>KK119890.1:565735-596368 GCA_000611955.2 Stegodyphus mimosarum
AAATTTCGTGTATAACATAGTTTTACCTGTGTAACATAAATTCAGAATCAGTTTACCTTAGAAAATTCATCCTGAAATCATTTCTTCCCTTGGATAGTCTTTGAATGCATTCGAACGAGTAAATAAATATTTGGTTTCAACACCTTTCTCAGTTAAAGCTGTCTTACTATTCAAGCTAAATATTTGCTTTTGGCGAATTTTCCTTCTCAAACTTTGATGAAACTGTACCCATCTTAATTTGCAACATTAAAATTAAAACTGCAACTAATATTACACAAATCTTTAAGAGCTTTAAGTTGGCTGTATAATAAAATGCAGGGAAATGTAGAATACCAAATAAATTCTGTCTTTCTTGGGCTTACAACTAAATGCAAACTTAAGTAGTTTTAGACACCAAATGATATTTGAAAAATAAGCACTAATCTGTGGGAATAAATACCTCACTTAAACAATTTACGAACTGATTGGATTGTATTTCTTAGACAATAACAAAGTACATTAACGCCGCTGCCTAAAGGGGAGTATGCCTTTTTAAAAGATTTGATTGTGTTGCTTAGTTATAGTAAAGCATACTATAGCTAACTACTTGAGGGATGGGATGTCTTCGTGGAGGACTCTTAAAGGAAACCTACCTCGCATTCTCGTTGCATATGAAGAAAACATGAAACGTCTATTCATCCAGCCGATTCGACAGGACTCAGGAGGTGGATGAGTTCAATGGTTTTATCTGTTTGCGCGTTGGTGAGCCTATTTTTATTCAGAACTTTTCCTAATTCACTTTAAATAAAAATTTATGAAGTGCTATAGAAAACTGCATATCTATAAATCGACGTAAAGAGTATGTAGAAACACTTCTGGCGTTTCCTTTTCCTCTGAATTCCTTATCCGGTAATTTGAGAAATTTACTGGTACAGTAACAGTTCTTCAAAAAATTATTAAGTTGCCAACATGACTTAAAATTAAGAAGCAGATCTACTTGGAAAATCGACATACTAGCTAATTTAATTTATTGCTTTCCGTTATTCATCATTTTCTCTTGAAATCTATGTGTCATAAATGGTAACAAGTACGTTCACTTTATGGATAGTCTTTAGTTTTCCAAATATAGCAACACCAATGCACTGTAATTGAATGAAGTGACGGTTTTCCAGTGATTAAGCTTCAAACGAATGTCGTTCTACCTGAAGCGTAATCTCTGGTGAACTCAAATGGGGAAGCATTATGCTAATTGCCTTTACGCTTTTGAAATATTTTAAATAATCGGAATTCGAATCGCTTTCTCGTAGGTAATTCCAAATTCCTTTCTTTTTTTAATGCTTAAAATGTAATACCAGAGTTCAAATCTGTAGCCTTATCTCGTAGAGTTCCTTTCCGTTAAACTGAATTGAACAGCATAAAAGAAATAAAATAGTAAAAAAAAGGTTCAGTCTAATTTACGAAGACTCGGTTAACTTCCTAAAAATTTGTATCTTTTCAACATGAATCCGCGTTTGATCAAAATATTAACATTTTTGCAAAGAATGAAACCTCTTAGGCGACCGCTTCCCTAATATGGCCTCTTTGATACTGATCTTTAATTCTGAGAACATTTCTTGTCTAAGTATTGTTTATTCCCTCTCTAAGACGACTACTTGCATAGAAAATCAAAATAATCTTGAACTTTTGTGTTGTTCTTAGAGAGTTTACTGTATATACTCCCATATTACGTATGGCGTACAAATTAAAAATCTGGAATTTTTATACAGAGAGAAATATTACGAAAATTGAAGCTTTTATAAGGTATTTTCTCCCTCCTTCCAGCATCTCTTCGCCGTGTAGCGGTAGCACACTTCGTGCGTATCGGAGAAATCCAAGTTTGAGTCCCGGCTACAACACCGCACATTTTTCACATCTCCTGGTTCAAAATAACATAATGACTTACCCTGTATTATTTACCTTGAGATTACTCTGTATTATTAAAACTAAAATAAATATTTAAGTTATCAATAAGTGAGTTTATTGTCTTTAAGTATTTCAGTTATTTAGGAAATACTGTTATAGTTTGAAAATTAAGTTAAAGATCTTATTCCGAATCAAATGCCGCAGAAAAATTGGCTACAGATAACCTCTTGTTGTGATTACTTCTTTAACTATCCCTGAAAGTGATAAGTATTTCTGAGAATATAAATGAGCATCAGAACTGAACATCAACCATCTTTGAAAGTGATCAGTATTTCTGAAAACATAAATGACCATCAGTATTGAACATTAACCCTTCAAGGCGATCACCTCTAAAGAAGACCAAAATCATCTGGAACTGTGGATGTGACTTGTCTTATTGGTAGGCTATGTAGAAGTTAAGTTTTATGTGTTTAATTTTTTTCGAACAATAATAACACTTATCATGTTGTGTAGCTGATAAATGTATGATAGTGTAACATAACATAATGCTCCAATTTTTTAAAAGGCTGTATTAAAAATGTTTGTAGTATAATGTATTTTTCCCCTTCTTTCCGCATGCTTTCGTGGTCCTGACCCGTCAAAATAACCCACGACTAAACAGCCCCGACAAAATAGCCCAAGACTAAATAGCCCCAAGCTAAATGGCCCCTATAAGATAACCTCGACAAAATAGACCCGAAGTAATAGCTAAGCCTAGTTATACATTTATATAAAATTAATTTTATTAAAATATATTAGTAAATGTTAGTAAAAAATGAATTTTTACAGTTGAAAATATTTGTTAAAAAACGCAGTTTAAAAATTGTATATGGACATATTAATAGATATTCTAAATGCGGTTTGGCAATTCTCTACATACCTCTAAGTTTTCTGTTCGTTTCCACATTCTTTACAAAATTGCATTTCACATGTTTGTTTCATCTGGGACAGTGGCTTATGGCGAGACTTATGGCGAAACGTGTAAGAACAAAAACCAGTGCATGATGTTATCAGAGTATTTGAAGAATTAATTGGAAATTGCCCAAATGAACTAGACCCCATTATTGATTAGTGGGAAAATACGTATATAGGACGCGTAAGATGCAACCGCCGAGTACAACCATAATTTGCAATCATGGTTGTACTCGGCGCGTCGTCAATCGTCAATAATCATGAGCGCGTCAATCGTCAATCGTCAATAATCATGAGCGCGTCGTCAATCGTCTTCCGAGAACAAATAATTCGGTAGAAGGGTTGCATAGGGCATTCGAGCAAACTGTAGATTACCATTATCCGTCCCTCTAAAAACTAATTGATCATTTCCGAAAAGAGCAAGATATGGTGGGAATTCGTTTAACACGCCTTGCTGCAGGTATTCGCAACATGGGCGCTAGCATAACTAAGTATGCGCAGTTGAATAGACGCCTGGAAGCATTAGTAGAAAATTATGCAAATATGGAACATATGGACTTTCTTGTTAGTATTTCACATAATCGTGAAATGTAATTTTTGTATACAATGTGGTAAGGAACAGAAACCTTAAACGCTTGTAGAGAACTACCAAATCGCATTTAGAATTTCTACTAATATGTCCATATAAAATTTTTAAAATGTGTTTTTAAATAAATATTTCCAACTGTCAAATTTCATTTTTTCCTAATATATTTTAATATAATTAATTTCATATAATTATATAACTAGACTTAGCTATTACTTCGGGACTATTTTGCCGAGGTTATCTTGTCTTGGGAATTTAGTTTGGGGCTATTTATCTTGGGCTATTTGGTCACCGTGATTTTGTCGAGGCTGTTTAGTCATAGGTTATTTTGACAGGGTACCCTTCGTGGGAATTGGAAGCATGCTCGACGCGTTTCCGAGAGGTCGAGGATTCGAGTCCCGGTATGTGGATTACATATTTTCCACATATCTAGCATCAAAAAGCCTAATGACTCTACAAATGGTGCCCGAACAAAAAGGTGGTTGGTGATTTCGTCACCACCAAGATTTGGCGATTGGGTTTTCTAATACCCAGTCGCCCTTTAAAAGGGGGTATGTATAAAGTATTTTCTTTCTCCTTTCCGTATGCCTCATGGTATAATTGGAAGCATATTAGACGCGTATTTGAGAGATCCAGGGTTCGAGTCTCGGCGAGGGCAATGCACTTTTTTGACGTCTCCTGTTTTTTTAAAAAAAGAACCTAATGATTCTACAGTAGTATCAAAAGAAAAATACACGTATAGCTGCATGAAAACGAAACAAAACCGAGGCTAAGTGTTGCAGTATATCTATGTTAAATGAAACATCAATAAAAAAAGTCGTTATTGAACTTAAACAACAAAAATTGGATTGAATTTATCACTCGTGGCAGGATTCCAGCCAAGGCTTCATGGACTCTTGAATAAAAAATAACTTATGAGCTAGAATTAAAGTAAAATGACCTAAATAACCGGTTACAGATACACGTAATGCAACTTAAATTAATCTTAATGTTTAAGACATACAATTGTAATGTGGAAGATTGAACTGATAATTCGGTATAATAATGAAATAAGAAGAAATGCTCTGGAAGAGCATGCTTTGTTCGAAGATCACACGCAGGATAAAAAATATTGTTGCGTGCTAGTGGTTCGTGCTGAATCTCGTTAACAAAATAAATAAAAGAAAATAGGAGCAAGAAAACTGAGACTTTATTACAGCTTTCCGAAATGATTACCCTCAAAATAATCCAGGAAAAAAATATACCTTTAGTATCATGAAAATTTCTCTGAAAATCCCCTAACTCAAAGCAGACTCAATGAATTTAAAACTATCATGGTTTACTTTCCGAATTAAAAGTAAAGCTTCCACATTCAGTGATTCCTTCCTAATATCCTCTGCTTCAGATGATTTTGGTCTTCTATGAAATGGTCGCTTTAAAGAAGTAAGTCTTTAATGCTATTTATAAGTCCCTCAGTATTAAGAAATAATATGAGCAGTTAATTTTAAATAACAGTGCAGTTTAATTAATATGTTATTTTTCATATTAAATCTTTCCTACACTTTTTTTGATTAACTTCACTAGAAGTTGAGAATTAAGTCAGTTTAAAAATGAAGCGAGAATGTAAGAGAGAGAGGACCAGTAACCAGTTCAAATGGAAGAGTTCAACTGTAATGTTGTTAACTCTCATATTTCAGCTGCCATAGTAGCTCTGCTGGTTTACACTGGTGGGCAAAATTTAAGGACGAAGTCGAAAAATTAGCATATCAGCTGAACAAAGAGGCAGAGCGGACAGAAAGACCAATCATTAGATTAACTAAGGTGATGTACGGTAGCACATGCGCAGATATGCAGGTAGACGTAATGGGGGAGTGTCTGAGTAGTATAAAGCATGTTGTCGGTGTAAGATCAGTATTTCTGGCAAAGAGATTGCACGCCCTATAGCAGTTAAAATCACACCGAGTTGCTGCCTCAGCGAGAAATGGCGAATAATCAATCTGTTAGACGACATCTGGATGCTTTTACCCGAGGTCGAATCATTAGGAAGTTGGAGGAAGGCCGCAGTGTGACAAGTGTGGCTGCAGAGTTCGGAATTGCTCACAGCATCGTTTCACGACTTTGGAGACAATTTCAAACTACAGGAACAGCTATCCGGGGGTTTAGTAGTGGTCGTCCACGAGGAACCACACCCGCAGATGACCGGTATATTGCCTTACAGGCCAGAAGAAACAGGCGGCAGACAGCGGGAGAAATCGCTAGACACACGACACAGGCGACTGGACGACCGATATCGCGTTTTACCGTGGCCAGAAGACTGCACGGTGGTGGTCTGTTTGCACGACGCCCTGTACGGTGTGTACCTCTAACGCCTGCCCATCGGAGAAGGCGTTCTCTGTGGTGCCGGGAACACCGGAATTGGAGAGACAATGAATGGGGACGAGTACTCTTTACAGATGAGAGCAGATTTAGTCTGAGTTGCGATTCTAGACACATACACATCTGGACAGAGCGGGGAACACGCAATAACCCCTTCAACATCATCAAAAGGGAC
Organism: Stegodyphus mimosarum; assembly: GCA_000611955.2. NCBI lineage: Eukaryota > Metazoa > Arthropoda > Arachnida > Araneae > Eresidae > Stegodyphus > Stegodyphus mimosarum. The sequence continues at coordinate 571,684 of KK119890.1, forward strand.
TGTTTTGGAGGTCGCGGAGTTCTCGTTCGAGCAGACATAATGCTTGGTAGCCGGACCGACCTTCATATCTCCCAAGGAGGTTCGTCACCTGGGACTGCTATTGTAACGAGGTTCTTCTTCCTTACATGCGTCTTTTCACAAGGGCTATGGGTCCTCAGTTCCTCTTCATGGACGACAACGCTCCACCTCATCGCACAGTTACTGTCGAAGAGCTGTTGGAGAGTGAAGATATTGAACACATGGATTGGTCGGCAAGGTCTCTGGATCTAAATCCCGTCAAGCATGTACGGAACTTACTAGGGAGACCCGTGGCAGCACGTAACTTATCGCCAGTAACGATTCCGAAACTGCGATTGGTGCTACAAGAGGAACGAGCAGCAGTGTCTCAACAGCTCATTAACAACCACATATCCAGCATGCACAAATGATGTGAAACCTGCCTAGCAGTCAGGGGAGATCATATCCCCTATTAAAGACCGGATGTTTCTTGCTGGACACCCATCACAGGGATGTTTCGGCCTTCAGTCGCATTGCGCTCCATGCTACTTTTTCAATAAAGCTTCTTTTTATCCCTCTGATTTCTCTTTCAGTAAGTGTTGCTTACATTACTCATGTCCTTACGTATTGGGGATCTTACGGTATTAAATGTGTTGATTTGGAAAGCTTTTGTACAAAGTTATATTGAAAAAACCGTCTCGTTCTTAATTTTTGCACAGCAGTGTATGGTGAGTTCTCCTTTTTGCTTATATTTAAATATTAGAAGCTGCGTTAGAGCCGGGTTATCAGGTTCTAATTTACTTTTGCTTTGTATATATTCGAAGTTATCTCTGCATTCTTATCCTACAAATAACAGTGTTTAAGTTCTCTTAACGCTTTTATTCTGTAACTTCCTCGTAATGATTTACCGAATCGCAAGTAAACTTTTAGTTGCTTTTAATGTTCTTTTGCATTAAACTAGCACTTTGGATTCTAAGTTAAAGATGGGACGATAATTTATCTGCAGCCTAGAAAAATTTACCAGATATTTAATTTATGTGAAATTGGGTTTTACTCTACGTTAGTAACGATTTTCAAAGATGACGGTTTACAGGAGATGATTGTCATAAGAAATTTTACAATGCCACTAAACTTATTCGTTGATCTTCTACACTTACAGCTACAATGAATTGCGTATCCTGATACTCCTAAACGTGAAGCGTCATTTATAGCAGTCACCCATTTCATCACAGCTAGTTAAAACATTCTTTAAGTAATTCTTTTGAGTAATTGCTAGAACCTTATATAATACTTAACAAATTTTAAAAAGCTAAAATACTATAGTTTAAATTCAGAGTGCTTGACAACAGTATAAAAGATGCATCTAGGCCATGATTTTTTTATAAGGAATAATTAAATAAAAGGAAACCGCACTAAGACGCAGTTTCAGATTATTCTGATCATCTCTGGAGCTGAGTGCTCAAGAAATGCGATGCCCAAGACTGTGTTTATTTATAATATCGGAAGTACTGACAACTTTCTGAAGCAGTTATCTTAGTTAATCACCGTGAAAGATATCAGTACATAAACAATTTACATTTCTGCATGCTTGAACTTATTCCGAGTTTGGAGGGATTCAAAAGCATCGAAATTATTTAGAAATCTATTGAATTTATAACTTCGGGAAAACTTTCTCAGTACGTGGACTTAATTTCTTTTTCTGCAACAATCCTTGGTATTATAAAGAAGGAAACAGACTCGTGGTTGAAAATCTATTCAAGTGAAGCAAGTGTAAGTTGTTTATAACTATCACAAATTGTAACTTGAAATTCGATTCAGTGATGAAGTTTGAGGTTTGAATACAACTAGTGTGGGCGACATATTGCATATTCGTCTTCCATCATTCATGGTTAATTGACTGAATCTCCCGGTAAAGGGTGGCTCATAATCAAAGGATCGAAACTGCATAATATCAGCATGATATGGAATTGAAAGTGTGTAGGACAATTACATAGCATAGAATCGACACCGGCGTATAGCAGATATTAATTACTGTTATACGATCAATACAATAAAAAAGTAAATTGTGACAATGCTATATTAAAGAATAATTAGATTAATGCACATATCACCTGCATAGAATCGTTAGAGGCATACCATCTACTCTGTGTAGTGTCGACAACGGCATACTATTGGCATGACGTAGGATCGACTGAGGCAAAGGACTGACATAGCGTTAAATCGACACCGAACAGAACTGCATCTATAAGGCTTGCAATAAGCAACAGTGCAAACCAAAAAAGGATTTGATTAACATTATTATTGTTTACAATAGCTGCATAAGATCGGCATCGACACCGACATACAACCGAAAAACTTTTTGAGTTTCTGAGTCGATTTTGTGTGGGTAAAGAAATTTTCGAGCCTCTGCTCGTACATTTTGAAATACTTTGCACGTAGCATTTCATATTATTTGCGGTTTCACAAAACTGTCGGTAACTACGGTACATGACAGCTCAAAAACTGGTTTCGATCCGCTGTCAATCTGTGCCTGTATCTATTCTGGGTCTATAGAGATTCTATGCAGTTATCCTAAAAATTATAATTTGCTCAAATCTTGTGCTTTAAATTAAACATAGCGGCTTATTATAAATCTTGTATACTACAAAATTGTGGATTATATGCCAGTGTTTGACCTACGCCCAGTCGAGGATATGTCTATGTCATTTCTATGCAACGTTGATCGACGATTTTGCCGACTTCATTCAGCTGACATATTTGCATTAATCTTTTATTCATTATTACATTATCATTTTATTATCGTGACGATAATGTATGTAAGTAAATAATCTCGATCGTACGCCAAACGTTCTATACCAGTATCGACGTATAGACGCTAAACTGCGTAGATCCTACGCAGCATCGATACAGTGCAGTATCGAATAAAAGTAAGCCAACTGCAGTTAAGTCTTGGAATGTATTATCGTCGGAAATAGAATTGTTATTGTATATTATTTAACACGTGTAATGTTTCGTGATTTATTTTTTCATAAAAATTTACATAAAAGAAAGAACCTTATTTTGTTTATCCTCCGAGGTAAGAATTACTCGTCAGTTGTGATGAATGTAGCATTCATACCTTTTAATAACGTAAAGTGTTGTAAATTTCAGTCTACGCGGGGGAACCTCCGTCTCGACTGTTTCCCTTTATCTGCTCCTAATTGGCGGCCTTGATTGCGGAAGCACGTCCGGAGATTACACACTGAGAATATTAACAACGTGACCATAATCTCCTGCCTGACAGTCTAGTCCCGCCTCGCTAACGAGCGTACCGCCACATGCCAAGCGTGAATACTTTGGGAGTTCTGGAGAAATGCTCTATCCTTCCTCTACACTGCTTTCCGAGCTAACCGACCTGAAGTCATCACGTGCTGCCCAAGCCGTTCCGAACTTCGACTCGCTCAGCGACTTCGACAGCAACAAAATTTTGACGAGGCGAAAAGGGAAAGTAATGATTGGAAACTTAGCCACGTGAGATTTACTGTGGTTTTATACTTTATAGTCGAAAGATTTTAATGGTATCAGAAGTACTACGATGAATTAATTTTGGTACATCATGATACTGTGAAAATTAACCATTCGCATGAAACATCTGAAGAACTCCCTAGTAGGGGTTTAACCACATGTATCATGCTGTTAATTGAGGGGTAAGTAAAGGATGTTGTCGACTGGGCCATTTAAATCTTTTCCACTCTGTTCATTCCAGTTTCTCCTCGCACGTTGAACACAAAACACGAATAATAAATTTAATCTTTCGATCCATTCTTTCAATCTTGGTTATTATAAGACTTGTTTATTACTTCCATGCACTCCAGAATTATAAATAGCGATAAAGGCTTTTGTTTGGAGTTGCTCCAATTTTGTGGTTATTGTTTTTCTCTTTACTTATATCAAATTTACAAATGTCTGAGTAAATGGGCAAAAAATTATATGATTAAGGAAGAAAAATAATGGATGGTAAAGCTACTTTAATATCCTTTTGTAAAGAATTATCCACATAAAACTATCCTTTTTCGAAAGAAGTTTTAAAAGACTGGTTTCTTTTAATATGGTTTAGAAACTGTATACCCATAATGTGAGATCAGAATGATATAACGAAATCTTAACTTTTATTCTCAACCCCAGGCTACAGATTCAAATTAGTAGGTCTTCTTTGTTTGTGCATGTTCTTTCATTTTTCCTCGTAGTGGTAATATCCATCTAACCACTGGTGTGCACACTAGGCAACACTTTCAGTGGTCAGATGGCAGAATCGCCGATGAGTTGCACCATTTCCGAAAAAAGTTTGAGTTGTCCGGCCATCTGGCAAAAAAGGAAAGTTAAAAAAAAGAAAAGGAAAGTTGTTTCAATTGTTGTTGTTGTTAATAAAGGGAAAGTTTGTAGAGTTCCACTGTCTATCTTTTGTGTGAAATCTCGAGAATAGTGACTGCACAGAAGAAGGGTTAAAACTACCCTTTATTACACTCTTTAAATTATTTACAATGCGTAAACTGGAAGCTAACACACTATCCCTCTGCTTAGACGAAAACTGAAACAGTAGAACTTAAGAACTGAAGATATTAACAAGTAGTAGAATTAAACTACAGGCCTCAGACAATCTTGTATCCTACAGCGCGTAGATAAGTTTAGTGTCAGCAAAATAATAGCTGTTAAGCCACGTCTAACCGGCAATAAATGCTAAGCCAAAGCTTGAGTTACAATACGCTCAGAATTTTCCCAGACTCTCTAACTTTCCCTTCTAGAACTCGATATTTAAACTTTTTCACCCACTGGTAGAGTTTGCATTCCTCACGCGCGCTACTAAATTTAAATATTCTGGCGCTGACAATTAGGAGAATGAAGGTTTATAGGAAAGGAACATAAAATTAAATTTCACTGGTTATTTAAAATAAATGTAAATCCCTACAAGTTGTTTCGGAGAGTTTGCGCCTTTGCTTTTTATTAGTTGATATTAAAAGAAATTTCGCAAGATGTTTTTTAATGCCAAGTGTATCCATTTTTATGTGTTTCATCATTTTTGGAGAAGATCATCGCGTTAAAGAAATGAAGTGGATCTCCATCAGTAGATCTAGCAACTTCCAACTGCTCAATACAAAAGTATGCTGTTATTATATGCCATTTACATCATCTTATGATGACTCTGATGGATATGGTTAAGAGTCCTTGTTCGTCCAGAAAGTCCTATACTCATATGTTGCCTGCACTACAATTAAATTCACATGTGGCAACAGAACATGTAACTTTTAGATAGTGTTTTCTGTATACTGTCTTACTTCGATCGTTTTTGAGAAGTTGAAAAGAAATCTCAAACTACTTGAAAGTACATATATATGTTTATCCAGCACAAGGGAGCATATGCAGATCTATTGAGTTATCCATGTGAGTCCACCAAAGGAAACGTAATGTCCTTAGAGGTTAACCTCAGGTAATGGAAAACATCGGTTAATCAGGTTTCCACCTTACAGTGAAATGGCAAAATTTGTAACGTGGGCGATTTCGTATAATGCGATTAAAGTCACGTAACAACTATTCTGAATCATATCTCAGTTTCAGTCATAAATAAAGCCTTCAAAAATTATTTTTCCCCTTTACTGTGTCGCTTGGTTAACTAGAAACCTACTATTGCGCTTTAAAGTCACAGCTGGATGAACAGCCAGAGGTTAATCTAATTATGATAAGATTATCGCCAATACAGATATATAAATAGGAACTCGTTTCCCCATTGGGAAGGTAAGAAGGGTTCACAAGGCTAAAGATATCAAAGGTGCAACTGAATATTCTTTTCATGTGGCACCTTCAAACAACAAGCCGGCTAATTATATCGGATACTTTCTAGGGACTGCTTTGAAATCTACACAGTCCAGTCACATTATTGTGACCATCTGTCAAAAGCCAGAATAACCACCTTTCGCAGAGCGGACTGCTGCGAGACGTGCAGGAAGAGAATCACATAGGTCCCTGAAGGTGTTCTCTGGGATGTTGAGCCATGCCGACTCTAATGCCGTGGCCAGCTGCGCTAGATTACGCGGTTGAGGATCCATGGCGCGAACAACTCGATCGAGATGGTCCCACAGATGCTCGATTGGGTTTAAGTCAGGTGAGTTTGCTGGCCAGGGGAGGACGGTAAACTCATCCTGGTGCTCTTCGAACCACGCACGTACACTGGCAGCTGTATGGCACCTCGCATTGTCCTGCTGGAAGATGCCATCATCCTGAGGAAAAACAATGCGCATGTAGGGGTGAACATGGTCCGCAAGGACAGATGCGTACTTGTATTGATCCATTGTGCCTTCCACAATGATCAGTGAACCTAGAGAATGCCAGGAAAACATTCCCCAGACCATAATGCTCCCGCCTCCAGCTTGGACCGTTCCGGCAATGGTTGCAGGGTGGTTCCTTTCAGAGGTTTCACGCCTTATACGCCAACGTCCATCTGTCCGATGGAGCATAAAACGCGATTCATCCGAAAACGCAACCTGTCGCCACTCAGTGGACGTCCAGCTGCTGTACTGGCGTGCAAATTCTAGCCTTCGCCGTCGATGAACAGCAGTCAGCATAGGTGCACGAACCAGGCGTCTGCTTCGGAGGCCCAGACGCAGCAATGTTCGCTGAATAGTACTTTGGGAGACACTTTTGGTAGCCCCTTGGTTCATTTTGGTGGTCAGTTGCTCAACGGTAGCCCGTCTATCTGCCCGAACGCATCTCCGCAACCGTCGTTCGCCTCTGTCATCTATGGCCCGTGGTGCACCACATTTGCCACGTCGCTGATTTTGGACAGTCCCATTTTGCCATGCACGGTACACTTTTACCACGGCGGCACGCGAACAGTTCACAAACTCAGCCGTTTCGGAAATGCTTCCACCCTTGGCCCGAAAGCCAATGATCATGCCCTTTTGGAAGTCGGATAAATCGCTTCGTTTCTGCATTACGCCAACGATTGAAATGTTTTCCGAAGCCCTCACACACCCTTTATATACGCTCAACTGCACTGTGCTGCCACCTGCCTTCTATGATTGGTTATTTAACTCTGACATGGAGAGTACGTGGTGGTCACATTAATGTGACTGGACTGTGTAGATAGTTCCGTTACTTTAGTCGGTAGGGAGCTATTTCGGTTGATGGCCCAGTTTCCTTATTTCCCACGCAGCTTAACATTGATAGTCACGGTATTTAGAATGTAAATCACTGTGTAACATAGAGTATACCAAGTTTATTTATTTGTTTTTTGTATTTTAATTTTTAATCGTAAAGCACCAGTAAGGGCAGTTGAATTGCCTTGAACAGTAAAAGTAAAGAAAACATTTTATCGCAAAGTGATCGTATTGTAAAACGAGAAATTTAGTGAAACTTTCGTGGCTTGGAATTTATATTAATAAGTTTGTAAACAGGGCGTTACATCTCCCTTAATCTAAAAAAAGGGAAAAAATTCTACCAGCCACGGTAGTAAGAAATAGAAATAAATAGTACATAATTAAGATTATGTCTAAGGGTAAAGATGTGTTATACTTCTTTAATTTTATAATATAATCAACATTGTTAGAACAGAACGAGATTTCCATTTAAATGGGCTTCCCAGTAGTGGGGAATGAATAAGATCTTTTAACATTGGTAGTTCGATCTCTGTTCAAGTACCAACAGATTTCGCACGGGCTGTGCGGCTGCTTGCGAGTTTTAATGGTTTTCTCCACATGTAAAGGGAATACGAACCAGTTTCTCTTAAGAAGCCCTGCAGGAAGGTATCCCTTCCCTCAAGCAGATAAACCTCATGTGTTCCGCCACATAATGATTAAATTTATTTCTATTGAATGCAATTAGTTTGGACCACCCAATCGGTGTGGTGGTTAAGGTCGCTGACTGCCCTGCCGAAGAGCCCTGATTAACCATAATGGTAAAGGAACAGTGCCCACGTCCTCCGTCGCTTATCGCTTATCATGCAGTAGTAAATGCAGTTGTAACATGAATCATACAATGTATCTCAATGCCCTTGTTTGGCCCTGTAAAACTATTTTTTGTTTGTTTTTGTTTCAATTAATACTGGACCCAGCAGTTGGATGAGAGTGAATTCCCGGAGGATGCTTTGGTCCGTGGGACTGTCCCCCGGATGCATCCGGCGCTGGATTTGGGCGCTCGGTGAGAGGCGTTAGTGTGACACCACGCTCTGGCCAAATTCTAGACATAGGTGGACGTGGCGCTATTAACGGTTTAATTATTAACTATTAACGGACGTGGCGCTATTAACGCTCCATCGGCGCAGTTAACCTCAATGGTAGAGGCATGGTGCCCACGTCCTCCTCCGCATGTCGCATGCCGAAGAGCCCGGGTTCGATTCCCGGAGAAGGCATGGATGTTTGTAAACGTATAATGTTCGTGCGGCATAGTAGCACTCTAAATATGCGGTGAACTGAAAGTCCTCTCGAGAGGTAGGTGGTACGGGAAGAGGGGAGAGAGACTGTCGGACCCTTCTCCAATGCTCTACATCAAAATTGGGGCAGAAGTGAGCGAAGTCGTACTGTCACCTGTATGGTATTCAAGGCTGCTGCCAGCGACAGGCGTAATCTTGCGCTCCTTGCCACGAAGAATTTGGGCTTGGGATGACTATAGGTCAGACAAGTAAGCATTAGTAACAACAATAATAAAAGTATTTGGTTTGTTAGTGTTCAAAAACAACGCAAGGCGATCTTGTAAAATTTTGAAATGAAACTTTTCCCTGTAGTCTAAAAGTTTGAAGCATTCAGATGTAATAATTAAAGGTTCAATATTCTGGTTTGGATTTCGTAATGGAATTGCTTTACAATGATCTGTACAAAATATTACTGGTCGAGAGAATTTAACAAAGCAATGTAAGGTATATAAAAATTAAAAATAAAATAATGATTAAAATAAAAGAGGAAACTATGAAATTCATACCTTACCTTCGCAGGAAAAAAATCGATATTTCGCAAATTAAAAAAAAATCCCGAAAAATTCGCACAGTAATAAAATTTTCTCGAATTATATGAAGCATAAGATCTCTAACGGATTGTCTTCACTCCAACCTGAATAGTTGATTTATGTTACAGCACATCTGTACTATCTGTCTAAGGGTAGAGATGTCTTCGTGAAGGTCATTTTAAAAGAAATTGGATCGCAAACTGGCTGACATAGAAAGAAGAGCGAAGCCTCTCAAACATACAGATCGTTCGCCGTAATTTCAGCTTTATAAATAACATATAAAAAAGTAAATATGATTACAAATTTCGTGCAGATTAATCATATTTTAAAACAACACCGAGCCATTTTTCTGAATCATCTTCATCCTACGACTTTTATTATACAGTAGTGTTAGTACTAACTTCATTAAATCCTGAACTTCATGGGAGTCTTTGGACATGACTTCCTACGGCAGGGTGCTTCTCAATTTCTTTTCAGATAGAGAATTTGAGTAAAGAACAACTTGAATAGCATCTTCTACGGGGTCTTCGAAAAGAATGTTTATAGATTTTTTTCTCTTCGTAGACGTAAAAAGGCTTCCCAAAGATAAACCTTCAATTAAAATTTTTCACAAAATTTATTTATTACAAATGCTCAGAAGATTGGCTATGACGCCATTAGATCTCTAGCCTTCCAATATTTCTGAACTTTAGAGTTTAAAAACATAAGTGCAGAGCTCGAATTAAGATGAGTAGGATCAAAAATTTGATGTTGTCCTCACAGAGGACATAAGAGAGAATAGAATCATAAATCCCAAGCCAGTACAAGTATGCGGGCAAATAGTCATGGTCTGTAGTAAGGCGGAAAAGTGGCACAGCTGCACTTCTAGGAAAATCTGGGATCAACTGTGTATCCTCAAGCAGTGAGGTCCATATCTTACCGGCTTATTCTTCACAAAATAAAGTAGAGAACTTTTAAAGAATTTTCATATTCTAATATGTGCCGTCGTGCAAAAACTGGCATGTCTAGGTATCAGTGAAAGATTCGTTCTTCGAATCCTAGGTTGGACATTTAATTTCTGACATTTCCTGGTTCGGAAAAACTTAATGATCTGTTCTAATTTTGATGGAAATAATTTCATGGAGTATCTGCAAATATAAAAATTTAGCTTTTTATATGAACTCAGGAGAGCAAAAATATCCAGTGAGTAAAATGCTTGTTGTACTTTATAGTAATGCTTGTAAAATGCTTGTTGTACTTGTTGCACTTAATAGGTTAAATACAAAACGCTCCATGCCTTGAAAATTTAGAGGTACTGGCAATCAGTTATTTCACGGGACCAACGACAAAATTAAAAAGGACTCCTTCTCCCAATATGAATCCACCTTTTTGTGTCTAACTTATTAAAGTATGGTAAATATTTTACTCTGTGTGCTTTCTGCCGTATAAAAACCATATAAAAATTACATTTTATATTTGCAAAACTTATTCAAAACCAATGCTGAAAGTGCTTCCGTGAAATTCTTCATCTGCTTTTGAGAAACTCTGTAATTTTAAGTGCGGTGAAACCTCTTTAAGACGATCAACAATGGATCTAGAAGATTTTTGTCTTCTGTAAGCCGAGAGCAGAAGATGGGCTTTTTTGCTGCTCGATGCGGCTCTACCGGCTCTAGAACTGGCATTGTATGAAGGTTATCTTTTTAGGGAAATGTTGTTTATTATCGGTATTTATTTATGCTGTAAGAAATGCGAAGAACTTTCAGAAATGATTATTTGGGGTTTCGATCTTCATTAGCTAGAAGTTTCAGTCTATTAATATTCGAGGATGTAAACAACTTTTCTGATTTTGATATTCTTGAATGGTACGAATAGTAATTTTGTTCTGCGAGTGTAATGATGATATATACTTAAATTTACGGATTATTAAATTAGATTTCAAGTCGTAAATTCGGTGAAATTTCTTTAAATGATTTTGATTCTTGCGATGGTAAGATTTCAGATGATCTTGATATTTTGTGGGAGTAGCTGCATTAGAATAAGGTATTCAGTAATGATTTATTTACATGCTGATTACTTTCAGAGGTGGCTGGTGTACGGCAAATGGTTTTCTTGACAGATTTTGCCGTGATATGATTTGATTATTTTTATTTTTGGAGACTTTAATAGAAATAATTATCCTGGAAAAATATATTTCAAGATGAACAACTTTCTAAAAAGAAAATTCTATATGCTCATTAAAATTGGAAGAAACTTCTTTTGGCAGAATTTTTTATTCCTGAAAAAAAAAAAAAAAAGAATGTATGTCGGTTTGCCGTCAATTTATATAGTTTTATTTAAAATCTGCATTAAATCAAGGCTGTTTTAATTTTTTTTATTTATTTTATTCTTTCATTTATTGTATGATTTTACAAAAAATATTATTCTAACAACTGAATTACGTTTTAGCCTTTTGTATTTTAACTAGACATACCCAACTGAATATGTATAGGATACTTTGAATCGTAAAGTAATTTATACAGTAGGCGGGGCTTAATTTGTCCACGATTATTTTGATAACATTAAACGACGAGAAAAAATACAAAATAGCAAAATAGCAACTGAATGTAACTAGTTTAATATAAATGATATACTAGTATATTAACAGGCACCTTTCACAATATTTTAATTAAAAAAATGCGAATTTTTTATGAACTATTCATAACATTCTTGGAAATTATTTGATCAATGCTGTAAGATTAATCTTATTACCAAAAGTACATCATTCATTGGAAGAGAATTTTAAAAAATAAAATTTGGAAATTAGGCAAAAAAGTACCCGTATTTGGTGCAGATGTTTTAGGAAAAAACATTTTGCAGATGTATTTTTGCTTCTGAGGTAGAAGGACATGTGTCAGATCCTTTCAAAATCGATAGACCTACCAAAAATCTACATTAGAATAATTTTTTAGGGCTTAGGTTTTAAATGGTAACTGGAATTCAAACTTAAATGTTTGACGACTTAACCCCTTACATGGCGATATTTCGTATAATTTGGCAATTTTTAGAAGGCATTTTAAATTTATCTCGCGACTTTATTTAAGTTTAGAACTGTGTTCTGTAACATTTTGATAATGTTAACCGAAATGTTGTTCACAGTTTCGTATACAAAAGTGCCGGACTTCGGCAATGCGATATCAATATCCGAATGACAACATTAACCGTGAACACATTAAGTGCTGTAATCACTCATCACAGATTTGCCCTGCAGTGTACTTATTTGTTAGATATTTCTATGATGATGATGATTCACATGATGAGAAATGCCAGGCTCTCAAATCCTCATTTCTCAAAACATGATGAGTCATTTTTCTGTTAAAATAAAATACAGGGGCATGAATCGTGCGAACTAAATAAAATTAAAAAGTTTCTGAACTCTGTATTGCGTTTTCAAAATAATAGTATTTTCATAATAGTGAAATAAACTCTTCTATTAAATTAAAGTAACAGGAAAATAGATTGAATTTGATAAGTAATATTAGAAACTATATCTATAAAATCGAATTGAAATATATAAACTTATCTTCATGTGGACTGTATTCTGATAATGAATCAAGCCAAAAGTTATATTCACTAATTATGCTTTCAGAGAGACGGATATGTGAAGTAGTATTTTTATAGCATGCTTGAACACATTAGCATACGCTTGAATGGACTCCCAAAATGTTTATATATGAGTATTTACAAGCATATGTAGTTTACTAATTCATTATATTAATTATAGCGTATAATATTAACATCGTGAGCATCTTTAAAAGAATTATTTTTTCTTCTTTCTTTCTTTGTTCGCATATTTCAAAATTTTTATTTTCAATTCTTCTTTATGAATAATAAAATTTATGGTAATGCAATTATTTAACTTTTAATGCTGCTTATAAGTAGAAAACACTATACTCCTTATTTGTAGAAGCATGATAAGTCCATTACATCGATCTTAAAATGGGCTTCTAAAACTAATGACTTGGTATTCACGATGGAGGGTCTGGTATCCTGGGTGTCGTGGACGGCAAGCCTGCAACCGGTCCAGATAGTGCCTAGAGACATAAAATCTAATCCGGGTCCCTCGGTGGAGGGATTCTCTTTCATTGGGGGGAAGGATCGGACCGTTATCTGCAATCGATGCCTGTCCATATATCATTGCCAGGCCTGATATGCAAGGCAAGTTCTTTGTCTCGTTGGCGATGAGGGGGCGGATGCTGCGGTCTGCATTCCTGGTTCCGATTGCTCACAAAAGATGGTCGAATGGACGGGTTTCTAGAGAAGAGTATTCTGCCTTTGCGAATGGATAAAGCAGAGGGAGTTCTAGGGATTGGAGATGTTTGTTTCTGTCATTCTGAATTTCGCGAAAAGCAAAATAAAGCTGCCCATTGATCAACTAATCTTAATCTATTTGTGTTGAGGGATTTAGCTTTTCAAGTTATGACATTTACATTAATTTCCAAGCGTTAAGTTTGATTTTTTATGTTGTCCTATTGCTCTTGCCTTAGGCCAAAATACTGCATTCATTTCAGATGTTTTACTATAAGTGCTATTACTTACCGTGATCATAAGAACCTTTTAAATGTGACTCGAAGCAGAAGATCAGAGAATTATAATATTTCAATTTGTCTAGTTCATTTGTTATTTAATATCAAAAATTGTTAGAGATTCTAAGTCGATTATTGCATTTATTCGGAAGCTAACAACATTTCAAGTTTCTGCATTTTTCACAATTTTAAGTTGGACCACAAACAGCAATTCAAATATTATTCAAGTTATTTTCATTTAGTTCTTTGGAAGCGCTTTATTCTAGCACTGGCGAAAATTCACTTTGGCAGTGGTGTAATCTGAGCTAGACCGTTAAGTTATACCCAAGCAGACAAGTAGAATTTACAGATACCATAAATGTAGACAATTTAATGAGCTTATATTAATTCGGATTCAAGATTTGGATTAGGTTAAATTTTAATTTACATTGCAAAATCGGATATAAAGCCAAGTAACTTTAAATATTGTGAAAATTCCATAAAAGAATCACCCAAACTTCTAGAAGACTTTTTTTTCGGATGAAGTTGCATTAGAGAAACGTTATTCAGTGCCTGTGCGCATTTATGTTCTCAAAAACGCTGTCTCGTTTAGAGTTGTTAACCTTCAAGAATTTTTCGCCGCAAAAAGTTTTGCCATATATTTTTCATTGTATTATCAACTAAGGACTTCAGAACAAGCCATCACTATTATTTTTAGTAAAGCAAAGAAATCTGGAGAAAATATTCATCAGATATTAAATGTTTTGACTTTTATGGAAATAATTCTTAAAGCACTCTTTTAAGAGTAGGTGTTTTCGTGGATTTTCATAGCGGCTTTAAGAAGAGTCATTACACTTTGTTTCTTGCTTTTATTTTAATGGTGTTATTAAACAGAGTAGCGGCCTTCTTATGTATGCCTTATATTTACCCTTAATGGTTACTTCTTCCTATATATTCTACTGTTTTTGGAAGCGAAGTGTATTTCTTGGACGCTGATGTTTGTATATCTCTTCAGTAAGTCGAGAACATCCATATAAGACCAAAATCATCTGAAATCCTTGTTCATGCTCTTAGAGAGGTTTCGGTGTATTTTCTCCATTGCGTCTTTAGACTTATTGAACAGGTAAACACACATGTAGTGAAAAGTATTATCATTATCGATTTGTATGCTAATGAATAAGTCTCAGAAATTTTGGAGATTACAACCGAAGTGTACTTTGAATTTTGATAACAGTACTATAATTTTACCTTTAAACATATAGCAAATAATCCAATGTATTTAAAACGTAAGTGAAATTATAAACTTAGTTGAAAAGACGCATTTAAATCTCACAATAAGTAATCTTATTCTTTGACAAAATTAAAGCATTTTTCATTCAATATTTTAAAGTTTTTCTTTTGGTTTCAAAATTGCATCTTTTGTTCCAAATTTTAGCCTTTTGAGTGATACTTTTTTGACAAGGTTTTTTAATTTGGCCAATGAAACCAAAATTTCGCAAACCTGTACTTTACTACTGTAACAAAATTTCCTTGTTTCAATTGTAGTATAATGAAAGTGCTCGCAGTTTTTAATTTCTTATGTGAGTTTTAATTACGTCTTTTCAACTAAGTTTTATAATTTCACTTACGTTTTAAATACATTGGATTATTTGCTATATGTTTAAAGGTAAAATTTTTATTTTATCTTTCACTGAATTACGTATTTCACTTTTGTTTACAATTCTTTAAGTGAAATAGAATTCTCTTTATTTAAGGTGCAAGATTCTAATTAAAATTTACTTTCTTTTTTCCTTGCTTCGAAGAAGGGCCAGAATTTTTGGGTGAACTATTATAATTAAAATACATTGAAATGGTTCATCGGCTAATTCTGGATACAGAAGAGCAAGGATTTTTGTAGAAGAGAGAATTTCGATCTGTTTCAATTTTCCTTTCTCCTGATGAAGTGGCACTGAAATTGATTGAATTCCTCTTCTTTTGAGTTTTTTTAAATTTCTTTAAATTTCATAAAATTTTTGAATTGGGGTAATGCTTGTTTAAAAGTATTGGTTTTAACAATTTTAAATATTCTTTGTTGCATTTATAGGATTATTTGAAATTTATTAATTATGAATTTCAATTTTCGTCTTTATGAAAAAGTAGTTCTAAATTTCTTACTTTATGTCTTTGCTGATATTTTTTCAGCAGCTTAATGCGCGAAAATACTGGGCATATTTATATTTTGTTTTTAAAAAATGTTTTATAATTATATATATATATATATCCACCTCCTTACTCGGCTCGCTGAGCTCTGGAGCTCCGTTTTTTATTCTTATATGTCGGTAAATTATGCACTTTTTTTGTTTTAAAATTGACTGAATTATTTTTCTTTGTTTCGATTGAGGTTTTTATCCTTTAGTTAATCTACGTGCAATAATTTTAGAACTATCAACAATTTAAAAGTGTAAGTTTCTCTAAGCCTAACGTGGCGCGAATTTGTTTACACTTCAAACTGCTGGTAGTAAAGTGAATTAAGTTAGTTGGTGCACTAACTTCAGTGTTGTTCTGCCAGGGAAGGCAAAAAGTAACTTTAAAATGTGATGCACGGAAAATTTTGTCACCCAGTGGCCGAATTCCAATTTTTTTTGCTTAGAAACTCTACTTTTAATTGCAAAAATTGTTTTATTTTAACTGTATTCGGTATTTTAGGTTTTTTGTATTTTATTTTTTTTAATGAAGATGTTTTCAGTTCGTATGCATTTTTGCCTTGCCGTAGAGGGAGAACTGAATTGATTGAATGGAAAATATATCTCTAATGGAATTCGAAGGAATAGGTTTACTATAATTTAATATGCCATACGAGGAAGTCATGTGGTATCCACATCAGATTTTTACTTTTTATAATGCTTAAATATCTTCAAAAGTATCTATGTAGTTTAACCCAAACAAGAAATACTTTCTTTTTCGCATAAAAAGTCTAAATAAAAAGTCACATAAAAAGTCTGCCATTCTGAATTCAGGCTTTTTTGATCTAAGCTTCAGTACATCCGTATCTTTATTTTTTCCCTTTTATTATGATTTGATCTAAATTTAGATAAAAAGAATATAGAGAATCTGAAATATTATTTGCTTGTTTTTTATTCTTTTTATAGTTGGTATTAGCCATTTTGATGGAATTAAATCACTGAAAATAATCATTGAACCGCAGAAAAACTCTACCAATTTTTATTTATTCGATATTGAAAATCGTCGAAATGAAAATCAAGCCGTTATTAGGAACTTTCTTTGTGAAGGGTAGGACGTGCGGAGGATTCCAGTGATCATAAACGGAAAGAAAGCGGAACCATAGGAAATCAATAAAAGTTTGTTTACGCGTTTATCATCTTTCAAAATGAGCGTGGGCCGATCCCTTATCTTCCTCGAATAGGGTCGTTAACGAATGTTAAAAGGAAAATGAAAAAAAAAAATATATCTTTACTAGATGTGAAGAAATCGAAAAGACGTTATTGCGATGCATGAAATGACCGCAAAGCCTTCTATTGGCTCGATCTTTTTTAGTCGTTTCTCTTGTTCCTACCGACAAAATTGGAATATTGTGCATTCTGAATGAGCCAAAAAATGTAATGTTTGTTTGTATAAATGGTTATGAACTCAGTTCATCTTTTGTGTTGAGGGAAAACATAGTTTTTTTCAAGCTTCGTATTTCGCTTTTGGCATTCTAGTAGTTGTTCTTTGCTTGTCATTTTAACGATTTCGAGTTTTATTTATTTATTTAGCTTTTTGAGTCACTTTTGGTAGTTACCTCTCTTGTAGAAAGCAGAGCAGTTTTCAAATAGCATTTCGAATCTGTATCATCGTTATGAAAGAAAAACAAGAGATCCTTATGTGAAAGAATCCTTTTTGTATCTGAACTCAGAATTATCCTCATTTATGGAGAGGTTTTTCTTACATGATAAGTTATGCTGAACTGTAAGAGGCTCGGATATTTTCTTTTTAAGAAAGAATTTTGGAACTGTGTCCATGAATGTAAAAGGAAGTTTCTTATTACCCCTTTCGGACATCCTTTCATAATTACAGGGTTAGCACATCCAACTTATATTGGACGATTTGCGTATCGAATACCTATGAGGGCACAGATAATGTTTTATGTTTCTTGGTCAGACTGGAAAGGGAATGAAAAACTCCTAGTTTCGTGGTAACATTTCATGTTTCTGCCATAAAAGCACTTTATACGTTAACCCTGCATATAATAAATATAAGCCCTGCATCCTTTTAGAGGACGTTCTTTCTATTCAGTTTAAGCCCTTCACCCGTAATACATATTAAGGTATAATATTTTCATCCTCTTGTGTAAACTATCAATAAGTTGATCCACGTCGAAGCCCCAGAATTTGGTACGATAATATGACGAGATTGGAAATTTCTGATTGGAGGTCCAAAGTTGACAACCATAAGAGAAGAATTATCTTTTTCTTCATGATACACTCTTGAAATAAATTAAGAGAATTTGCATATTTTATAGAATTGCATCAAAAACATTGAACTAAAGGAAATACCACTGCTTCTAGATAAAAATGCAAATCCTGTATGGCAAATACGTAATCGCACACGTGTGCGTAGGCGGAGCCAGCAGAAAAACAGGCTTTATAGGCGGGTGGAGGGTAACACGAATTGCGTTCGTTAGCACACCTCGGCGAATTTCTTGATGTTATCTTGCAGCAATCGGTTAAATTCACATCGGAACAGTAAAAATGAGTAACCACCAACGTTTAGATGATGAAATGAGGTGGCGAATTGTGAGGAGGCTAGAGACAGGATAATCGGAAGTCCAGATATGCAGAGAGTTTAATTTAACGCCCAGCGTCGTACATCGAGAGAAAGCCTGGGCAAGGTCGTCCAAGAGCCACGACGGCCAGAGAAGATCGCTATTTGTCCATTTTAACGAGGCGTAACAGAGGGGCTACACTTCTCAGCTCTCTCGGGAACTGTATGCAGCCACAGGGACCCGTCTGACAAGGGTGACGGTTTCCAAAAGACTGAATGAGAGAAGGTTGTTTGCCAGAAGACTGGCTGTTTGCGTCCCGCTCACGTCTACGGACAGGAGAGTCCAATTAGCATGGTGCAAGCAGCATAGTAATCGAAGTACGGAGCAATGGGCGACCGTTCTGTTCACCGATGAGTCCCGTTTCAGCCTAAACACCAATTCTCGCCGTACTTTCATATGGGAAGAGCCAAGGACCCGCTACCTATCCTCCAATGTCTGCGAAATCAACAATTATGGCGGTGGCAGGAAATGGTCTGGGCAGGCATCATGCTGGATGGCCGCACACCTCTCCACGTCTTTGACAGAGGCTCTGTGACTGGTGTGAGGTATAGGGATGAGGTCTTGGAGTCCTGTACCTCACAAACCTATTGTTTGGATTGTTGCATTCCTCCTCGATTGTTCTCGTTGTGTAAATGGTTAGTAGGTTTATCTAGCAAGCGAAAGATCTGCCGGGAAACGGCAGAGTAGATTTCTCATGTCCATGTTTCATCAGCTCCGAAAAGCCGGTTATACCTTATATATGTAGTACAATCTGCGTGAAGTATCATCTGAAGTAGCTAATGAAACTGCTTACAAGATTTTGAATTTAAAATGCAAAGAAGAGAGCTCTTGCTTTCTTTTGATAACTGGAAGTTCTGTATTTTGATTGTTTTCTTTTTCTTTCCTTACAAGAAGACTGAAACATTTGCCAAGAAAACCAAACGTCGAAGTTTTGTATTCTAATATATATTCGAGGCGTTCTTAGTAAGCTGTTTCTTTAATTAATAACCTAAGTGTGAGTACTTACGTGGAAGATTATATGAGGCACAGTATTCCAACATTTTCTGGCTAATCAACCCCTTTTGGAAGTTTTCTTCTCACTCAAAAATCCATTGAAGTTTGTTCAGCATCCTCTCAACTTGCCACACTTATATATTGCATATCTTTTGAATGTAATCTACACCCATACTAAAATAATAGGCAACAAACGCCAAAAGAAAAGGTGCGAATGTAAAAAAGGAAAATAAAACATACAACTTACGTATGTAATGAAAGTTGCATCGCCGAATGCAAATAGGCAACCAAAATCAGCATAAAACACAATCCCGCAATCAAACCACTACGCCTTAAAAACGGAAATGACGGACATGTGCATCAGTTCTCAAGCAGTGATAGTTCCGTGTAATCAGAGATAGCCGAAGTAGAAAGCATGAGCCGAAGACATCTTTTGCACGATAAAATGCGTTAGAGACTGTCGGGATGTTGCAAGGTGGTGCAAGATAATTCGCTGTTGCGAGAGAGTTGAATGTGTATCATAGTGACATCAATAGGCTGTTACCAAAGGGATCAAAATCCCTATAGAAGACATGGATCTGGATGCCGGTGGGTTTCGTAGATCACAAACAACACGACAGCTGGAGTCGCATCTCTCAGCTGCTGCAGGACGGCTCATATTCCGCCAAACTGTGTTTCATCGACTGCATAAAGGTATACTATACGCGTGATAGTTCTTTTGTCCCCATCGCATACCAAGTCGATACTGAATTGGGCCCGTGAACACTGAAGTTGGATACCAGGCAGTGAGACCACGTAATCTTTACGGATGAGTCTCGATTTAACATCCAGAATGATTCACGAAGGCTAAAGAGATGGCGAGAGCCAGGGACATGCTATCGGGTGACAAACATCGTTGAAAGAGACCATTGCAGAGAAGAAGGCTTACTTGTATGGGCTGGGATAGCAACGAACGGCCTCACCGATCTCAACGTAATTCCTGGTAATTCCGTCACAGTCGTCCGATATCGCGACGAAATTCTACGCCCTCTTGTGCGTCCTTTTATTGCTGCAGTGAGGACCGACGTGATATTTACGGATGATAATGCCTGCCCGCGTAGAGCTCCAGTGGTGCGGCGTTATCTGGAGTGTGAAACCATTCCACATCTGCCGTTGCCTGCTAGATCACCGGACCTGAATCTCAAAGAGCATCTGTAGGATATGTTTGGACGGAGGGTAGCAGTTTGCATTTTTGCCGCCAGGCACCCTCCACGAGCTCCAACATGCATTACTAGAAGAATGGGCGCTACTGCTGCGTCAAGCAGTCAGTAACACTATTGCCACCTTGCCTCGCCGTTGTCAAGCATGCATTTCAGCTGGAGGGTATCATACCCATTATTAGTGTGATGTTTTCATTGCACATTCTTCCAATTCCTTCATTTGGTTTTTCGCAGTGAGATGGTCCTATTGAGCTTTTGTATGTCTTTACTTTATTGCTTGCTATGTGGTCTAGTAAAGCTAAATCAGCCTCTTAGATCAATTTCATGTATATCCATTAAATAGTTTTCGTTTCAATATGTGTTTTGCCTTTGTTGCTTACTTAGCACGTGTGTATAAACTTTGACTGGAACCCCTTACAGATTTATACATGTTTAATGCATTATTTACTCTGCGTTGAATTAAAGCTCGTTATACAATGCAAAAGCTGAATCTTTAAATTAACATTCTGTTTTTTTTATTTAAAGTCTGTAATTAAAAGCAGTTCAATGAAAACTACTCGAAACATTTAATGTAATTAATGTGACAAAATATGGAGAAATTCCTGTCTTGGCTGTCGTTGTGAAGTATATTGAAAAAAAAAAAAAACATGCTAATTGCAAATATTGGTATTGCTATAATTCGGATTTGAGGTTATGGTTTTGGAAATTAGACTGATAGTGTATAGCTTCCTTCACCTTGATACAAGAAAATAAACATGCAGCGTCGACTAACATATTTAATGGGTCCCTTGCTGTCCCGGGGACCAATAAAGCTTCTTTAGATATCCTCAGCATCACCGGTAGGCGATAACGTCCGCCTTAGGTAACTATGTTCTTAGAGAAATCCATGAGGCGATGAAACTACGAAAACCTGATGCTTCCAAGTGGATATTATAAGAAGTCTTGGTTCCTTTTCATGTGTGTTTGCTAACTCTGCGAATAGTTGCTTTGTACGATTAGCTGCTATTAAATACCAGAAGCAGCAAGAGGAGCAAGATTCCAATGCCATTGAGTGACGGATGGAGCAGGAGTACATTGGCATCCGTGCAGGTAACCCATAAATCAATCAATGCGCCGAAACCTCAGCACAATCTCTCGCAAATGTGTGAAGTGTGGGCCTACTTCCGTGACGGGGAGGGCAAGAAACAGAGCGCCCCCTGGTGTTTCGGCCACTTCCATTATGTTCGGATTCAATGAAGACTCGTAACTAGGGAGGGAGGAAAAGAAAGGGGGAAGAAGAATGCGGCTAGAAGCGAAAAGGCTGGGGGTTGGTCGGTGGAGGTGTGATTTTTACATTCGTGGCGGTGGCAATTCAAACGGCGCAATTTCCGAAGCGTCAATCAAAAACAGCGGTTGTAGTGCTAAAGTAATAAACTGCGCTTTGTTAGGCTTTCAATGAAAGTTCCCCCCCCCCTGTGGTAGTCTTTGTAGTCTTCCAAAAAAGTGCCGGTCGTGATAGTCTTTTATAGCGCGATGGATTAAAAAATATGTTCTCTGCGGTTTGTTGTCTGTGTTTACTTTTGAAGCACAGTAGGAAAGCAATTTTCCAGTGCTTGCGTCCGCGGAATAAACTTTCGCACGGCATATCACAAAAGCTACCAAGAACTTTTTAGCTTTTTAAAATGCAGAAAACGTAGTCTTCAAAAGGGTTGTAAATTTCGGAATTCTTTAATTACTATTTTTTTAAGAATTATCGATGAATGTATTCATAACTGAAGAAAATGCCCTAAACGTCTGTATTCAGTTTTATAAAAAAATTGCGTATTTCGATTGCATTTATTTTTATTATTATTTATTTTTTTTTTTGTTAGCGTTCTTTTTTATGTGCATCGTTTGAAAAAAAAAAGCTGTTTGAGTAGAAATATTCATGAATTCTTTTCCATTATTTTATGGATTCACGATAGCCTGGACTACATTTTGTGACTTTGATATTATTTTGGAAAACATTATATGTAAATTTTGTGATATTTACCATGTTTAAACGTGTTCTGCTTGCCGATGGCGCACTAGGATAAATATTTCAACATAAACAGCTCAAATTGCTGACATCAATGATACCAATATCAGATTCGGTTCCTTTGACTCTTGCGCATAATTAGAATTTCGGTATCATCTGAATATATATCTATTCTTCCTCTGCATTACAAACTTAATAGCGTACTAACGTGAGGCTAGTGAACCTACGCTACTGAAATTTTAAATCTATGTAGATTTATAAATATTATATGTGACAAGTAACTGTAAACTTTATTTTCATAAATACTGTAAATTAAATTCTAACTTGTGTCCTTTAACCCTTTATACCTCTTTTTTATTTGATTGTTACTCATTTTAAAATTTTAGATTCCCGTTTTTCCCGAGTCATTTTAAAACTGATCGCTCTTGTTGTTGCTAATGCTAACTTGTCTGACCTATAGTCAGCCCAAGCCCACGAAATTCCTTGTAGCAAGAAGCACAAGTTTACGCCTGTCGTTGGCAACAGCCTTGAGCTCCTTACAGGTGACAGTGCGATTTAGCTCACTTCCGCCCCTAATTTTGATAGAGAGCATCTCGGGGGGACGGGTGTACAACCCCTCTTTCTCTATTACAACCTCTCGAGAGGACTTACGGCTCGCCGCATTTTTAGAGTGCTCCCATGCCCCAAGGACAGTATGCATTTACATAACATGCGTGCCTTTTCTGGGATTCGAACTCAGGCTCCTCGGCCCGGCAGTCAGCGACCCTAACCACTATACCGGTTGGGCGGAGATTGCTATTGTATTACGTAATGCAAATGATGAAAGTAAAATCTTAGCCAATTAGAATAAATCGAAACCTTTTCTAAACGAATAGCGATAAGACAATACTACGTCCTTCTGTTGCAAAACTAACTAATTTCATTATTCATAATCAAATGTCATTAGCACAATCTTTGTTCTTCTCACGCTTGCCTCCTCTTAGCAAACAGCTACAGCCTGTCTTGTATTCCGTCGCCAGTTAGAATCGTGAAAAACGTAAACTTGTAATAGTGGAAACGTAGTTGCAAATCTCTCTACGCTTGCATACTGCTTACTATGCTTTCTTTAGCGAATTATGAAAAATAAATAAAGAAAAGAAAATCTGACAGGATTCAGATTTTAATCTCGCATCTGAAGGTTTGCTAAGGAATTTTATGCTTTATTTGAGCTCGCAAATTATTTATCTGCTCTTAAACTCAGTCCTGCTGATGTAACACTTTTTTATGTCTTTTTAACTTTATTATTAAACAACACTTTCTTAGCACTTACACCACAAAAATTTAAAAGCAGAGCATATCTTTAGAATCCCCGATACGGTGTAAAATGTTGCCATACACATTTTAGCCCAGAAGGGCTACTGTTTTCAAACCCCACTTTAACGTCGAGCATTTGTTGTCCGTTTCACTTTTCAAATAACTAGCTTAAAACAGTTACTATAAAAAGAAATGTCTATATAAATATAATGCTTTTAATAAAACCATCTAGTGTAATGTCACAGGTTCATCAGGTAATTAATAAAAAGAAATGCAGATCTGCGTTTTTTGTTTTAAATTGTTTATTTTGTAAATCAATAACTGGCACATTAAATTTCAAAGAGGAAACTAAATATTTTATATCGGATATCTGTAGAATTCTCGATAAAGTACTAAGTGTTGCCATGCATTTTTTATATTCGTCATTATTTCCTTAAAAATAATACATTATGTTAGCATAAATGGAGTAAGCCTCTACCGTATGTCCTGTGCAATGAAAATGAAACCATAAAATGTCACGGTATGACGTTACAACTTAGTGGCCGCTGCCATACGCGGACTTCTGATTGTTTTATTTACATTCTAATCCGGTGTTTCCTATATGTTAGCTACTGATCATTGAAAATATATAAATCTCCTGTTCTAATTTTAATAGTTAATTATTTTCTATTTAATGTATAGAACAATTATAAGGACTACAAATAATTGTTTGAGATTTAATAAAATCTAGGTGCATTAAAATGTGTAAATGGTAACTGTAAAAGAAATTTGTATATGGTAAAACCTAGAAGACGAATAATAATTTTAATGGTATTTTATGCAAATTATGGCTAATGACACCTTTCTGCGTACGTTGATATTTGCTCTTAAAATCGGTGTAATTTTATTTAGCAGTGTGTTTCTTAGTTTAATTCGC
>KK119890.1:609461-662749 GCA_000611955.2 Stegodyphus mimosarum
AAAGATATGAAGAACGTCCTGTGTAAAATGAGTAATGTAATTAAGATAAAGGAAAATGAATATGCTCTGATGAAATAAAAAATTGTAAGGCATACGTTAAAACTAAGAATGCATAGGACATTATAATTCTTGAAATATAACGCAAAAATTAAAAATTTACATCTATCTGTCAGTCATTAAATTCCAGGCGTTTAGAGAACATAGGAAATAACCATTATATGCCTAGTAAAGACGAAGAAAAATATAAAGGAAAAAAAAAAATCCTAAAATTAGAAATTACCGCTGGAAAATCAACAAAAGATAATCTCTTCTCAAAGTGTGACGACACCTTATCAACTAAATCAAACTGCGCCTCCTGACTTGCACCGCCTCAATCCGCCTCCCGACTTGCACCGCCTCAATCCGCCTCCCAACTTGCACCGCGCACCGCCTCCTGGCGGTGAACTGTCCGTTTCACACTACTCACGTTATATCGGGCGAGTACTAAAGTTCTACCCGTTTTTGGATATCCAAATTTGAAATGGAATTGACGTCACACATGACATTGCAATGATGAAAATCATCGGCCAATCAAACGTGTGAAAGCCTCACATATAAATGCATCGTGTTTCGCATAGTTAATCATCTCAACAAAAAATCTCAGAAGATGTAACATGGAAAGCGAGAAGGAGCATATAAGAACTGTTTGCTATACGAATTCGATAAAAAAAAGTACGACAGCCGCAGCATGTCGCAACGTTTGTCAAGTTTATAGGGAGGATGCAGTAGGCGAAAGCATATGTCGTCGATGGTTTCGTAAAGTTAGAGAAGAAGATAGGAGCTGCCAAGATCAGGCTAGGAGTGGACGGCCATCACACATTGGAGAAGACGATACTAACCAAGCCATAAGGAACAACCCGAAGCCAACCGTGCAAGAATTAGCGGAGACTTTCAACGTACACCGAACAATGGTCGAGAGACGGCGGTTAAGTTGGGTTTTTACGAGAAAGTTGAATTCTTGGGTTCCACGTAACCTGACAGCTAATCAACGGGATGATCAAATCGCCAACTGTGTTTCCTTGTTTTCCCGGTAGCAAAAGACCCATTCTAGACACGCATTGTGACAGGAGATGAGAAGTGGGTTATGTACCGTAATATAAAGCATCGTAGGAGTGTGTGTCACCCTTCTGATCCGCCTGCATCGACTTCGAAAGCCGAACTTCATCCCAAGAAGGTGTTACTAAGTGTATGGTGGGATGTGCAGGGAATAATTCACTGGGAGGTCCTGCCACTCAAACAAACCATCACTGCTGCCTTCTACTCTCTAGAGTTAGACAAACTGCTTTCAAATTTGGTAGCAAAGCGGACAGGTCTCATCAATCGTCGCGGTGTTATCCTTCATCATGATAACGCCAGACCACATGCTGCTATCATCACTTTCCAAAAGTTACTCAGCTTCGGTTGGGAGGTTTTACCCCATCCTTCCTATTCTCCTGACTTGGTACCAAATGACTGTCACTTATTTCATGCGTTGAACTATTCCTTCAGGTAGAAAATCTCTGATGATCTGGATTTTGTGAAAACTACAAACATCCAAGACTTTTATAACTCGAAACCGCCGGAATTTTACCGCCGTGGGATTCATCTCCTACCAGAAAGGTGGCAAGAGGTCATAGATATCAATGGGGATTATGCACAGCAATAAGTACTGTTCGTTTTGCTTTTATGTGCTCTTCCTTATGGGTAATGAAAACGGGTGAAACTTTTGTACTTACCCAATACATAGCAAAGCTACAAAAATCAACCAAGCAGCCAACCCGTTCGCCTGACATCGAACCGAGGACGAGCATTCAGTGGCCTTAAGTCATTCGGTCACTAGTGAGGCATTTGCTCTATGGGGAATTAAGAGTTATTTATCCCAACTCATGTGAAAAAATATGAATTGCGCGATTCAGAATCGCTTCTTCCTTCGGCAGTCCTGGGATATATAGTTCCGAGGTTATGATGTTACGACGTCATAGTAAACTTCTACATCATTATATTTAATTTTTTCAATTTATAAGTTTGCAGAGTTTACCTTAATTTGCATAACAAATTATTCTAAGTTTGGTATCTTTCCTGAGCCTCGCATTTCCTCGCCAGGATGCAAATTTAAAATGAAGACGGTATAAATGCAGAAGTAGTAGTTCATTTAGAGCGTGATATCCCCTAACCAGCGCACATTACTATTTTTGTCCTTGCTGTTGTTACACTGAATTGCTGATACGCCTTGTGGCCATTTGATAAGTCTATCCCCGGGCAGGTTGTTGAGTAAGCTTAGTTCGCCTTAAACTAAATTGTTAGTTCAACCCTACTATTTATCTTTGAATTTATTGTTAAATTATTCTTAAGTTCCACCGCACGTCGTCGGTGCTATTATAAGCACGAAGTACGTGCATTTGTATTAAGACTGACGAATAATAAAGAGATTATTTTACCCTTCTTTTGAATTATTCAGCCCTGTTCGAGGAGTCACCAAGTTTCCTAGCAAGATCATTTTACTTTAGCGAAGAGAATCAGATCCTACAAGTTTACGTACATTTTCCTCGATATCATTTAAGAGTTCACTTCTTTAATTTTATTAGGGTACATAATATTATAGTCTTTTGCAGAACTTTAAAAACTCTAATATCCAAACAATAAGTCAGTGTTATAAAGATTTTCAAAAAGTCTGTATTATAAAGATTTTCAAAGTTTATGAAAGAAACGTTTCCGGAAATTTCGAAAATTGTAACCTTAAAGCAGAGATTTCCAACCTTTTCCTTGCATCGATCCCTTTTAAAAGAAAATCTTCATCAACTCCCTTGAACTTTTTTTTCTATAACACATAATATACAACACAATCATAATGCAAATAATTGCGCATACATAACTTAAAGACAACAATTCAACTAAGAATATGAGCCAACGTTTTGAACAAAAATGGTTAGTTTCTTTTTAAGTCTCATTTGTTTTCGTAACACACACTAAATCAAGCCTCTATTAAATCTAAGTAACTTATCGCTATGTCTAAATAAGCAAACAGAACGTATGAAAGGTTTAAGAGATGCTTTTATTAAGAACTCAAATAAGTTCAACAAAAACACTCCTGGTGCTTACAAAACCAGGCAACATTTATGGCTAGACGTCAAAAGTAAGGAATTCAAATTAAAGCTAAATAAGTAGAAATTACTAAAGGCTATGCAGATATGTTTGACATGCAAGTTGGTTCTAACCTACACCGGCGTGACAGCACAATCTATAAGAATAAAACAACACCGTAGACAGAAATGCTATCTTAGACCATCAACTAGTAACTTGGCCTTCAGCAGGCGGAACACGCTGTGATTAAAACTCTCTCAAACTCTCTCGCTTAAATACATGGGAGCTGAAATTTGCATTCTGGCAGAAAAACGGAAAGAGAGAATTGACAGTAAAGATTCCATGAAATAATTGGTTAGTTAACATACCTTACATACTACGTTAATGTTTTAGTAATTTTTGCATTCTTATAATTTTCAATTTTACAATCATAAACAAGTTATCATATACAAAATCACAGATTCTAATGGCCCAAAAGATCGATTTTTATTATGTAATGGAAGGGCTTCGTGTACTGATGTAATGTTTTGAATGTTTTATAGAAATCACTAACTCTTAAACTTGGTTCAGAAATACTGAACTTGTTTCTTGTTTTCTGTAATCAATTTTGACTCGACTAAAGCCAGCTTTCACTGTGTAAGAAGAGGGAAAAGTCAATAACGTTCATCCGGTAACTTCGTTAATTTGGGGATATTTTCCTCAAGTGACTTTTAAATTTATATACGTTGTATACCTTATTCAAAAACATGTGTTTTGAATAAGCTTTGGTTTACCTGCGTTGAAATAAAGTTTTATATCAACAAACAATTTTATTAATACATTTTCTATTCAATGGGATCTTGATTATGGCGGTACATGTCCGACTATCGACGCCTTAGTCTTCCTAAACCCCTTTAAAATTCCATTGATCCCTTAGGGGTCCATACCGACCCCGCTGGGAAGCGTGATCTAAAGAATCTGATAGAGAATAATCATGTTTTCGAACTACTCTTAAATTGATGAAAAATGTAGTGCACATGCCTGTTTATGGATGACAATACAATGTGATGAGCCGGTTTGTTTAAAATTCGATTTACATTTTTTAAATGTAATGTTTAAAAGATTTTTTTCATCACATTTTAATTTTGCGAACAAGCGAGAAATCTCAGAATTTTCCGGTTTACACTATCGGTTAGATAGAAAAAACAAAATGTCTTAAATGTAGTTTAAACACATTTGAACGTAATTTCTGGTTTGTTTTGACAAAATAGATGGATGTTTTTGTTTACTTGAAGTAAGAAAATAATAAAAGAGCATTTATTCATTGTTGAAAAATTATTTTTCAGTTTAATAATTTGATTGATAGCATGTCATTAATATTAAAAAGGGGAAAATTTTAAAAAAATTTCATTAAATAAACTTTTATTTCAAAAACGCGCAATATAATCAATAAACTAAAAGTAGAAAAACAATTTTTTATACAGTTTAATGGATAAAGAGATTAAGTAATTCTGTTTACAAAATGCATCTACAGTTTTATGTCACGAACGACAAAAGCAAGGGTGCGCAAATAAAAAAACATTATAACACAGTTACATTGTCATAAGTATAAGTTATTAATTTTATGCATTTATCATAAGGACGCTCCACGTTTTTAGTATTCGTCATATAAAATTGTTTGTGAATTTCGTAAAGAGAATTATTAATCTCTTACTTCCATTAAAGTACATTGATAAATCATTTTTTTACTCTTAATTCACTAATTATTTTATGAGTTTAAAATGAAAGCTTATTTTATAAAAACTTTAAAAAATTGTTTATTATAAATTACTGTGAAAAAAACGAGAATTAAAATTTCTATTATTTACTATAAATGTTTCAAAGGCTTTATTTTGATGAATATTTTTCGTGATGGCTATTGTAAAACTTAAACAGGAAAAACAAAAGTAATTTAAGTTAAAATGTTTTTAATAAAAACACTTAATGCAGTCATGACTCTCTGTTAGGACATTATTACTAATTACTAATTACTAGTTATTACATAAACGTTCATTAATGAATGTACGAAGGTAAAGTAAATTTGCACTGAATTTTGTAATGATTTGCTCAGATTTCCTTTTCTTTTTATGATGTAATTGCTGTAAAATCAGTTAGTTACATTGTTCTTAAACGTCAAAGTAAATACACGCAACAGTAATGGCGTAAAGTCTTTAACAATCCTTTTTATCTATTAGAAAATTTATCTTCAGTTGCCAAGAATCAATTGTTTTAATTCAAATGCATTAATTTAAAAACGTTTTTCGATCGGGCTTCCTGTAAGGGCATTATCGATTGTTGTTACATAAGGACGAATTAATGTACTGTAAGAAGATAAAGCAAATTTGCACTGAATTTTGTAGCGATAAGCGAGAATTTCCTTTTCTTCTTCTGATTTAATTTTGATGTTTTATGCTCTAAGATTTATTGATTTCTAAAACTGTGAAATTACTAGTTACATTTTTTAATTGTCCAAGTAAATGCGCATAAAATAATTGGCAATATATTATCTTTAAAGATTTTTCATCTGTAATTTGAATAAATTATATTTACTTAATTTTTGTATTTTATATTTTATTAGTTACTTGTAACCTAGATTATTTAGGTGATAATAACAGCTTTTAAAAATCTTGCCGCGTTAATTTGATTTAATTATTTTACTTGTAGAGACATTAGGCTATTTCAAGCAGGAGACATAAAAAATATACAGTGCCCTCGCCGGAATTCGACCCTCTCGAATACGCGTCGAGTGTGCTGAGCATTACACCACGAAGGCATGCTAAGAATGTGAGAAATACTTTATATCCGCCCCCTTTTAAAAGTTGACTGGGTATTACAGGATCCAATCGCCAAATCTTGGTGGTGGAGAATCATCATCCACCACCTTTTTGAGTTCGGGCTCCACTGTAGAGACATTAGAGTTTTTTTTAATCACATATAAATGAAAAATGAGCAATGCCCTCGGTGGGACTCGAACTACTGACCTCTCAAATACGCGCCGAGTGTGCTGACCACTACACCATGAAGGCATGCTAAAAAGGTTGGAGAAACACCTTATATACTGATCAATTATCAACTTTTAACTGATTTATTTTTGTCACGTTTTATTTCTTTTTTGCATCCCCACGATTAACTTTCTCAAATTGTTTAAATTTGTTTACAATACAATGTTGGTCGCATTTGCAGTGCGTGTTTGCTTTTAGTCGCAGAGGGATCGTAATATATACTGGTATTCAAAATTAAGAGAATTTTCACGTTTAGTGGATCCGTCCAGAAGGTTTAGCCCAGAACATTTCGTGTTTAGTAGATACGTCCAAATACGTTTTACATCCAGAACTGATAGACATTCTTTTTTTTTTTGAAAATTTGGTTATGGTACGCTAGGAAAACAGTTATGATACACAAGCATAATCATGTGTAAAGCTCATTGGCGGGGCAAAGTATAAAACAGATTTTGCAAGATCAGACAAAAAAAAAAAAAAAGATTAAGTACGGGCACATCTAACAGTCATACATCTCTCACAACGATACTTCACACTGGAAATGAAGCAAATTATGAGTCCCCGTGGCAGTTGATCTCATTCCTGTGGCAGCGCTTCTTCAGGTTCTAGAGTGGGAAGGCGAGTTCCGATTGCCCTCTTAAAAGCGTCCCTGGCACGGTTTAAAGAATTTACGACTAAAGAATTGGCTGACCAGTCCATCCGGTTAATATCCTCATTTTCGAGAAGATCATCCACCAGACTTGCCTGGAAGAAAGTTGTCGTCCATAAAATGAACTGGTGCCAACAACAGCCCTGAAACATTTGTGGGTATTTTATTAGATATATTAATGGTTTTATTATCTTAGGTCTAATCAGCACAATGAATAGCAGATTATGATAAGATGCAAATCAAATTTGTGAATGTTGGAAGAAATTTGATCCAGTTTTTGGTGAAATTTAAAATCGACTTTTGTGGACAATAAAGAAGCGGTAGAAGCTGTCTGTTGTTTAAGCAAGAAGATACTTTGGCTATTCTGGTCCTGATGTATCGTTTAAGTGAGGACGAAATGATATCTCGAAAGCGAACACCCCGCGCATAGTGATGGCTCTACGCTGAGGAACTCGTTGAGATAAGTGTTTTCTACCCCGCTTTCACTTCCTATTGTATCGTTGTGGTCGTAGATGGCAGCATTAAAGGAGGAGGGTGAGCCTGCCCAGAAGAGAACGGCTTTGAGTCAATTACTTTTCTTATCACTACCCGTGGAATGAACTGATAACGATGACTGATTGTGTTTTAACGACCAATGGCTGTTTTGGTGAGTGACTTGAGCCACATTTTAAACGAGGAAAAAATGTTAGGCTACTTTAGTTCTGCTCCTTTCTCGCACTGACAATAAAGCAAGACACTTTTAGGAAAACTTAGAATGTGGAAGCAAAAATGGTTTCTTGAAAATAAATAGGAGCTTCTGTTAGATGATTATATATGGTTCTACGGAAATTTGGTCTAAAGCCGAGGTTCGTTACCAATGCCTATATATGTTCTGAGATACATTGGTTTTTTTCAAAGGGTTCACAAAAAGAGGATCCACAGTAATTAAAATTAATCTTATCTATCAAGTATAATGCGAGATATCAAATTTTGTCACATTTAGAAGAAAATTTCAGCAAATGTCTCAGTTGTTTTATAAGAGTCAGATGTCCGTATGACTTCACAGAAATAGTTTAAACCCTCCGCTCCCCGCTTCCACTGGGAACGATTAGTTCAGCAGTTTTCAGAATTTGGAACTTTTTCTGTAGAATCTCGGCTACTGTCAGTTTTTGCAGACAATGGATTCGTAGCGCTCACGACCAAGACAGTCCTGTCCAAGAAGCATCTGTCTCGTTCCTGTTCCACTTTACTTCCGTGGTTTAACGTTTACTAGTGGTTAAGGGAATGAAATTGCTGAACACTGACAATTAATTCTGAGTTTGGTTCTTGACTAATTAATAATTTGATTGCGTATGACATTTCCATGTGCAATGTAAGTTCAAACTAGTTTCTTGTACGTCTTCCACGGTGGCATTCCATTAAAGATAGATAGCCGTTTAGCGCTGTGCCATTAACAAAAATAGTCAGCCGTTTTTTGATCTGGCATCTTGATGATTTCTTTCTTCAAGTCGTCCTATTCATGGAAAAAGCTAACAAGACTCAAAATGAACTGATCCAGAAGTTGATAAATAACCTGATAAAGAAATATTTTCTGTGTTACCAACAAGGATCTGTCATTTGTATGTGAAATGTGTCAGCACTAACGGAAATTAATAAATTCACTGACCCGCACGTTCCGGATGATTTTGTAATTATGTGGGTGTAGTCGTCTTAGAGTACCAATCTTTATTTCTGTTCTTACAAATGGTGTTCAGTTTTATATGCCATCGTTTTAGGCTGTTTATCGCCATGAGAAGTTTCACTTTGTATAGAAGATGTTGAATGAATAAAATTTCAAAAGAAATTTTTTTGTCCCTAATTATCTGAAATCTTTCTGTGAGACAACCTGAATTTTTTAACTACTCAAATACTATGAATAAAATACAAGCTCTCTGGATGTATAACAAATAATCTTGTATAGCGATGGAATAAATGTAAAGATTTAGTCAATCTTTTCTTAACTTGCAGTGCTGTGGGAGAGGCTAAATTCTTGGTACTTAGGTGGGGTAATCAAGCACGTAAAAATGCTATTTGTATCATAAATAGGTAATATTTGACACATAGCTTCTAATTAAAATGATAAAAATAGATAAAGGAAACCACGCCCATGGTATATTCACCATGGATCAGAAAGTGTGAATTCGCTTGCAGCGTAAGTTTTCAAAAGAACGTACATTAGGCTGGAATGCAACAGACAAATTACAAACAATTTCTGTTACAATATAGGAGTCACTTCAAGCTTAATGAGTAATGATTTTTTATTAAACATTCTGAACAGACCTTAGAAGATAATTTTCTGCTTTCTTCTCCTAACAGTGTCCCGATATTTTTTAAGATTTCATGAGCAGTTAATTCATTTTAAATTTATTCTGCAATCATTGCCTAAGTTCACTTCCATTCAAATCCGTCATTTGTTATTTGTTTCCGTTGCAGTCAGGTATGCTGGTTATTAGCTAGAGATAAATACTCCAAAAATTGAAAATCTCTGATCTTTCATGGAAGAGTATACACAATTCTCCTGAATGATCTCCAAATGGTTCACTCTTTGAATGTTTAGTTCGTTTTTTGTTTCATGTAAGATCTGAGTTTTGATACATACAGTTGCTCATCTTATACATAAAGACAGTTGATTAGATAAATTATCCACTGTACAACATTACAAAATTAAACAAAGTAGTACTAAAGTATGATACACAGTGCACATTATTATCTAATGCTAAAATGAAATGAGGAAAAATGTCCTTTAGTTCTATGAATAAAATTTAGTCTTCTCTCGTACGTATGAAAATAAGGAATTCTGATACTTCAGCGTAACCCGTAAATAAAACTATGTCATTTCCTACTCTTGAAAGGTGCGTGAGAAATACAGAAATGCAGTTCTTTAAGCTGTGTAGTATAATGTACCGTCTCAAGAAATCGTCGAAAAACAATCCTCTTTTTTTTGAACAGGACATTGGAGAAAAAAAAAAGTAGTTAAGACGGCACTCGTCAGAGCAGGGAAAATTAAAGCTCCTCAGAGACACTGTTTAATCCCCATATTCGTACGTAGATTTGAAATAGGCATGCAAATGCTAATGCTTGTGATTACTGTAGAAGACGAAGTATTGAGCATAATCCCTTTTTTTTTTGCTCCCGTTATGAACCACATGATTAATATATCTGAAAAGGTTTTCTAAAACCTACATCTCAGTTAGTAAACAAACACGAATATTCATTCACTTATATTATATTAGTGCCTTTGAAAAACAATAAATACAAACTAGAACTTTTAGTGGTAGTATATTAAAACATACGTTGTGATTTAAATACCCGAACAACCCAATGATAACTAGTGTGTATCATGTATAAGCTTACCAGGTAATAAAATAAAATATTATACTAAAGCTATAAATGAAACAGACTTTTATTTTACTATTAATTTAAACATTAGCAAATAGAATTTTATACTTCCGGGAGTAAAAAAAAATAATATGACAATTAACATATCAAGGCATAGATTGTTTTCATTCTAAATCATAATTCATAACATATTGCTATTAGATTAAGCGGACATGATATTATTGAAATACAAGAAGGCAATTAACGAAGTCAAACCAAGTATTTTAACACATTAATTAAAAAAAATTAATTAGGATTGTACCGTGGCATTTTAACTAGTTATTTAACAATTTCCCAACACTCATTTACTTGAACTCCTATCAAGCTGTCATCGAAAATTCGTTACTTTGCATACCAATATTTGCTAGTAACAATGATAAGAAACAGCGTCAAACCGGTACTTAACTATTGTATCGACTCGAGGACTCGGCAAGTACCTAAAACCGAGATTTCTAGAAACTAACTACAGTACTACTGCCAATAAATTTACGTATCAAATTAAACCTTAAAACTTTACCAGAATGAACATTATTAACATCGATGATGCTCAATGGATCTTAGATTTCTAAATTTGTGAAATGTGACTTAACTTATTGCTTCCTCCTGGACTCCGATGAAACTTCCACAAATACTCGCCGGACTTGTAACGCGCAGATGATAAGAATGACCATCATCATTCCAGAATTCACACTGGAAACTTCAACAGTAGGATACACTCCACAGACGAACTGGACTGCATGTTCACTGGTAGAATGAAAAAAAAATGCTTCGGTGTAGAAGCCCAAAAGATCTTTAGACTGGACGATGACCATCTGCATTCCAAAATTAAGGAAGAACAGTAAAATTCAGATGTCTGGTCTGAAGTTTCACTTCTTGAAGATAACTGAACGGCATGTTCTTGAGAAGTAGCTACGGCATACGGAACATGAATGTTAGATGTTGAACGATGTTAAGCAGGCGAACTGGTCTGCAGTTTCACTTCTTGAAGATTGATTGATTGATTATTGGGGCGAAGTCCCTAGTCCACTTAGCGGAATTATGACGGCCGTATGACTCATTAGAGAACCAACCCATTTCGACAACAAACGGTGGTATCCAGCGACCCGGCCCTATCAAAAGAGTTAGTAAAAGGAAACGAAACAAAACAATAAATACGACTAGGGAAGCTCAAATTATCACTGGACTTAAATACAACAAACTACACAAAACGAACTAAAAGGAATAAAATAAAACTGTGTTAAGAAACAGAAAATAAAACAACTCATAATATGCAAAAGAAAACAAATATACTTCCGTACACACAATACATCAAATAATTCCCACAGTTTGTTTATTGTTACTTAGACTTCATACTGTTCTTTGCATATTCTACTAAATTAGCATAATTTTTTATAAAGTCATTTTTATAATATTTCTTAAAATTTTCCCTCGCACTCTCAATCAACATACAATTTTCAAAGAACTGTCTTGCATCACCAATCTCATTGCATATCAAACATTGACCGTTATTCTGATGGCCAAAACGTTTGTCATGGGCCGGAAATCTTCCATGTCCTGTCAAGATTAAGTCAACATCATTAAATATTTTCATTCTTTTATCCATTTTGATATTCTTCAATAGAACCTTTATTTTTTTGGACGATCCCCAGCTTTCTTCTCATTTATTGATAATATCGTTATACAATGTAGTAATAGTTTTCCTTCGGGAATCCTGCACGTCGTTTACTACTAGGCCATCACCAAGTGAACCTAGTTTAGTTAAGGCGTCCGCCCTCTCGTTCCCCAATTTTCCGGCATGGGCTTTTATCCAATGTATTTTTATGCTATGTTTTTTATTTAAACATAAATAAATATCCTTAATTTCATTTATAAGTGTATTTCTGTGATCCGGGCCCGACAGTGCCTGTAATGCTGATATTGCATCTGAATATATATTTATATTATATTTAATATGCAAATTCTTTCAATCCATCAGAGAGCTTGTCGAATTGCATACAGTTCTGATTGGTAAACAGAATTTAGGTTTTTTAATTTAAATTTAGCATTGGCTATTTCAATACCGTGAAAATATATCACCAAAGCACTGCGAGGAACCATCAGTATCCTTCTTGTAAAATAAAGCAATCGTACACAATCCCAAATCGGTTTTTTTAATGAATTATGTCTTCTTATGATGCTGAAAAGCCTTACTACTTATTAAGACATTGCTTACTTGAAAATCTTCCATGACTCGATTCGAAAGTAAAAACCTTTTACAATAGAATTCATAGGAAACCGAGAGAGGCAGAACGCCGCCAAAGATACAAGCAACCTCTGTTGAAGCAGTCCTAAATGATCGTGTGATCGATCACAAGCATCCAATTTATCTGCAACATATCTAATTTATTTTGTAATCTTACCATCTCCCAGGCTCTGCTACCCCACGCACCAATACCATAGTAGATCTTAGGTATGATGACACATTTAAAAATTTCCCTAAGCGTTGCAGACTTCTTATTTAAAGTTTCATTATTAAAATTGCACTTGTAAAACCTTAAAACACCTTCTGTATATCTATGAATATTTTTAAAATGTTCAATAAAATTTAGCTTATTGTCAATAATCACACCCAGATATCTAACATTTTGTTCAAATTTTATACGTTTTCCCATCGAATTTAAATCTGGATGGTCTCGTCTTTCCACCACCATATCAGGGAAAAAAATGTCCATATTTCTTATCAATGTTAAACTCAATTTCTTCTTCCTGATTCCCGTTTTTAAATTTATTTTCAATTTTTCCAAACGTATCTTGCATTTTCTCCAAAGGCTCTCCTTTTATAATCACTAAAATGTCATGTACATAACAAATAATATTCACGTTTCGTATTATACACTCTTTTAATAAGCTATTTACTATTAGACTCCAGAACAGGGGAACACTACAGGAGCCTTGGGGGCAGCCTTTGTAAACATTAAATTCAATGCTAATTTTTTCGGTACTGTTCTTAAATGTAATTCTAGAATAATCCCTTACAGTCTCAAAAATGTCTTTTGTGATATGTAGGTCTTTAACACGCCCCAACAGGGAGTACCATTTTACTGAATCAAAAGCTCCTTTGATGTCAAAAGAGACCAGTGCCACAGGATGAGTCTTTCTTTTTTCTAACTTCCGAAATAATTTGACGTAAAGCAAAATCTGCCGACTAGCCTTTCCTAAAGCCATATTGACAATCTGATAAGACGTTTTGGCAGTTTATACTAAATAGTAATCTATTTACTAATAGTTTATCATATATTTTCGCAAAGACCTTTAGAAGGCATATCGGCAGATATCTAGTCTTATCTTTCGGAATTAAAATTAATTTACCGGTCTTCCATACATTTGGAAAAGTATGTAGCCTTAAACATCTATTATACAATATCAAAAACAATGAAGGATAATCCAAAAATAACTTCTTTATTATTGAAGCACAGATCCCATCCTGTCCAGGAGCGATCTATCTCTAAGACTTCTAACAACATTATTCATCTCCTCATAGGTAAAGTCAAATTCTGTCTCATTCTCATCCTCAAAGACCACATCTTCAATCTGTCCATCTTGTGCAAATTCCTTGATATTCAAAGTTTTCTTATAATATTACAATAGGTCTCTTCAAGGGAGGTGGTCATCTCAGATAAGACTTCTTGAAGGTAACTGAACGGCATGTTCTTGAGAAGTAGCTATGGCATAGAACATGACGTTGAAAGATATTAAGCAGGTTAACTGGGCAGATATTTTTATCAGCATTTTTGTGTTGAAGCCAGAGGTAGTAAGAAATTGCCCGACGTCCTACTGCTATACTGGGAATGAAGCGAATTCAAGAGCGTTCGAGAGGGGGCGAAAAATCGCTTGCACCGGCTTTTTGTTACAAGCGTTTACTAACGGCGCCAAAACTCACTCAAAAGAGTGACAATTCCTGGCAAAAACGCCCCGAAGAAAGCAGTATAAAATTCTTACTTTTCAAAGCGTTAATTCAACACCTTTCCTTAATATCGCCAGAAACTCGCCAAATAAAAATAGGTGTTAACAGTAAACCTAGAACTCTGCCGGAAGCACAAGGTGACCTTTCCCATAAATTACCCCAAAGCAGCTTAAAAATGACAAGATAGCAATCACTCGAAATCCTATGAAAGCTTAAAATTTTGTTAATCAAATGAGCATATTTCATAAACTAATTAAGCTATCAATTTGAAAGTAATTTTGAATTAAAGTGCAAAGCTTTCTGTTTCTTCTAGTATAATTATAATTATATAAACTCAAATTAATTTTAAAATCCAGATTATGACATGAAAAACACACTCATTGTCTGCTGCCAAGCGCGTTCCGAAAACGAAAGTTGCGAACTTACTATCTTAAGTACAAAACTCTAATTAAAGATAAACCAAATTAACACATAAATTAAATACAATGCACATTGTGTAGCATAATTTAGAATATAAATTAATTAGCTTAATTTCGCTACTCAACACTTAAAAAAAAGATATAATATCTTGAGTTGTTGTAATAGAAGGGAAAGAATGAACAAACACTCCAGTTAAAAGTAGAGCATTTCTACATGAAACGAACACTCATGTGAAAGGGGCATAATTCACACAACAAATACGTCAATCAAAGTGGGAGAATAACATTCATCTTACAATTAATCTAATCTAACAACTCGGAAAAAATCCTTTCTGAAATACTTTAATCAATTCAATCCGTTTTACAGTTGGGGAAAAGACAAGCTGCGGATATTAAATAAGCTTCCACAAGTGCGAGAATGTTCTTCCAGATCTGAAAATGATTTAGCTTAATACAAGAAACCTATTTCCATTTTATTACACAATCTTCTTTCTTTCTTTTTTTTTTTTTTACTTTCAACTAAGTGCGCCTTTCTTAATTCACACGACAGTGAATCTTGACATGACGAAAGTGACCAGTATTTCCTAGAATACAAATAAGCATCTGTACTGAGTATCACCTTCCTAATGTGATCTCCTTCACAGAAGACCGAACTCGTCTGGAATTGCAGGCGGTCGTCTTGGAAAGGTTTTACTGTACTTGTTTCATTTCTAATCAACTTTCTTAGCAACCTGTAACTAAATCAAAGGGGAAAACAAAATTATGCAGTTGCTTGCTTTTTTTAACTAATTTACTTGTAGCGGGTTTTTTTATCATAATTATGTTTTACTCACGATTTTTGATTTGATACTCACGATAAATATGCCAATGATCTATATCTAATTAAACTTTTTGATTATTTTTCTTCTTCTTTAAGGCATAAAGTTCACAGTATTTAATGAAAAATTACTTTATTTTTAATCTTAATCTAGTACCTCAGGAGAAGAAAATTAAGAGTCGTGATTTTCATTATGATAACGTATCACTTTTAAAATTAATTGCATGTCATATCAATTATTCATTGCTATCAGTCTATTTAATATTCATTGCTGAAAGTCGGAAGCTCTTGAAGCACCGTGCTAGCGGTAACTGAAATATTATTTCTGTGGAACTTTCTGAAAAATATTGGTCTTGCGTAACGTATGTACTTCTGCAAAAAAGTCAAGCTTTTCAGAAACTAAGATATAATTATATTCGGTTAGTATAAACTAAGATATAATCATATCACTGAGTATCACGAAAATCAGAGCTACGAAGGCATGGAAACCTTTATTTCTGGACTAAAATGCGTGCGAAAACTGTTTAACTGGAAATTTTATCGTAAGTTTATCTTAAAAACAATTCTTAGCTAAATTTATTTATCTGTATCGTCTCGATTTTGATTTAATTAAGTAATTTTATCTTAAGCTTTTAAGAATGGAAGGTTTCTTTCGGGCAATTCCAAGTAGATAATGTACTGAAACTCCAGAAAGAAATCCCCGTTTCAAGCGAAGGTAATTCTGACTTTATTTTGTTCACCCCAGTGGATAGTTTCTTTCAAAACGCAATTTCAAATAGATGAAAATCCAGTCCCCGGTGTCCTTGGTTTACTCTTCTTTTATTTGTTCTGCAACTTTTGTAAAGTAAGAGAAACGTAGACAACAAGAAAGAAATGACACTTGTGTATGTGATCCCCCCTCATCTGTATACAAAGTTTACAGCTTGTGACCATGCTTTCAATTAGGTGGTCAACCACCGCAGAATTAAGCAATTGCCATTCTTCTTGTAGAGCAGTTTCCAGCTCAATAAGAGTGGCTGGAGGTGAGAAACGTGAAGATACAGCACGGCCGAGAGCATCCTAAAGATTTTCATTGGGATTTTCATTTCAAGGTCGGGCGAATATGCTGGCCACGCCATACGCGCAATCCCTTCGATCTCCAGGCAGTCATCTACGATGTCAGCTCTATGGGAACGTGCGTTATCGTCCATTAAAACAAAAGTAGGGCCAACTGCTGAAGCGTATAATCTCACAACGGGTTCTAGGACTTCATCTAGATATCGAACAGCCGTCAAAGAACCCGTTTAAAGATGTGCAGGTCGGTGCAGTATCCTGATAAAATCCCTGCCCACACCATAATGCTTCCGCCTCAAAATGCGTGATGTTTTGGGACTGATTGCGTGTTCGTTGTTCACGCCATATCCTTATACGCTTGTCATTTGGCTCCAGAGCCAATCTTGACTCATCAGTAAACATGACATTGCCTCAGTCAGACACATTCCAATTGACATGTTCCCTGCACCACTGTAATCGTGCCCCTCTTAATTAGACGGATACACAAACTCGAGGTACCTGGGCGTACAGTACACTCATATGTAATCTTCAGCGTACAGTAGCTGCAGATCGCCTTACCAATGGACGCTGTAACCATAGATGTCACACGTGTGGTGGTCGCTCTGCGATTTCGCTTGGCTACAATAGCAACATATCGATCTTCCGCGGGGGTTGTAACCCTTGGGCGACCGGCTACGGACCTTCGGACAACTGTCTGTGTGTTTTGGAATTGTTTCCATAAAGGTGAAATTACAGAATGATGAACGCCGAAGAAAAGAGCAACATCTGTGATCGACTGTCCTGCCTCAATGCGTCCCACAGCACGCCAGCGCTAAGAATCTTCCATTCGTCTTCTGGAAGTTCTAGAAACACGTATGTCTTGAAAACAAATTGTACGAAAGTTTTAAACACCTTCTATCAGCACTTACAATCAACTTCTGTAACCGTTCATAAAGCTGGTTTCTTATAAGACTGCCTTTTTTGCATATTTCTTGACATGAAAGCGCGATTGGCTATTACCTAACATATTTGCATACTTCTATTTACCTCTGCAGCGAATTGCATCCTCTTATTGATGGCTTACGGAAATTAGCATTTTCCTCTCTGGACTTAACTTTTGGAATTGAGTGTATTTAATGGCCTTTATACGTTTTTCTCATAAAGGTATTCTAATTTTTCTATTCACCTAAATTTATTGCAATTAGTGCATCTGTATATGAATAGATTTTCAACAAAAACGGGTCGTTGGAATTAAAAAGTGTCATAAAGTATCTGCTTTGAATTCTTATGATTTCAAACATGATATACCAGTGTTACATTTCAG
The DNA here is from genome assembly GCA_000611955.2 of Stegodyphus mimosarum. Lineage (NCBI taxonomy): Eukaryota > Metazoa > Arthropoda > Arachnida > Araneae > Eresidae > Stegodyphus > Stegodyphus mimosarum. The sequence continues at coordinate 627,158 of KK119890.1, forward strand.
CATTCTTCCAATTAAAAGCTGTACAGACTATGAAGTTTTCCGAGTGTAGGAAACGGAAAAAATAAAATGTGCACTCTTCAAGATTCGAACCATGAGTCATCCATTTGCTACTTAGATGTGTTAATAGCTTATATCACGAGAGCGCATGCGAGGAACTGCAATACAGCTCCGATACGATACGATTTTGCTTTGCTGTAAAAAATTCGTCTGCTCGGAATTTTTTTAAATGCATATTTCTGAAAACATAAACTATCATCTGCACTTGACAGTTTTGTATTCATGCAAAATGACACTTTAAAGAAGTAGTGGATGGAAAGCTATACTTCTGCTCTTTTTAAAGAAAATTATTCGCATCAAGTTATTAAAAAACGCTGTAAAAGCCATGATTTTTCGATATCTAAATCTATGATAGGTAAGACTGTCAACAAGACAGGACATATCGCAGAACGCATTCCAGAATTTTAACATTTGTAGAGACATTAGGTTATTTCGTAGCAAGAGACATGAAAAATTAGCAGCGCCTTCGCCGGGAATCGAACCACGGACCTCTGAAATACCGGCTCAGTGTGCTGACCATTACACTACGAAGGCACGCGAAGAAAGAGGGAGAAATACCTTATACATTTAACCGGAAAAAATGGAAGAATGTTCTCACAATAGATCAATCTTGAGTGTATTTAAATGACTGCAACAAAAAGAGATCCATTTAATATTATGATCAAAGAGGGGAACAGAAATGATAAATCACCGTTCAAAGAATCTAAACAAAGTTTTTCAAATGGATTTATGATTGTTAATGGTTTTTCACATAACGCCAAATTAAAAATAAAGAGAGTGGAGAACGATTGTAGAGACATTAGGTACATTTTGAAGCAGGAGACACGAAAAATGAGCAATGCCCTCGCCAGGACTCAAACCATAGACCTCTCGGTTACGCACCGAGCGTGCTAACCACTACACCACGAAAGTATACTAAGAAGACGGGAGAAATATCTTATATTCTCCCCCTTTTAAAGGGCGACTGGGAATTAGAGGACCCAATCGCCAAATCCTGGTATGAAGAATCATCATTCACCACATTTTAGTTCGGCGCCATTGTAAAGACATTAAGTAATTTCGAAGCAGAAGCGAAGAAAAATGAGAAATGCCCTCCCCGGGACTCGAACCACGGACCTCTCGAATACGCGCCGATTATGCTGACCAGTACACCACGAAGGCGTGCTAAGAAGGCGGGAGAAATACCTTATATACTTCCCCTTTTAAAGGTCGACTGGGGATTAGGGAACCCAATCGCCAAATCTGGGCTGTGGAGAATCATTATCCAACACCTTTTTTAGTTCGGGCGCCAGTTGTAGAGACGTTAGGTATTTTTTGAAGCAGAAGAGCTCAAAAATAAGCAGTGTCCTCCCCGCGACTGGAACCTAGGACCTCGCGAATACGCACCGAGTGTGTTACCACTACACCACGAAGGCATTCCAAGAAGGCGGGAGAAATATATGAGATATTAAGATCAGCTCCACATATTATTAGGAATATATTTAATGCTCAGTTTTCAAATATAAAATATCTTTTCTTTACCCACAGTGCCATCAATCAGTAGAACTGCATCAAGATAAATCAAGTAGCCATACGTCAAGGAGAAAATGAAGAAACGGGTATCAAGGCCATACTATTCACTTACACCTCTAACTAAATCTGCTGATGTATTCCTCATAGATTTTTGCGCTTTTAGACTTTTAAAAAGCGGATTGTCCAAACGTTGACATGCAACTCTCCTTTAACTTTGGAAAGCTGTTGAAAAGGAATGGTATAAAATACTTCTTTCGATACTACAAATGGCTGTCTTGGGAATCGCGGTGTAGAAAGATAGTTAAGAATAAGAGGTATCAAATTGGCCATTCAAGTCACAAGAATTTTACAATATTCTGAAGAATATTTGATCTTTCAAAGAAGGATGAGTATATTTAAATGTTTCAGTATTAAAGACGTCTTTTTGCATATTTTAGGGATGGTGAAGAAACTTGTAATCTAGTTTCAGTTCCTTAAGCATTAGCAAAATATTATTGTCACCTTATTCTACAATAGATTTGAAATTATCTTACACTTTCAAAACTCTAAACCAACAACATAATCATTCGAAACGAAAGGCATTTTGTGCAGCAAATGTAGAATCCCTTTCTTAAGAAGATGTAAAACAGAGGTCTTATTTAATTCTTCTATTCTAATCTAACAACTAGCGACTCTGATTTTTAGAAAAAAAAATGGAAATTCTAAGCTAAGTTTGAAAGATTTCAGAACATTCGAGGATTGAAAACAAATAGTTTACAAGAATTGGTGAATTTGTACTTTTTTTATTATTTTCTCTTGTGTCCGCGAACGTTAGGGTAATTGCAACTGAAGCTGTTCTCCGGCAATTGCCTGTCTTCTGTGATCAAAGGCATGACAGATTATTCAATTTCAACTGGAAAAAAGACCTGCCAATCTGGCAGCCCATTCTGTACATTCTTTCCTGTCCATTCGTCTTTCTGTGATCAAATTCTCCAGAGCGACGACATAATGCAATAAACTAGAAAAAAAGATCTGCTTGAAGAAAGAATTGAAAGAAAGAAATTCTGTCCATGTGGAAAAAATAAAGCAAAAGAAAAAGACCATCCACTGTTCGGTCTTTTATATATTTTTCATTTCGAAAGATATTATTAAAAGCTCGAAATGAGAGGAAGAACTCTGAAGCAGCAGCGAGAGCGGTCATCATTGAAAATGGGGAAACTTTTATCTCCCACCACTTTATCAAATTACCCGGCTTGTATAAATCTTAGCGATTTTTTCCATAAATATTTGGAATTCTTCTCCGATCCTTAGGCCCGAAGCGAAATGTTTGACGACGAGACCGGATTACCGAATTGGAAAAAGGAACGATCAAATTTAAAACGGGAAATAATAAAGAATGAAAAAATATCTTCAGTCTCTGATGATCTGATCGTTCGGAAACTCTTTCGAAGTAACAACAAATATATATTTTTAAGTCGTTTTCTAAAAAACCTCTTTTTTTCGTTTTCTCTGCGTGCTGGCTTCTTCGTCTCTCATTCAAGTCAGTTTTTAATGAAACTAGATGTTTAAAAACCGATGCAAAATTTTCAATTTAAGGATTTAAAAATTACGTTCTAAATAATAAGACTGCCGTTTCTGTCTGTAGATGACTCATCAAATGCTGACATGTCGAAAAAATGAGGTTTTTTAAAACTAAGCAGCATAAAAAGTCAACTTTTCTGTTGCCGGATTTCGAACCTTTGTTTTTCCAGTTGCTAGCTTTGCAGCCTAACTTCTTTCAACAAGATAATTGGTCACAACATATAAAAGAACTTTGATTATCCGAAAGTCTCGGGACTATGGTCATAACGAGTAAGAACATAATATAAAGTAGAAACTTCTGCTTCTACCACGATCAGTAATATGTAGTCGGTAAAAGAGATGCATCACTAAGAATGCATTTATTACGTGAGCGAATGCTGCCTCATTTTATAAATACTGTTCTGGGATAACGAACAGTTGTTGGATGCTAGATTTTGCTGCTTCGGTCACTTGCATGATTACCCTCGAAAAACTTCGCGACAGGTCTGATAGCTTTCCTCGTGAGCTGACCACGGTTCAAGACGCTTTCTGTGGAAATGACTGCCCTAAAACACGTATCTGTCCATGATATTCAATAATTAGGTCGATTATATTCTCTGAAATAGTGATCACTTTTAGAAGTGATCATCAACGGAAACTGGTCCCCGTGAAACGTTTTACTGTACGTTATGAAATTACCCCAAATGGTTTTCCAGACGAAAACATCTTTATTATTTAATACGAACTGAAAACAACATGTATCTAAAATTTCATTTTTATTGAAGAGAAAGTTCGTGAAAGAGATCGTATCTGTGTTTAAAACTTAAAACCATAAATGTGATATTTGGGAAGTTTAGAGATGTGAAAGGGGACAACCGGTTGCGTTGCGTAGATAAGACATGGACCTTATAAGAGACTGACGTCACACAGGCCATTATCATCAAAGTCGCATTTCTGTGTTTCGTTCCTGATTAAGGATCATTCGAATCCCGCTCCCAGCTTGTAATCTTGTATGTAAATCTGGTGGAAAAATGTTCAGGGAAATTCTGAGCTCAGGTCATATGTAAATTAAATATCCTTCCAGAGAAAAAGAAACAGAAAGAGCAACAAAATTCAGTTATCCGAATACCAATTATCACTTGTTCCAGCTAAGTAAAATTACGTTTTTCTTTCTACTGACTGAAATAATCTAATTTTTTTAATTGTTCTTTTTTTTTCAATTTGCATTATTTACATGCAGATTTATTATTGTGTGTGGATTAAAAAAGTTTTAATTTTAATTTATATCAAACAGAATTAAGTTAAAAAGTCTCGTTTAAGTTCTTTAACCAGTTACTTTATCTTAAAATCTCTCTTTTATCTTTCTCATTTCCATTTTCCTGCTAGAATGTAAATCTTTAGCTCGCTTTATACGCAAATGAAGGGGAAAAAAGAGAGTATTTGAAGTAAGGTTTTAGAAGGTAGAATCATTGTATTTTGTGCCTGCTGTAAGCCAAGTTGTTAATTTGATTACCTTGCAAGTAGTATTCTGCAGCGTTGCTTTATTCTCACTATTAGGCTGGTTACGACGATTTTAGATGAGAGCCAGCTTCCGCGTTATTCTAAATGTGCAGCCATTAGGCTAATTTACTTAATCTCTTATCTTTGATTTAAGCCATGATTGTTGGCTTTTGCAAGCAAGAGTGGTGCCGTCTGTTAATTTTTATTTCAGTCAAATAAAAGGACAGGAGTAAAGAGACACCCTTTCCATGTGTCTGTGGTATTTACAAGACATAGCAATAATTTGCTTTTTTATGTTACCTAAAAATACGAGCAGGAAAGAGGAATAACCTATATTCCAGTTAAAAGTATTATTATTAGGCCCAGTATTGAACAGAAGAATAATGGCTGTATACTTGATTTAATTTTATTATTGAGCAATTCACTTTCAACAGATAATTTAACAATGTTCATATATATGTCAGATTATGTATAATTAAATGACTTATTGTTGCTGATAAAAAATTCCCAAATATTACGACATCATCGACATCATCTTAGCTTTGGATATCATTTCTATTATCCCACGCACTTATCTTTTCGTTTTGTATTTTCCGGCGACCGTTTTTATTTTACGCTTATGCTTTGTGACACTAATTTTTTCACCGTTCCTGAAAAAACCAAAGTGGACTTTTTTAGACAAAATTCGATTAAATCTGCTCCAATAAATTGAGAGTTGAAAGTAATAATTTTTATTTCAAAATAATGTATTAAGGCTAAGAACAAGATTATGGGTGCATTTTCAAAGCTTTCATTGCCTTATTTAACTTAAAATAAAAAAATCTGATGTGTACACCACATGATTTCCTTGTACGGAATATTAAATTATACGCATTTTTTCCTGTCTTTCATTTAAACTCGAATTTCATTAGAGATATATTTCTCATTCAACTAATTCAGTTCTCACTTCGCGAAAAGGCAAAAATACATAAAAACTCAAACTATCTACATTAAAAATTGAAAGTTATAGAAAAACATAAAACACCAAATACAATTTTAAAAATATTTTGCAATTAAAATGAAAGTTTCTACGCAAAAACAAGCAATTTGGACAGCGGACAAGAAGACAGATTTTTCGGTACACAAAACTGAAAGTTAACGTTTGCTTTCACTCGGCAAAAAGACACTGAAGGCGTAGAAACCGACTTAATTTGTTGTGGACGCTATGCTGAGTCAGTATATGGGTTAATTTAATAACTTAAATGATAATTCCGGAATGAATTAAGCAAAATTTAATTCGCAATAATAAAAGAAGACATTGCTGTGTTGTTGCGAAGCTTACTTCCTCTAGTTTGGCAAAAAATCCACTATTCTGCTAAGTTTCAAATGTAAACAAATATGGCAGCTATTGCTAAAAAATTAGGCTTAGCCGCACTTTAACAATTTTTAAATTGTTGATAAATCCACAACTATTCCGCGAAAGTTAATTAAAGGCATAAAAACCTTAACCGGAAGATAAGAACAACATAATTCAATCATTTTTAAAGCAAAAAATTGCATAATTTACCAACATATAAGACTAAAACAATCGAGCTCACGGAGTCGAGTAACAGAGTGGATATATATATATATATATATATAAATATATATATATACTTCTGGTGCGGCCGATTACCGCCAAAGAGGGAGGTGCACAACTACTTGCTATAGCAGTCCTATACATGAAATTACAACGTTCTGAGGCTACTCGTTTTCAAGTTATGCGAGATACATACATACTTGCATACACTCACGTTTGTGAAAATTGCAACACCATGAAGGACTTACGCGAGTGAGCTGAAATTTTCAGGAAATGCAAAGTAGCGCATGATATGCAAATGATTAGAATTGCAAATCCGTAGCGCATGCGTATGCTGAGCAGCGCCCTCTGAACGGCTGATGGATCCGAATAAATAGACGGCTGTAGCGAGGCGTGTATGGTTATCGGTGGTTATCTGCTAGTGGTAAACGTTAACTCAATCTGTACTTATGCCTCGTCGACGAAAGAGAGCGAGATTTGAACAACTTACAGAGTTTGAACGAGGGAGAATCATCGGCCTTCGTGAAGCTGGATTGTCGTATCGTGCAGTAGCCTCTCGTGTGCAGCGTAACAGCAGCACAGTGATGCGCGTTTGGAAGCAGTGGACGGACGAGTGTCGGACAACTCGGAAATCCGGGAGTGGACCCCGAAATGTGACGTCAGCTCGCGATGATAGACACCTGGTCCGCATGGCGCGGACGGACCGTACAGCTTCCTCTAGACAATTGGCAGCACTGTGGTCAATAGCTACAGGTGTTTCATTGTGTGCTTCATCAATTCGTAGACGTCTGCTGCAGTGTGGACTGCGCGCACGGACTCCTTTATACAGGATCCCCCTAACGCACGACCATCGCCGCCTGCGGCTACAATGGGCCAATCAGCATAGAGACTGGCGTGCTGATTGGCAGCATGTCGTGTTTTCTGACGAATCCCGCTTTAATTTGTGGTACCATGATGGCCGCATTCGTGTCAGACGCTATGCCGGTGAACGCCACCTTCCGGAGTGCATTATCGAACGCCACAGTGGACGAACACCCGGAGTTATGGTCTGGGGCGCCATAGCATATCATAGACGATCTCAATTGCTACGAATTGTGGGCAATCTGAACAGCAACCGGTATATCCGTGAAGTTCTACAGCCCGAAGCTGTTCCCTTCCTTCAAAGCTTGCCAGGCGCTGTATTTCAACAGGACAATGCCCGCCCTCATACTGCTCGGATTGTTAAATCCTTCTTTGCAGCGCAGCAGGTACAGCTTCTTCCTTGGCCTGCGTGTTCCTCGGATATGTCGCCAATTGAACATGTGTGGGATGTCATTGGTCGGCGTCTTGCTCGTCCTGTTGCGTCTGCAGACGAACTTTGGGTACGCGTACAAACGATATGGAATGCTCTTCCTCAGTCAGACATTCAAACTTTGTTTGACTCCATGCCACGTCATGTAGCAGCACTTATTGCGGCGCGTAGTGGCCACACAAAATACTGATTCTGATCTCTTGTTCTTGTTTGTTTGCTTTGAACATTTAATCATTTATTTGTACCACTACCACTCAACTGTGTATTAAATTGCATTCAATTATGACGATTCCTTCTTGGTGTTGCAATTTTCACAAACGTGAGTGTGTGTACAGACGTCACGAAAAAATCTCTTCTGAATCCATTTTAAATTAGTTTTATAATTCAAAGAGTCTTCTTATTCTGTCCTTACGTATAGATGTCACGCGAAAACATCGTTAAATTCCATTCGTTGGCGGTCAAACTGGATATTTTCGTTTTGGTTGCCAAGAAATGTGTGCTTTTATAGATATAAAAAATATTTTATTTCTTTTTATTGCGTAATGTGTGCCTTATTGTAACGGTAAAATGAAAATTTATTTAGCTGCATTACACAGTAGAGAAGTATTTATTTACTCTACAAGGAAAAAAAATTATTCCGATTTTTTAAATGTCAAACCAAATTATCGTATATCTTTGGATGAACGTTTGGACCTCTTAATAAAATAAAATTTTTCCTGCAAACTTAATTATATAGAAAACCATATTTTCTTTAATCTGAAATCAGCTAGGAGGGAAAAAATTAAGAAAGCACATCAAAATAATTCTAATTTTCGTAAATACTTTTCTACAGTTTTGCAGAATATTGAGATTAGAATTTTACGAACTGATTTAATCTAATTATAGATCACTATTCTTCAGTATTATGTAGTTAATTTTGAATTCTTTATTCGAGGCAAAAAATGTCTAAAAATGCGACAAACAGCCAAAGTTTTTTAAATCCGCGTTTTTCCTATTACTAACAGGCAACAGCATCATCATAAAACTTAAATTTATGCGGGATCGATATGAAGCTTCTTTTCTTCTTTATAAACATAACAAGAAGGTACGCTGGGTTTGAATTCCATTATTGAACAAACTAAAGTTTCCTGAACACGAAAAATTTCTTTGCTTGTTGAATTTTAAGATTATTTTTCATAAACAATGAAGCAGTTATGTGGGAAAAAAAACAGGAAATGACATTAATGCACTTCCCCCTTAGTATGTATGTTCGGAATATTAAATTATGCTACAAAATGTGTGTTTTGTGTGTAATTGCATTTTAAATTACTATTCTACAGTGTGTAATGAAGTTCTGGGATCAAGGCATAAATTTATTATAAAAGCCTAAGAATAAGAAATGACTGGTATCGGAAATATTAAGGTTACAAATGTGCGAGAAGCATCTGTACGTAGGGATGCAATGCAATTCTAAGGGAGCTGTCTATTTGTTAAAGATGCAACAAAAACGTTGTTTACGAGTTGTAGAGAGCTGTAAAATTAGTCGTTTCTCAAAGTAATCGATATCGTATCAAAAATCGTATGGAATCGTGAGTCGTCATCGTCATCGTCAATCGTATGGAATCGTGAGTCGAGATTAATTGCATATGATAGGTAAATTAAAGCCAGGAATTTGAGTTCTAAGAATCGAATAATATAAAACAGCTAGAAAACATAAGAATTCGACAAGCAGTATTTCAGACTTTCCTTTCTGCAGCAATAATATCCAGTATTGCCATTTAATGAAATAAAATTTTGTCGTTAAAAGTACTAATAAATGTCAGAAAGAATTGGCTTCATGTGCGTAAATTTATGCTCATTACGCTAATTCGTGTTTCTAACTATTACTATCTTTACTTTGTTCTTCAACGTGTTCTTTTTTTATATAAAATTGATAATTTTTTAGCAAAACTGGAGCTAAAATTTATATAAAACAAACTTGTTAAATTAACATAGTTCTAGTTACTTGCTTTAAAAAAACTTTTTTTTTGAAAAATATCCTGTTAGTTTTGTCTTGTGTGATAATAAATAAAATTGCTGGCCGCCCATATACAAATTGTGTTATGATATCAACAAAATTTGAAGCAAATATAGAGTATAGAAATAACGTATAAGTATCATTATGCCCAACTAGCTTAAATTTTTCCTTAACAGCTTTGATTTATAATGTATTATCTCCCTTCTTTCTACATGCCTTCGTGGCATGCACTCGGCGCGTATTCGAGATATCCAGATTCGACTCTCGGCGAGGACATTGCACATTTTTCACATCTCCGGCATCAAAATAACCTAATGACTCGACAGTGGCACCCGAACTGAAAAAAAGGGAGTGAATGATGATTCTTTACCACCAGGATTTGGCGACTGGGTCCCTTAATCCTCAGTCGTTCTTTAAAAGGGGTAGTATTGTAGAGACATTAGGTTTTTTCGAAGCATCAGAGATGAAAAATGAGCAAAGCCTTCGCCGGGAATCGAACCACGGACCTCTCGGTTACGCGTCGAGCATGCAGACCACTACACCACGAAGGCATGCGAAGAAGGAGGGAGAAATAACTTATATACTCCCCCTTTTAAAGGGCGACTGGGGTTTGGGGGACCCAATCGCCAAATCGCGGTGGTGGAGAATCATCATCCACCACCTTTTTAGTTCGGGCGCCAGTGTACAGATATTAGGTTTTTACGTCGGTTACGCGTCGAGCATGCAGACCACTACACCACGAAGGCATGCGAAGAAGGCGAGAGAATTACCTTATAGTATATAAGGTTTAATTGACTATGTTTATGTCAATGGAATATTGATATTGTCTAAGAAATTCAAATACATGTAATAAAACTAAAACACATATCATTAATTAGAATTTTTTTAATAACTGATGCTCCTACAAACTATAAACTATATTCCAAATGTTTAGTCTTTGGAAATATTGTTCCTAAGCTTATTTTGAAACACTGAAAACTTTTTCATAGTCCTTGGACATAGCATATTTAAAGCATATAAGAAACTTTTTGTACCAAAATAATCCTCTGTAATTTTACGAATATATAAATAATAAATGGGATTCAACTTCTCGTTAATCTTTAAGTGATCATCAGATGAATTATAAAATTAAAATATTAGAAAAAGTAAAACTATCCTTCTCAATGTAACCTAGAGAGCGTAATATTTCATTAATTTAGATTAGTTTGATAAATACATAAATTATAATGCACAAATTATAATCACATATTCACTAAATGTTCTCCCCCCTTTTTGCAACCGTCTTCCTGGTGCAACGGTAGCACACTCGGCCTGTATTCGAGATGTCCAGGTTCAAGTCCCGGCCTGGGCATTGCACATTTTTCACATCCCCTACATCAAAATAACCCAATGACTACAGATTTAAAATTCGCCTTTATTAGATCTTAAGAAATTGCTGTTGTGAATGCTATTATAGTACGAACAAGTATTTTTTCTTTTCTGTACACGTAAATAGAAGTCTGAAATTTCTAAACTTGTATACATTTTCTTTTATACTTTTTACTGTACAGAATGCAGAAATGTAATAAAGATAAGAAAATCACCAACTCTTTAGATAGAAAATAAATAAAAATTTCTATACATTTTCTTTTATACATTTTGCAGCACAGAATTCGAAAATATAATAAAGAAAGAAAATAACCAACTCTGACGATAAAAAAAGGGCATCTTCTATTTTGTACGGCAATTAGTGTAAATTACGATAACTTGTGTTCGAAGTCATCAGCTCTATCTCATAAATTTACATTTACTGCCTTTAAATTTTTTTAAATTTAGGAATCATATCGTCACTTGAAAATTACCGTATTGCTGACAAAAAAATTATTATTGATAGGAATCGCACTTTAGATAAAAAATCGAAGGATTTTTGAAAAACAGCCAAAATTCTGTAAATTACATTAGAACTTCCCAAAATCCTTCGTTTGGAAGGTATTTGTCTGCTGGTGTATAGATCAGAATACTGCCACGATTAGTTGGACTGTTAACTTGGATTTGTGAGAAAAATTCAACTTCAAATAGTAGCAATCAATAAATAAATAAAATTAGAAACCCGAAAGAGTTCAGATTTTAAGGATCGGCCGAAAGAATTTGTTAAGTTTTCTTAAGCTCTGACGTCTGCTGTTGTACTCACTCCTGCTAACCCATTTCATTTTAGCTTTATTATGAAACATCAATTCTTCGCAATCATGCCATACACAATTTAACAAAAAAATTACACAAATATTAAAAGCAACATAGCAGCTTATGTTTATAATTGATGATGCAGTGTTAAGTGTTGATATGTCGTTTTCTATTTTTTTTCAGTCTTTTCTCAGTTCATCATATCAATGTTTAATATTCTTAGAAAGATAGCTTGCAAAAATTTTTTGTGTGTTTTTACTATTAACGTTTCGTGTGTTAACATTATTTATTAAATATCACTTTCCTTGCACTTTTCAATTTGCACTATAAATATCACGTTCTTTGCACTTTCAATTCAATAAACAACAAAATCACAAAATATTTGAAAACAGCATATCTTTAGAATTTCCGATAGACACTCTAGCGGAAATAAACATGTTTTATTCAATACGGTGTTACTAACTTCCAGGTCGTTGAGTTTGTTAATCAAAAATTAATTCACTTTTACAAAATATGAAACGAAAAATCTGAAATTCAAAATTCGGACTTCCAGATGCAAATGTTCGGGTGGAGAACTACGTTATTCAAAATTTGATGGCTTTAGGTAGCGTCGTTTTTTCACAGTGCGAGGAACATACATACATGCAGATTCATCATTATTGTAATTTTATTAAAAATAGTACAGGACGACATTATTTGGTGGCAACAATTTAAAAAGTCATTTACCTTTTATACTGGACGACGCAAAATACAGTTTCGAGGCTAAAGTCTTCGAGCTAACGCCCTTTTCCGCTAATAAAATTAAAAAATTCTGTATGATTTTTCCAAAAATTTATTATTGTATTTAATTCAGAAATACATGTGCCTTAAAGATGTTCGAAAACATCGGATGAGTAAAAGAGCGCCAAATATTAATTTGAAATTTGTTCCAAGCGAACAAATCAAAGAACAAAAGAGAAGCTAAAAGCTAAATAAACCGTTTAAGAAAACAGATGATTTTAATTTATAAGTTAAGACAAAATTGTATTACTATCGCTATCTTTTTTCTTTTTTGATGTTGTCTTGCGTACATTAGTATGAGAATTGGAGAACACCTGACATTAAAAATGTATTTTGTTTATTATAGTGACAATTTAAGTTTTAGCAGAATTGTTAATCGTCTCAAATTGCCAAAAATTGGCTTATAAATAAAAATGACATTATCGTAACGCTTGAACAACAAATTTGCTATTAATAATCCTCAATTATCCTACTATATTTTCATAAATTATTATAAATTAATAATCCTATTAAATATCATAAATTTAACATTAATAATACAGAACGTTTAAAAAAGAATGATTCGATTTCAAATAATTATAATTAAGAATAAAAATATGTAACAGTTATAAAAATAATTGAAAATTATTAAGCAGGTTCCTAAGTTTTCCTCACTGCAATTATAAATTCTCATTGTGCCTTAAACCTGCCCCGTACAGCATAAACACAGTTGCTGAATTCGTCCCAAGGCCTTTGAAAGTGTCTTCTTCCTCAGAAATTTTGGCAACTGCAGTTATGTTTTTAAACTCATCAAAGCTTAGTGGTGCGACAGACACGTTTTATTACATGAAAACTAAAACAGACTACTACCGAACAATTTCAGAAACAAAACTTATGCGGTGTAATGCTTGGAGATCTTGAGAACCAAGAAAATAGTGATAAGCTTTTGGTTCCCGGACATCTATCTAATGGGCGATAATGTTCCATTCAAGAAACTGACAGCGTTTGAGCTCTAAGCAACAACCATTCAAATCATAAGAATTCCAATTATTGACAATGCATAGTTGCACATATATTAGATCTAGAAATCAGATCATTCTTTTTCAAACATCCTGTAAAGTGAACCATCTCTAAAAAGACCACTCGAAGTACCAAAAGATTTTACTCAGATATAAAGATATTGGACAGGAAAAAGAAAAATCTGAAAGCTTTCAGATTTTACATTACTCCCAAAGGGACTTTTTTTAGCGTTTTGTGTGTTACCTTTATTTATTAAATATCATAGTATTCGGACTTAAACCATAAAATTTAACTGAACAGCAATATCGCAAAATAATTTTAAAAGAGCATATCTTTAGAATTTCCGACACACATTTTCGCGCGCTGGAGTTAAAAATGTTTTTTTTTTCGTACAGCGTTGCCATTGCTCTCTTTGAAATCCTTGAGTTTGTTAATAAAGAATTCGTTAAAGTGTTACAAAATATGAAATCGATAATAAAACAAATTTTAAATTCCAAATTATGGCTTCCAGATGCCCATATTCGGTAAGGTTACGTTATTCGAAATTTGATGGGTGTAGGTACCGTTGTTTTATTACAATGCGAGAAATATACATACATTTGTGTCATTCTTCATTGTTTAATTTCTTTAAATATAATACAGGGTTGTAATATTTGGTGGCAACAGTTTGAAAAGTGAATCAACGCAGAATTTGAATCGACGCAAAATGGAGAACGAAATTAATAGCCCTTCTTTGCTAATGCCCCCCCCTTTTTTTTTTTTTTTTTCTTTTTGAAGTTCCTCCTGTATGAATGGAATAAGGTGAATTGTCGGATGCTGCGACAGAATTAAAGAAGATTCATCGAAAAGAGATTTCATCGAACGTGCACATTTTAGTTCTAGGATACGTTATGGTAAAGAGACAGCTAGGGTCTCGTTCATTCCTTGGATTGTCGACGAATCGTCAGAATCCTCGGGGATTTTGCGGATCGCCTGTGTGGTCCGTTTACTCGCCGTCGATTTGTCTTCGATGGAGCAACCGCGCGTGACAAATTAAAACCGCGCCCACCTGGGTCTCGTGTTTTATCATCCGTCAAAGGGCGATTATAGTCGCGGATGTCGTTGCTTCGGATAGGACCGTACCAAGGCGAAGTGATTTTCTGAAAACCTATCCACTCACTTCCATTATAGTATTAGTTTAATAACCTGTCATTCACCAATCCAGAACAGAATTTCTTACTCGGGAAGAATAGGTTTTTCCCTTTTAAAGGAATGTTACTTTACGGATATCACAGTGGAAATAATATGAGTGCACTAGTACTGGAGATTCGAATATTAATGTATAAAATTGAAATCTCTGGATCTTTCTTATTTTAAATTAAGTTAAACACATTCAACCAGTATTTGCTAGTAATGAAGTAATCAGCACATCCAGCTAGATTTTAGAAGGGCTCGAGTTCAATTCCCAGGGTGTGCACGATTAATTTTTCAATATTACTGCTCACAAAAGTATCTAATTATTGTACAGTAGCGTTTGAATTCTAATGTGCTGCAGATCATAGTCTTAATCTGACCGACTCGTATTTTTCTCTCCTAGTCTCCTTTTAAATCTAGCGGCGGCAAAAGTTTTCGAATTTAAAGACTGGCCTAGCAGCAGAGTTTAGGACCCGCACTCACCGAGCAGGAAAATGTGTAGTGCCTGCCCTAGATAAGACTTAAGTAATGCGAGAATAACCCGCACAAAATTTATCTGAATCCTGAACCCAGGGCAGTCCTGAAATATCATAAATAAGTAACTGATATAATTCTAATCTAGCTTCCTCAGCGCACGATAGAAACAAGACAAAATATAGGGGAGCAATATGTCTTTAGTCTCCAATCTGATGATATAGCGCCAACAATGTACACGGTTTTGGTCTGGTTTATTTGATTGTGGCAAAACACACGAGGGCTAACCAAACTGCCCAAGAGGGGTTGCCTTGAGGACCCTCTACTGGAAACTGCTTTGTATCTACGTTACACATGGGAAAACCACGGAAAGCTCACGCAGCTAGCCCATTTGCCTGAATTCGAACCCAGGTAAAGAATACCAGAGTTTAGCGACCATTCGGCCGCTGGTGGGGAGTTACTCTATAGCGGACGCTCGTTAAGCTTTGTGGTAATAGCCGTAACTTTGAAGGTTTTCGGGCATGGCAAATAAAATACTAAATTTTATGCATACCCAGATTTAATATTTAAGTGTAAGAAAAGACATGTAGCCACCCTTTTGTATATCCTGTCTGTAAATGTTCCAAAAGCTCAATTCATTTGATAGAAATCAGTATTTCTTTCTCTTTTATGGGTGTGATAGCGTAATTGCTTGAATTTTTCATTATCAGTACGTTCATTTTACTGTTAATAAAGAAAAATTTTAAACTGTTTCTATGAAACTCTTAGAAGATGGCCGTAAGAAATTAAATAATTTACACACATATAAAATGATCATTTTAATATGCAACTGCATTACTGCGCCTTTTGGAACACAAGGTAAAAAATTTTCATTCACCTTCTTTAGTAACGTAAAAGCTTTATTCAAGAAAAAGCGATTGAATTTTACATTTTCAAGCATTTTGTTTCCAGCTAGTGGCAACAGTACGGTCTTTGTCCGAAAGGAATATTTTTCCGCTTAGGAAGAATGAAAAATTACTTTAGAAATCGTATGCAGATTTGTTCTTTCTTTTTCTCTTTACAGGCGCACAATTTTATTCGGAAGTTTGCTCGAACTGCCTCGCCGAACAGAACACTTTTTTCTTGTCTCTTCGATATTTACTTTTAAAACGCACTGTGTTTCCCGGCGTATTCAAATCCACCTGGATTTGACAGAAATGAATAAAAGAATATTTCTTCCTTTATAAATTAAAAGGTACAGCCGCCATAAGAGTTTCTTATGCTGTATGTTTCATAATGTAGCTTCATTAATTTAAAGTCTTTCAATTTGCAATAAAAGAAATGTGACCGACCTCGATTTGCGGTTAATGTTTTGGTAAGAGTTTAATCCATTTATTTCGTATTTTTTTCAAAGCGTACTGAAAGCGGAATTTATATTTTTACGCAGTTTTTATTTTGTAAATATTTCATAAGGAAGTTTTATTTTGAGTAATGATAAAATATGTTGCGGTGATCCTGAGTTTTTAAAAATTGGAGAATTTATAATTTTTTCATTTATTTCTCATCTTCTTAAGAATTAAAGATGGGTAATAAATTTTCTTTTAGTATTGGTAAAAGAATAATGTGAATGTAATTTGTCATGATCAAAATATCAATGGTCTCCGCTTGAATAAAACTGTATTGCGAATCATTAATATTCAACTAAAAAAGATTATCCTGCCAAAAAAATGATTTTATTATGTCTGAAGACTTTTTTTCCTATTACTAACACATTTTGTGTAAAAATGCAGGGAAACTGTGACTGTCACCTCTCTTAGACAACCACTAAAAATGCTCCATGTTTCTGAGAACGTAAACATCGGTATTTAACGTCATTTTATAAGGAACTGTGGCATTCCGTCGTGCGCGATATCGTGATATAAGCATTTATAGCTAGGAAACAGAAGATATGTTTTTCGAAACTCGGATAGCATAAGGTAATGGCGCCTAAACAGAAACTATAGAGGATAAGAAGTCGTCAGCACTTGATTTGGTCGACGGGGCGTCAAAACTCTCCTCATTTGCCCTTCGATTGAGAAAGAATATGAGAAAATCATCCCTTCCTCCCAGCTGCTGACATGATATAAGCGGTTTGTACCTCCAAGTAGCAAATGGAAAATGAGTAGTTCGAATCCGGGCAGAAGCCCAGTTGATTTTTCATGTTTTCTGCTCCGGAAGCTCTAAATCTCTTCGCAACTGGTGTAAAAGTCCACTTCTACAGAAAACCGAAATCATTCTGAATCATGGATGGACGTCTTATCAGGACTGTGTGCTCGGTGCATATTCTTGGCGAACATCTTCGTGAAAACTTTAAGTCCTGATCTTGAACAAGGAGCTGAATGCAGCTATGTTCTGTGGTAGAAAACTGTGGTTAAGTGGTAGAAGAACTGCACTTCAGAAGGATTTAAAATCCTCTTTTATTAAACGACAATTATATACAGCCACTTTCCAACTCGGGAGGGATACAAAAAATAATGACCGCACTTGGGTCTAAACTGAACAATCAAATAAGTTAAACAAAGCTAATTAGAAATTAAGTAATCGTTGCTCAGAGAGCTATAAACGCGAGGTTGGCCTCTATGCTAAAGGGTGCGTAGCAAGATTTAACTAATACTAACGCACTTAGATTTACTTCAATAAGTAATAGCGTAACAGCGCTGCGGCTTAGAATTTAAATACTAGCTGGTCAGGCGAACGTTGAACAGAGTAGCAGTGGTCTGAGACTAAAAGCTCTCTCACACTGAGAGGTTCCTACCTACCGCTTAAATAGAACTTGGCTTCACTTCAAATTAGCATAAAGCTGAAACGCGCGCTTATTCTAACGGGAAGTTGAAATAAGAACAGATAGAAAAAGGCAAATTAAAATAAAACTTTGTTAGTTTAACTAAAACCTTACAGTCTTAGAGAGGTTGCGTCGTATTTAGTTGGAGATTATAATGTTTTCTACGCCTATTAATTTCATATTTCTCGAAGATTTTCTGAACTGGTAGATTTTTGGATGCAGTGATATTTTCTCATGGCAATTCCTTTCTAAGACGGCCACCTCTGAAAAATAACCATTAGCTCTGAAAATACCAATAAGCATTGGTACTGAACTCACCTTTCTACATTATTCTGAAAAAAAATTAAGGACGAGGTGGCGAAGTTAGCATAAAATGAGAAAAAGGCAACAGAACGGACCGGAAGACCCATCGGGAGATAGACTTCGGACCGGTATAATAAGACATGCGCATGTATGGCATATGATTAAACGTAAAGAGTGTCGGAAGGTATGCCACGCTCAGCAATTCGGTGAAAGCTATTGCACGGTGTGCACTGATTTCAACGCCGAGTTACTACTAGCGTTTGATATGGCCAACAGACAACCAGAAGACATCACCAGAAAGACTTATACTGAAATCGCGTCATTACAAAGTTGGAATTATGTCGAAGTGTGACAAATGTAGCGTAAGGTTCGTTTCACGAACACGAAGATCATTTCAAGCGGCAGAAGTTACCGTTAGAGTATTCAGAAGTGATCACCCACGAGAACAACGTCGTTGGACGGCTGGTATATTGTCCTATTTACGATAAGAGACAGGCAACAGAGAATAGGTGATATGCAACAGACTACACTTCTGCATAACGTTACATTCGAAAACCCAAAAATTAAATTTTGCGCACCAATGTAAAACCACCTTTTCCACAGATGACCAAAATTATCTCGAACCACTGGCGAGTCATTTTAAAGGGCGTTTGTTCACTGTAATCTGTAGCCGAAGTTATAATGTTAAAATCACTTTTGCTTAGATTAAAGTTTGAAAAATGAATTTTCGTCTCGGCTTTTACTATATTGTCTATACACTGAGTGATAGCAAAAAACGTAACAAACAGCTAAAAACTGGCAGGAAGACAAGTATTAAAGTTATCTTCTTTCCATTTCACAAGTTATATTATGTCTTAGTTTTTCTCAATAGGTAAATTTTCACGAAATAATTACCTTATTATTCAGAAACAAAGGGGAATGTCAGCATCTAGCAGAAATATCACTGACAAGTTTCGTTTATCGCTCAGCTTAGGAGTTGGTATTTTAATTTCGAAAATAAACTGAAGACCTTATACCAAATGAACCCTTTGGAAAATGACTATTAACTGGACTACATAGAATATAAATTTAATTTCTTACGTCTCGCGTGATGGAAGATAAATTTAAGATCTTATGTCGCGTGTTGGGTGACGTGAACGTCTTGATGGCTGAACGCAATATGACGTAATGGCGCAAAATATTGGAAAGACTCCACTACAATTCTTTGTAGCATAGAAACATTCTACCGGGTTTCCGGCTTTAGGTAGCTCAAAGGATAGGAAGAGAAACTTATTCAAAATCGCCATCTTTACACCATTGCGTTATTTTAGAAATTATTTCAGTCTGAACATTTCGCATTCTATAAACTGGACACGTGGTCTTTCGTAAAACCATTTCTCTAACATTGTTCCTTTGGTTCTAAGAGTATCAGCCGAATTGTCATTACAGTTTACCATTCCTTTTGACTCGTAACAAAGCTTCTAGAATTGTTTTCTTTATTTATAACTTCAGAGCTGCAGTAGTTCAAAACGATAAACAATAGCAAACAATGAGATGAAAAATGTAGTCATTAAAATGAAGCACACTTTATCACAGTTCTGCTGCTCACTTTCGAATAGAAATTATCCTTGCATACTCTTGCGCCGTAATTGTTTGGAATAATTCCCTCCAGGCTGTTGAGAGAGGCGTGTGGAGTTGATTCTTTTCTTTGGGATAAGATAAGAACGCGAATGCATGAAAGAATAGCATTTCTGATGAGCTTCCATTTTCTAAATTTAGAACAAGACATTTTCGGTGTTTAATATCATTACCGAAAGCTGGGAATTATAAGTTTTATATTAATGGAATCAAGTGTTTGTAAAACAATTGTTAGACAATCGACTTTTCCTTGTCGAATTTCGAAGATGGCGAAAAGTGGTCTCGCCCAATGATATGTTAAAACAGGAGTCTTCAAATTGTGCTCCGCGAAACCATGGCAATTTTTTTAGAGGTACCGCAACTAAAAACCAAAATTTGAAAGGTTTGAGCATCATGTGGTCTGTAATATAAATATCGAAAATATTTAACGATTTTCATTTTATTTTCTATGTAAAGTGTAGGTTAAATTAATGTATTTTCCATAGAAAATATACTAATATATCGTACACTTTACGTATACTAACATTTATTTTTCTAAGAGTAATAGAGTTTCCGCATACACACACACACAAAATTATGCATTTTGCAAAAAAAAATTGCTTATTGGAAATGTTGGAAATAAGG
Source organism: Stegodyphus mimosarum (assembly GCA_000611955.2). NCBI lineage: Eukaryota > Metazoa > Arthropoda > Arachnida > Araneae > Eresidae > Stegodyphus > Stegodyphus mimosarum. The sequence goes on from KK119890.1 coordinate 647,541, forward strand.
AAACAGGAATTACTTGCAAATTTCAAATTGCGGTATAAGGTCTCGAAAAAGAGTTCTAAAAGATTTTTGAATTAAAGATAGTAAGCAAATTGAGAAGGCCAGAATTTTCACATTAAAAAAGCAGCGAACTGATATTTGTTTTCAAACTTAATTATTGTAAAAGTTTTTACACTATACGTCTATATCTTAAAAAATTAGCCTCCAGAAATCTGAGATACACAGCATAAAATCATATATTTAATACGCGATAAAAGAATTTGAATCGAAATACGACGAAATAATAATAACGGGAACGAAAAATGTGATTTTTTATGTTTGTTGTTGTTGTTTTGTTTTGTTTATTAACACAAAATATATTTCTTGTATTAACTGCAGAATAGAACGTAAATTATTTAGAAAAAATTAAAAAGAAAAATTAAATTACTCTTACATATAAAATAAATGATAACAAATTAGGTCAAAGCACATACTATCATTCTGTGGAAAATGTATACATCATGGTCAGCTAGACATTAAAAAAAGAAAATATTGTTTTTAATTTTTGGGTGTGAATGTGAAATTACAGATCCTCTATCGCCATATTAGCAACGCCTTTCAAAATCAGAAGTTTCCTGGAGAAAGATATATTTAGAACTTAACAACAGTTCTTAGCATTAGTAGTTTGCTAGGCCGCGTGGACAATAATTGCTAAGTTAACCTAAAATGATATCAGGGGAGGGAAAATTGAATTACTGGGTATCGAGGTTTCTGGAAAGTAATGTAAGAAATTAGATAATTTTTCTTTTTAAAAAAGGGAAAGGGTTCAGATATTAAAGGTTGCCCAAAAGGGTTTGCTAGGTTTTTTCATACTCTCGCTGAGCTCGCAGATTGTCAATCTGCTATTAAACTCACTCCTATTAACCCATTTTTTTTGTCTTTTTAGCTTTATTATCAAGCATCCTTTTCTTCGCATCTACACGATATGCAATTCAACAGCAAATTTACAAAAAATTTTAAAATCAGCATAGCAGCATATGTTTAGAATTTCAGATGCAGTGTTAGGTGCTGTCATACATTTTTCGTTTTTTTTTTTTTCAGTCTTTCTCAGTTTATCATATGAATATTCACTTTTGCCTTTTCATTACTAATTCTTTGTGTGTTAAATTTATTAAATTAATTACCATATTCTTTGCACTTATGCCAAATTCGATTCAACAGCAAAATTACAAAATATTTAAAAACAGCATACATTTAAAATTTCTGATACAATCTCGCGCGTTGAAGATAAAAATGTTTTATGCCTTAAAGTGTTGCCACTGCTCGCTTTCAAATCGTTGAGTTTTCAAAAATTCCTCAAAGTTTTACAAAAAAATTTTTAAAAATTCTGAAAGATTTCAAATTTTAATGGCCGTCCAAAAGGGTTTGTTAATGTTTTTTAAGCTCTTGCTTGTTGCCAGTCTAGAGAAACTAAACTTCGCTAAACACAACACGCTAAGCTCGCAGTAATCAGTCCGCTGTTACACTCATTCCTACTAATCCCCCGTTTTTGTCTTTTTAGCTTTATTATTAAGCATCATTTTTTCGCACTTACTCCACATACTCTTCAAAAGCAAAATTACAAAAATTTTTACAGCAGCATAGCAGTATATGTTTAGAATCCCCAAAGCAGCGTTAAGTGTTGGCATACATCTTTCTGTTTTTCCGGCTTTTCTCAATTAATCATATCAATGTTCAGTTATCTGACCAAGCTGGCTTTACAAAACTTTTTTTCTCTTTTTATTACTAACATTTTGTGTGTTTACTTTGTTAAATATCATCCCATTCGGGCCATTCTGTTGCAGCCCATTTAGTCTAATCCCCTTTTGGGCTAATAACAGAATAATAAATTAATTATAAAGAAAAGGAAGAATATAATAAAAAAGTCAATAAGGAAATTAAAAGTAAAGGAGGAAATGCCCCTTTCTTGCACTGAAAATCGCGAAAATCAATAAAGAAATTAAAAGTAAAAAATGAAAAGTAAAGGGGGAAATTACTATTCAATTACTGCATATATAGTATACTGTAATTAATTTGTATGTAATAAAATCGGAAAAACAGTAATTAAACAGCGCTCAGCATTTATAAACGAAAGCTCAGCATTTATAAACGCGTTTGTATTTAATATCATAGAAATCAATCCCGTACACCGAGTACATGCGACCAAATGGGCGATAAAGTCGCCAATCTGGCAACCCTATCATACACTATTTTATGGCAACCCTAGTGCTATGCCGGAAAGCTTACATACAGGCGCAACCGCCGAATTTTTCGCAACAATATATATGATATAGCAAATAAAAATATAATGAAATAATATTTATAAAAACGCCAACATCTTTACTTAAAAAATAAAAAACATCATTTTGTTAATTTCTTTATTTAAGAAATATTTGACAAAACCTCATTACGTGAATTTCATTATTTGTAATATTTTTAACAAACATTTCATGCATTTTTTAAGTGGAAATTACTGTATAAACAAGCAACAGTATAAAAGTAATATAGGAGACAAAAATCTTCGTGAATTTTATTTGGTGATTTTTAGATTTCATTCTACTTACTGCTGCCACGTATTTTATCATTTTGTAAACTTTACTATTTGATCATTTATTTAATTTTGAAAACTATGTGACAAGTAAAATTGTTCTTTGAGTTATTATTAATGATTTAAGTTACAGCCTTAATTACTGATTCTTTCCTTTTTAGTATTGCACTACTATTTTCCTGTAAGTTTTGTATCATTTTGTAAACTTTACTATTTGATTATTTATTTAATTTTGAAAACTGCGTGGAAGGCAAAAATGTTCCGTGAATTCTTATTAATAATTTAAGTTTTTTTTTTTTTTTTCAGGCTGAATTACTGCCTTGTGATTTTTCTTTTCTCTACCCAGCATTTAAAAGAATCTACTAGTGCATTATTGTTTTATTTAGTAAAACTTATTACATGATCAATAATTCTGTAAAAAGAACATCTGCATCGGCCGGGAATCGAACCCGGGCCGCCCGCGTGGCAGGCAAGCATTCTACCACTGAACCACCGATGCTTCGAGTACTCGTGAAATAAAACGTATGTTCAGAAGTCGTTGCCCTAGTTACACTTCTTGGTCGAAAGCTAACGTTTCGTGCAGTAGAGAATCGTGATGACCTTTGTTTGTATTTCATTTCCTTCTTTTCAAACCCGAAGGAAATAAATGAACACTTTGTTTTAAAACTCTTAGATTAAAAAGCAACCTATTTTCAGTATAACTATTCCGTGCTTAAACAAACATGATCTTTCTCTTGGGCACCTAAGCTTGGCCCTATCGCAGTGTAACGATGAAACAGTTTCCAAACAAATACCATAACATTATTATTGTTGAAGCAATGAAAATTCAAACTTAAGCGATACAATAAGTGTTCACAATTTTCACTAAAGTTCAACTTAGTAGCTATGGAGGTAGAAAGGCATTTCAAGATGCTCATCGATGTTTTTGGCATTGCGATCAAAGCTCAGTTGCGAACTTATTACATTTAAATAATATTTTCGAATACTACAATACTAAAATTCATCAACATTTTCGAAATATTTCGCTAGTATAGTCACGTGATACTAACTGACGTATAGGAGAAGAAGTTTCTATCCTGAGCTCCGATGCTAATAACATTTTCAGAAATTACAAAAAATTACGAAAAAATAATAGATAAAGTTTGAATAATAAATATAAAACAGAAATCAAAGTCCCCAAAACCTGCTTTGACAGGTGATAATAAAGTCTGTATCTTGTTTTGCCAAGATTTCAAACAATACATTGTAACAATCTTGAGAAAATTGTAAAATGTATACATGTATGTACGGTATGTACACTGCGAAAAAAAAACAGTTCCATATCTCCCGTTCTACTGGGCCGATTGATGAAATTCAAATTGCGTTTATCATGTCTTGAAAGCGCGACTTAGGATATGTATTAGATTTATATATAGCATTGTCGTAGCATAGGTATTTTGACACGAAATACAACACTTTTTCTGTAATAACATACTAATGTCTTTTTCCACATTTCGATTCTACTGCTCAAATTATGCCTAGATAGTAAGTTTTATAATTTTTGGTAAGAAATTTATGGAGAAACTTTAAAATTTATCTTGGCGGATTTTTTCAGTTTGCGCCAAGAATAATTCACTTGGCGAAATTCTTAATTTATAGCAAGCTATTTTTCTTTCCTTTTTCTCATTGTGCACAAGCGGAAAAAAAAGTCATCGTTCATACTTTCAAAAAATAAAAAAAAAAATTAAATCTAAAAGCTTTCAGATTTTATATTACGGCCAAAGGGGCGTTTATTTAATGTTTTTTGTGTTACCCTTATTTATTAAATATCATGTTCTTCGCACTTAAATCATACAATTCAGTTCAACAGCGATATCGCAAAATAATTTTAAAATGAGCATATCTTTAGAATTTCGTTAAAAATTTTACAAAATACGAAATAGATAATAAAATAAATTCCAAATTTGGCTTCCAGATGCCCGTATACGGGTGGAAACGTACGTTATTCAAAACTGGATGGCTCTAGGTACCGTTGTTTTATCGCAATGCGAGAAACATATATCCGTTAAGCAGATTCTTCATTATTTAATTTCCTTAAATATAATACAGGGCTCTAATATTTGGTGGCAACAATCTGAAAAGTGAACCGACATTTATAGTGAAGCAACACAAAATGCCAAAGCAAAATGAATAGTCCTTCTGGGCAAATTACCCCTTTGGACTAATAATTTTAACAGAGTGCTTAAACGCGTTTTCGTTATTATCGCTTATAATAAATTCGTCAAATTTCAAACCACGCCAAAATGTAAATTCACGTATAGCTTAGGAAATTTTGAAAAAAAAAAACTCTACTTTTTTGAAGGTGTGCTTAGAAATACATCTATTTTAAGATGATGGCAAAAATTTTATAATTCAAATTTTTTTTCGAAAAATTTATAAAAACTATTTAAAAATACAAATTTAATAAATAAATCATAAAAAATGGGCGAATTTTATTTGGATTGAACCTAAATTTCGGAATATGAGAGGAAGAATCAAATAAGTTTAATAAAAAAAGAGATATTAATAAACGCTATATATCAAGTTCAATTAACATGGAGGAGGTAATATTTTGAGAGGTAATTGTTTAAAAACTACTCATACGATTTTTACAAAACTTGGCAGTTTGGCATAATTTGAGTCGTAGAATCGAAATATAGGAAACAATTGGAATGTAATTTCAGAAAAAATCCGATTTTGTGTCAAAATACCTACATTAGAACAATGTTATATATAATCTAATACACTGACTACCAATAAGTATTTGGACACCTATGCAAATGACGATGTCTGCGGTCCTAAGGTACGTCACGGACTCCGCCGGTATATATCGTGAAGGAAACAGCATCGGCTTTAATCGCATGCAAGATGCCTCGCAGTTCGGAGCTCTCTGATTTCGAGAAAGGTATAATTATCGGGTATCGCAAATGTGGCCGATCCTTAAGGGACATATCTAGCGATCTGAAGTACCCAAAATCGACAGTGGCCTATGTGATTAAGAAGTGGAAGGTGAGCGACGATTGTCGGAATGTGCCCCGAGTCGGCAGACCAACGAAATTGAGAGATAGAGACCGACAAATGCTGTCCAGAGAAATTCGGAAGAACCGCACCCAACCGATCGCCCTCATCCACGAGGAGTTTCAACAGGCATCCGGGAGTATTGTTTCAATGAATACCATCCGTAAGGAAGCACATCTGCTTGGTTTTCATGGTCGTGCTGCTGCCCATAAGCCTTTGATCACAAAGTCCAACCGCGCTGCTCGGTTAATGTGGTGCAAAGCACACCGAAATTGGACCGTAGATCAGTGGAAACGGGTTCTTTGGAGTGACAAATCAAGGTTCACCCTTTACCGTTCGGATGGCAGGGTCTGGGTCTGGCGTCTACCTAGAGAACGTCTCCTGCCAGAATGCATTGTGCCAACAGTCAAGTTTGGCGGAGGTGGAATTATGGTCTGGGGGTGTTTCTCCTGGCATGGGCTGGGACCCTTTGTCCCTATCATGGTAAGCTCAACTCCGATGCTTACTGCACTATTTTGGATGACAATGTGCTTCCTACGTTGTGGCAGTTTTACGGGTTGGACCCCTGTTACTTTCAGGACGACAATGCCAGTTGTCATGTTTCCACGTTAACCAAGGCTTGGTATGGTGCCAATGGAGTTCATCGAATGGACTGGCCTGCCCAGAGTCCAGACCTAAACCCTATCGAAAACGTCTGGGACGAGTTGCATCGCCGAATTCAGGGGTGCACTACCCGTGCAAAATCGGGGAAGGAACTTCTATGTCTTCTCCAAGCCGAGTGGAAGAAAATACCACTAGCTGTCATACAAAGACTTGTGAAAAGTATGCCCCGGAGGGTCCACGCTGTAATTACCTCTCGTGGAGGCTCTACCAACTATTGATTTTGAATAAAGTTAGTTTTTCTTTTCTATCACAGGTATTCAAATACTTATTGGTAGTCAGTGTACATATCCTATGTCGCGCTTTCGAAACATGAAAACCGCAAGCTGAATTTCGTCAATCGGCCCAGTAGAACCGAAGATATATAACTGTCCCACTTTCATTATTATTATTATATTATTATTTTTGTACAAATGAATAACCCCCCATAAAAAATTGGGATGAACTGATTTAAATCATTTTTGTTACGTTTTCAACTGTAGGGTCGTAGTCTAGTATTTCCGTAATCGCTGCATATGGAGAATTTCTCATACTTTCAAAAACATTGTGTGCCGTGATCATAATTTGATCACGTATAGGATTTATTTCCAATTCCTCATGGATGAGTTGATTTCTTGTATACAAGGGTGCATTCACTATAGCCTGTAAGATTTTATTCTGGAAGCAAGTGAATTTTTATCCTCTCTATTTTATTCATAGTCGCTTAGGCTGGTCCTGCGTATAATAAAACGGGGCGAATCAAGTTAGGTGGAACTCATTTTGCTTTTAACATCAACTCGAATTGTTTAAGCCTTTCTTTATCAATTTTTTAAGTAAGATATTAATTTAATATAGCGTAATTACGGCGCTGAAATTCCAATACTTTTAATGCGCGCAAATTACATTTTATAGTCCAATAAATGGAACAATTCCCTTGAGGATTCTATGCTTATTTTTTCATGATTTAACATATTTTATATGTGAGAATCAGTAGTTTCTCTTTTATTTTCAAAACGAGCTTCAAAAACGTTATTACAAGCTTATTTACTAATTTCAAACTTTATTTTATAACTATCTAATTGTCTTGATCTGTCTGTTTGGCTTCTCCCCATAGAACTACCTTTAAATAATTGAGCTTTTTTAAATCGCTAAGTTAGTTATCATCGCCAATTAAAGAAATAAATTGTTATTGAAAGCTACTAAAGTCTTCCCTTGAATATTGACAGTGGAATTTCACTTAATTTTACGTTACATAAAGTTTCACTTACATTATGCACTCATTCATCACCGTCTTTAACTTTTGAAGCATAATTTAATTTTAGCATTGAAAGAATGTATTTAATTCTTAGCTCCACATTATCCATTGTTGAATCCAGCTCAAAACCTTTATCAATATCTAGCCTTTCGTCAACGCTGCGGTAGTCCTTGTAAAAGTGTGTTATGTTATCCTTTGTTTCCTTACCGTTTTTCTAATTTCACTTCTAACTCATTTGAACTTCCTTCGGATTCTTTGAAGTTAATCACGAGCATCTCCAGTTTTGTAATCTTGTTCTTTATAATGCCTCTTCGGCGATTTATTTGTTTTAATTTATTCATTTTATTTTTGCCGCTTTAAATGGACACTGATCTCCGGCTCTACTGACAACTTCTTATGGACTGTTTACTGCTTATGAAAATACAAATTTTTTTCTGCCTCGTATATCCGAAAAATGCCACTAGAGGGCTGTGGTGCATAGGTGTGGCTACTGACGTAACACTTCGTTTTACCCGAAAACTGAATTTTGATTTCCTGCTTACGCGGCTGTAAATTGCCATGAAGTTTTCGTTTGCTTTATTGGTCACTGAAGTAACATGTTCTTTGAAAGTCAATTTTTTATCTATAATTACTCCTATGTGTTTGGAGAACTCCATCATTAGGAGAATTTAATTTGCTGTTTTGATGTCCGCATTCACCCTCATATTCGTTCTATATCTGCTGCATAATGCTACACAACACTTCGAAGTATTTAGCTTTACTCCCCATTTACACCACTTTGCTAGAGTAGTCACGTGTAGTTATAAGTCATCTATATTAGTCTGAGAATTCAAGGAGTTACATAAGTATTACTGTATCATCAGCACATTTTAATACCTTTAATCAGAAGGTATTAAAATGTGCTTCTTTAAGGGAACCGGAAGGTCTTTAATATAAATATTTCACAGCTTTGGTTCAAGGATTGAACCTAATGGGACGCCACTTCGAGTTATTTGCTTAATAAAAAGTGCATTTACGAATGTAACTTGAAATGTTTGTCTCTTCAGTTAGGAGATCATAAGTTTGATGAAATTGTTCGGAAGAAGGAAGTTGGAGAGTTTGTGAATTAATTCGTCGTGCCCCACATGGTCGAATGCTTTCTGGAAGTCGGGAGAGCATGTTTAAAATTCAAGTTTAAAATTTGATGAGTGGTGTAATGATCTTTCCTAAATCCGAAATGAGCTATTAATTAATTCCAGTCTTTTTAGATGATCAGCAAGCCTTCAGTTCAAACTCCTTTCGAATACTTTTTCCAGTGTTGATAAAAGACTTATTGGTCTGTAGCTGGTAATTATCTTGGGATTTTCTGCCGATTTCGATACAGTTATGATGATAGAGGGATTTCACTGTTAGAAAAATAGCAAAGTCTGATGTATGCATTAAATATCTTCATTAAAAGTATGAAGCGTCTTCTGGTTTGTTTCGGGGAAATTTACTACAACCTCAATGGGAGGCTGGATGTGAAATTTTGCAATTGACACAAAGGGAGTTATCTATTTTACCTTTATGTGAACAAAAAATCGATTTATGGTCCCCGGCTGCGTTAACGCATTAGGGACCTAAAAAACAGTGTTCTAAACAGTAGTGCCACTTTTAGTAGTTGTGGCACTGCAGAATGAGTGTTTATTTTATGTACTTTTCAATTTGCACAATGAATAAAAACATGTGGGTGATCTTGCAAATATTTTCCACGTTTTGACAGGAATGTAACTGAACTTGAAAGAAGAGTATATGTTACCGAATACGAGTTTTTTCATCTGTATGATCTTGTAAATTTTATATCCTTGTTCAGTTAGCATGGAGTTAATTTCATTTGCGCGCATATCAATCGGTAGTCCATTAATAACTATTGTAATGGGTCTTTTATATTTTCCATTTATGACGTAATAGACTCGATATAATCTATAGTAGTTATCGAAGAAGTTTAATGAATGCTGTGTGATTGTCTAGGGGAGGGAGCTCAATCATAATGGAGGGTACAGATTTGGCTTGTGGGGCTATGTTCTGCTGTTCAGAAGAAGTACTGGGTTGATTTCTTAGGTTGATTATGAGATGCTTTATCATTCGTTGTTAATTTGTTATCAACCTTAGAGTCCAGCGGACTAAATCTTTTTAAGATGGAGATGTAATCTTTTATAATTTTTAAGTCTCTTTTAATATTTTTGTCAGTTTTGTAAGCTTAATAAATCCTGCTGTGCCTCCAGAGTTAACATCAGAGGTAACAGGTTTAGTACATTTTTTTTCCTTTTTCTGTTCGTAGAGTTAACTAATTTGGGCATGGGGATACTTGTCCTGGAAGAAGACGAAGTAGAATTGTACTCACTCCTGAGTTGCTCTAGCTCCTTGGCCTTCTATATCGCTTTTACAAAATGTTCCGTACACGTGTCAGGTATAATAACCGGTCTTTCACGGTCCAAGTCTAACTTATCTCATGAAAAGAGGTTATATTTTTTTGGTCCTTTCAATTTGCTCGCGTTAATCAAAAACTGAAGAATTGCTGAAGAAAACTGAAGGATTCAGTTCCTTCAGAGGAAGATAAGCTGCTGCTCAAGGTTTCTACAACTTAACGTAATTTTCTTTTAAAGATGCTCTACAAAGGCATCCTCTATTTTAGATTGATAATCTTTAAGTGCTTTGTTGAAATGATTAATCCTTTATTTTTTTACGGGCGTAAATTTTTTTATCCGATGAAAAGCTTTCGTCTGTATTAAATACAGAGGAAACTTAATGCACCTTGTTGAACAGTGAAGAAAGAGAAATAATATAATATAATATAATAATAATTAAAAACGCCTGTGATGAAGTAAGTAATTTGAAATATTATTTATAAATCTTGGATATATTAAAAATGAAACGTATTTTAAGTTAACTTTGCAGTGCTATAAAATGCATTATTGTTTTTTAATCTCTCAGTTTGTTAAGCAATTATATTTTGAAAGATAAATTAAGAAATATATGTCATGTTGAATACTTTGTTGTTGGCTATTTTACAAGGCCGTGAGGAGAATCTATTAAATATCTTACGATTTTTACAGGGGTAATACTTGGTAGATTGTGTGATAACAGGCATGGTAATGTGACCATAATGGCTCAGATAATTTGGGATGAATCTACTAAAGATGATGAATATCATAAATTATGATACTTTATGATATAATAAATTATATCGCAAGTGATTACATAAATAAAAGTTTTCGTTAAAGTTGTGCTAAAAGAGTATAATATATTTATTTCCTATTTTTTCACGTCTCAATAAAAATATTTTCTTCTTTGATATAAATGATAAAGTACTTTTCGAAACAAGTAAAGAATTTGAAGATAATTTTTAAACAACTATGTAAAACATTATTCCATTTTCTCCCGAAACTTTTATAGAAGCATTAACATAAATTATACGAAGCTGTTAAATTTACAGATCTTGCAGTGTGAGTTTAAATCCGCTACTACTTAAAAATAACAAGCCTCTTAAGGAGGAAAGAGTTACGCTGAAACCATTATAGCGAAGTGCAAGATCTCAGAATTTTGCATTATTTATATTTTGTTTCAATTTAACGCATGCTACATTCGCATCTCACAGTTTTTAGACTGGTTTATAAACTTCACTCTCAGAATTACAATCGCATGTTCATCCCATTTTGAGCCGCAGCTTTAAAACGGCATGCTCCTAACAACAATTATCTTAAAAACGCCCGTTCGACGATGCAAACAGCCTCAGTGCTCTTCACTTTAACCGTAATTACAGGGCGCCGGCCGTGGAAGATCATTTAATTCGCTGTTTCAATTTATTTCTTGCAAAGGAAGTGGAAGATACGGAGCTTCCTTGTTTATTTGAACGTGCATCTTTAAGTTAATCGGTATAGTAACAATTCTAAGTAATATTTGCCTTCGAGTCAACAAATGGTTACTTTTAAATAGTTTTTTTTTTCTATTTGTTTGGGCGAAAGTTTTATATTTTCACATCCAAGGAGCTGTGTCAAAACTAATGGATTTCAGTATTTCAAAGTTCATTTCAGATTTTCAAAGTTCTGTAAAATTATTCTCGAGAATTTATTTCTGTAATTGTTTAGAGCAGATATTGTGTGACAAACAAACGCTATGTGTTTCTCCTTAAAACATTTAATACTGCTCTGTAGAATAGTCAGAAAATATTCGAACAGTACAAAAATACCACCCTAAGAGTTAGGTTAGATTCAGTATGGCTAGTTGAGTAAAGAAAAGCACGCAAGGGAGATCTGCTTAAGGGGAGTGATGCCTTCGTGGAGGGTCTTTCCGACGACAATTGGCTCGTATTCACGTTATGCATGGAAAAAACCACGAAAACCAATTACTTTCAGCTGGATTCAAACCTTGGGCGAACTACCACCATCAAGCAGTCTTTAACCGTTTGGCCACTGGTAAAACTTATTAAGAATTCAATTTGCATAGAAACTACACGAGGTTAAACCTAATTAGCTATTTAAATACATCCTTTTAAATGCAAACAATGAAATAATAATTAAAAACTTCTGCTTTTAATTATTTCGTTATTTAGACAAATTTTCGTTTGGGAATTCATATCATGGATCTTGCTATCTGGACCTGCTAACAAATTATACTGTTACGAATTTTGTACATATGTAAATAATTTTAGTCAAATTATATGCAGTAGTGTTGTATCTTTTGCATAATGTAATATGAAATGTTTCAAAAGACGAAGCTTTGCCGGAAAAATAAGATTACAGAACAAGTCTGTTTAACATTAAGGTAAAGGGCTATCTCGCTAAATTTGCAAGATATTTTCAAAACTGGCGATGGTTTTGGGAACTAATTTTTATCGTCTAATTAAGCGACATTTTGGTCTGCTCTCTGTATAATTGTAATTGGTGGTGAAATAACTGTAATTGATCCCTATATGTAACTGTAACCATATTCGACCTTTATATATAACTTTAACCGTATATGCTTTCCAGTAATTTCCAGAAATGGAAGGTCCTATATATTTCTCGGCAGCTGGTTGAACACTATATAAGGCCAGAGAGAGCATCAGCTCTCAGTTTTTAGATCAGAGTTGAATTCGCAGCATTGAGAGATCTCCCTGCGAGCTTCGCTCTTTAGATGTGCTTTTCATTGAGTTGCGTTTAGCTTTCTTAGTAGTTTGAAGTAGTAACTACTGATTGTCGTACTGAGAAGGGCTGTTTGAGTACTCTGCCTTACCGAAAAGAACTCTACGAATAGTTAAGGGAGTGAGAAACGTGAAAAATATACTCAGCTTTATTCGGGATTCGAATCATGGATCTTTGAATACTAGCTGGACAGGTCACAACAAGATGGCGATTATTTTTTACAATAAAATAACTGGAACGTTCAGAAAATTTCAGTATTAAAGAAAAATATACTAAGAATCTACGCCTTGTTCCAGATGATTATGTTTTGTGTAGTTGTGGCCTTAAAAAAGTGATGTTCAATTTCGATTTTATTTATCTTTTAAAAAACAGTGGTCGCTTTTAGGGATGGATACCAATGACAGTACTGTTGTTGTTTAATCGATTATGGCAAAGCATGAGGATGCTATCTTAGGAATGATGCCTTTGCGGAAGACATTTGAAAGGAAAATGGCTGGTATTCGCGTTACACGAGGGTAAACGCGAATATGACCATACAACCAATCTTTTCACAAGGATTTGAACGCGATTTGTATTATCACTGTTCATCGTTCTTATCCCCTGGCCACCTAGTAGGTATATACAGTATTTGAAAAAAACTGACTTTAATGAAATGTCTGCAAGATACAGATTTTCAGATTGAAACTTAACTAGCTATTCTTCCAGCATTCGTCGTTTAGGTTCATTTTCATGAAAAAAGCATCCGCTATATCTATATTTCTCTTTGCATCCCGGAGCTCGTAAAATCCAAGGAGGTGAAAAATCACGTTTTCCTATTGAGCAATCTCTCTTAGTAAGCGAGATAAACTGAAGTTCGAAGAATATACTCAATTTTAGCACATAACTTGGAAAGACCATAGCTTATATGAGCTATAAAATGTGTCCAAAGAAAATTGTATAATGATAAAAAAACTATGATCCAAAAATTGAAAGTATCGGGGAGAGGAAATATTTATTTTTTAGTAAGGAGGTCTGTTAGCTTCGAAACGCACTTTTTGTCCGAATCACTTTTCAAATTGTAACCACCAAATGTTAATGCCATGTATTATTTGTAAAGAAATTAAATAATGAAGAATCTGTGCGTACGTGTGTTACTCGCAGTGTGGAAAAATGATGGCACCAGATTTTAAATGCATATAGGCTTTCCCTCAAACATGTTCACCTAAAAACCCGAATGTGTATTACGAATTGTTAGTCCAAAGGCGCAATTTGCCGAGAACGGCTATTAATTTCGTTTTGGCATTTTGCGTTGATTCACTAAAAGCGTTAATTAGCTTTTAAAATTGTTGCCACTAAGTATTAGAGCCTGTATTATATTTAAAGAAATGAAATGATGAAGAATCTGCATGAATGTATGTAATGTGATAGAACGACGGTACCCAGTCATCAAATTTTGAATAACATACTTTTTCACCCGAATATGGGCATCTGGAAGCCCAAATTTGGAATTTGTTTTATTACCTATTTCATATTTTGTAAAGAATCTATGAGTTTTTGATTAAGAAACTCAACGACCTCAAAGCGAGCAATGGTAACACCGTACGGAAAAAAAATTTATTTCCAGGGCGCGAGACTGTGTATCAGAAATTCTAAAGATATGCTCGTTTAAATATTTTGTGATGTTTCTGTTGAATTGAATTTTATAGTTTAAGTGCAAAGAACATGATATTTAATAAATAAAGGTAACACGCAAAACGTCAAAAAAAGTCCCTTTTGACGTAATTTAAAATCTCAAACCTTTCAGATTTTAATTTTTTTAAAATTATTTCATATTTGTTCAAATTAAAGAATTTTTGAATAACAAATTTTGAAAGCGAGCAGTGGCAATACAGTTAGAAGTAAATCGTTTTGATCTGTAGCTCGCGAGACTGTTGCCATTCGAAAAGATGTAAGATATTTATCTTTCAACTGTAATTAATAAACTTGGCTATTTAAGAGCAATGTGTTGCCGCTAGTGGAAGTAAAAAGCTTTTATCTTTAGGTGCCAGGTTTATTCAGTAAAGTCTAAGATCTTTAATTCTCAAACTTAATCTGGAAGATTATCTGAGCAAAATATTAAGCAAATTAAAAACAATAAGCATCGTTCTAGAATATTTGTTCTACTTTTTAATATGATAGATATTTAATAAAAGTGCATTAAAATCATTAGGTGTCTAATTATAAATATTAATATTTTTCGTGAAATGACACTAGCTGGACTCATTAAAATCTTATATATTTTAGGCGGCTTATAGCAGTAACGACAGAAGTATCGCTTCATGATACTATTTTCTATTAAAAGTTAAAATAAATAGAATATAATCCGATCATTTAAAAGCAATCTTACTTTAGGTAACTTTTAGAAAAGTGGAAGATCATATTCTTATAAAAATGACATTCGTAAAAATTGCAGACATTTGTATAAATCAATAGACCAAAAGTGTTAGGTGCATTTCTCTGCACCTAACACTTTTGGTACCTTGACGCTTTGTTATTGTGATAATTTCAAAACATAATTTCATGCTCTATTATAAACTTTTTAACGAAATTCCTGTAG
>KK119890.1:662765-728368 GCA_000611955.2 Stegodyphus mimosarum
GGGAAATATGCATACTGTATCCTGAACAAAGATCCAAAGTTGAATAAATAAGAAAGAAAATAAAGAGAATGAAGACCAGGCCTCGTGAATAAGATAAGTTTTGCCAGTGAGAAGTAAAATGCTTCCTCTCAGGAGTTGTCCAAACAACTAGGATTGAAGCACGGGTAACAGATAATATATATGTTACATTCTTGGACCTGGGAAAAGCTGGAAAAGTTCTCTGACCAATCAGGAATGTGAGCGGTCGTCAGGTGATGACTATATCAAATTACGGTTGTAGGAGCGATGTGAAGAAATTCGTCTGTCAGCGAAAGTCATCAAAGTGGAGTAAATTAATTTGAATAAAATGAAATTTGTACGATTTTACAGGTCATGTCTTAGTGGGAAAAATTAATTAAGGGAGAGTGGCATCTCTGAGGATGTAGGTAGTGTAAGGTCTGATGCTGTAGTCTGTAAAATCAAGAAGCTCTTATTTGAAATTCTCAGCGTAGTCCACAATGTCTATGTCTAAGGATTTGATGAAGACATTTTTATTTAGTCTATTATTGGATCAATTTTTAGGTCTCTATGAATAATTTCGTTCCTAACGAACCAAGGAGCTCCAGGGATTTTTCTGAGAAAGATGTTTTGAAAAATCTGCAACTTATTGATCTGCACTTAATGAATTTATAAGGTATTTTCTCTTTCATTTCCGCATACCTCATGGTATTAGGCTCGACGCGTATTCGGGAGGTCCGGAGTTCGAATCCTGGTGAGGGCATTGCAAATTTCTTTAATTTCCTGGTTTCAAAAAATTCTAAAAAGCTTCTACAAGTGGCGCCCGAACTAAAAGGTAATGGACGATAATTCATCACTATCAGGATTTGGCGTATGGGTCGCCTCATCCTCAGTGGTCCTTCAAAAGAGGAGTATATAAGGTGTCTTCTCCCTCTATTCCACATGCCTTCCTGGCGTAACTGGAAGCACTCTCGACACGAATGCCGGAGGTCCGGAGTTTGAATTCCGGCAAAGGCATTGCGTATCTTTCACGTTCCTGCATTGATATAGCTTAATGACTCTTCAAATTGAATGCTGCCTCTGATAGTATATCTAGCAGAAATCAAAAAGCCTAGTGCGTTCGGAACTCATACGATGCCAGATTATGAGACTCAAATAGTATAATGCCTCGGAAGGATTTTTATCGCTATTGAATTTATTGAAGAATAAAAGCATTTACATTGAGTAATTCTGAAAATATATTTGATGAATAAAACTTATTAAGAAATAATTCATTTATAGAAATCATTGCATCGTTAATTAAGTCTTCAATAATTGGTTCATTTTAAACATTTTTCAATGTATTCAATAACTTCGTTTTCAAAATATATGACTAATGGATTGCTGGAAGGAAGACTTTCAACTTTTCTCAATATTTGGAAAATATTTAATAAAATTAAAAACATTTTCACTTTCTTCTATAGAATTTTGCTTCATGGTATTTGGCCACAATTTTCGTCACGCGTTTGAAATGTTGTGTTGTTTACTTTGTGGGGTTTTATGTAATTTAATTACCAGTTAATTTTATTTTGAAGAAAACTTTCCTGCAGTTCTTGCTTTCAACCTACACTTTCTTGCCAGAATTCCCATTCTGGCAAGAAAGTGTAGGTTGAAATTCCCATTCTGGCAACTTACACTTTCTTGCCAGAATTGAAAGCGTAGGTTGAAAGTTTCGCGTGTTATGCAAAGTTCAGTTTCGCGTAGGTTCAGTTTCGCGTGTTATGCAAAGTAAGGTATGATAAGCAGATATCCGAGTGGATCTGTAAGTACCAGGAGTGCCAACTGTAAATACTTTTCTTGAGTTCAATAAAAGGATCTTTTCACCTTTCCAACCTGTTGTTTGTTACAGTTTAACCTGCTGTTGCTAGTGTAACTTAGTGAATAGTCGCTTCGCAGCTCAAATAAAGATCTAGCCAACAAAAGAAACTTTAATTTAGCTAGAATCTTACAACATGATTCCTAAAAATGGCAGCCCTGAACATTTCATCAGCTCTGGTGAATTAATAATGTCACGTATTTCCATTTAAATCCCTACCGGTATTTTTGTTATGTTCTGAAAACGTTCAGAATAAAGCAAGCAAGCAAACGACGTACAGAAGTGAACTTTTGAGCAGAATACCAACCGAAAATGACAGAAAGATGTGAAGCAATTGCCGTTAGTTTAACATTTGTGCTAGTTATTTCTTCCTACGGCAGGAATGTTTCTATGTTTCTACGGCAGAAATATTTTATATATGTTCCTACGGCAAGAAGTGTTGTGCGATTATCGAATGTGCCGAACCAGTGATTGCTGGACTATAATTAGCTGGATTATTGTATAACCCATCTACCGCCAAAACTATATAGTCATTGGCTGTACCGGAATGGATAGTTGTAAGCATACAGTGTCCATGCGGAAAGGGAGCACTTAAATGCACGGCGAACCGTAAATTCTATGGAGATTTTGGTGATAGGGGAAGAGGGAGGAAGATCTTCAGAATGCCCTCTCAGGGTATTTTCCAACAAAACTGGGGTCGAAGTTTAAGAGATAGCTAAGCTCAGCAATATCTCAATCACCTGTGGTACTGCAGAGGTGCTGGCATAGCTTCTACCTGTGCTTGTATAATCTATCTCCTGCTCCTACGCCTGGGCGCTAATAAATACAAAATTCATTCGCAAAAGAGCAGGTGAGGCTACAGATAGGCATCTCATGATAATGGCTGTACGGAAGGGCTGCCACAACTCTGTCCGTCGACTAGAAATCACCTCTCTGTTTAAATCTAAGGTAATTTGCATTGTGATAAAGACTGATGGAAGAAACAGAAGATACGGTAAAGAATTAACATAAATATAGCTTGTTCACTAAAATCAACTTTATGGACTTCTGCCTTAAATTAAAAGCTTCGAAATTTTTTCTGCAGAGCAATCGAGCAAATTCCATCCTTTCTTATCGGAGGCGTTCTGATCCACACCTTTATTTCTATCATATACTACAATGTCTGCAGCAATGACCACCATAAGAACAATGCCTTGATAGCTAAGCTACAACGAAACTGCAGTCAGCTGTAAGTTTTTCTTATTTGCGCTAATTATTACGTTTAACTTCTTCATTTATTTACTATTAAACAGCACAAAATTATCTCCCTCAAGTAACTGATCTTGCTTCAGTTTTATTATTTTTGTATCTTTCTGCCTGCTTCATCTCAACTTGGAAGATATATATCAGTAAAATATTTAAAGTAGTATAACACAAAATAGTTAGACGCAGGACTGTAGTTATGTCAAACAGCAAGCTAATAATGCTTCTATTATATTTCATCCTTTAAGAGAATAAAAAGCAGTATGCTTCCGGTATTGACTATGAATAGGTAAAGTTTAGATCTGTTGTATTGGTAATATTATGTAGTTCGAATCATGTAGTATTTGCGTGCAATACCCCTGATTTGCATTACATTAGAAATTTAAAAGATTTATATTAATAATTTCAGCTAATTAAATTTATCCTCGAATTTTTACCTTCTGTTTATCTTATAATTTTACAAGATGTAAACAGTAATAAATTCGTATAGTGATATTTTATGTCCCTCTGATTGATCTGTTGATGAGCGATCCCAACGCAACTCGTTAGTTCTTGAGTTGAATCTCGAAGAAGACAAAGATGTTTATAATACGTATATAGTACCTTTGCGGCATGGGGATGCTTGAAACATCATCGAAACCAAAAGCCGTCTTGAGAGATTAGTAGAAGAGGAAGGCTCTTAGATTCTGCCCCTCTGGGTGTTTGCCATTACCTATGTATTTTTTGTCTATTTATAGATACAATCTATGTCTGTACATAGCATTTATTGTACCTGCACATCA
This sequence comes from Stegodyphus mimosarum, assembly GCA_000611955.2. NCBI lineage: Eukaryota > Metazoa > Arthropoda > Arachnida > Araneae > Eresidae > Stegodyphus > Stegodyphus mimosarum. The sequence goes on from KK119890.1 coordinate 666,642, forward strand.
GCATACAGGATTGAGTGTGGATTTGTTACATCTATCACTTTTATGACAGTACATAATTGATTTGTTTTACCCTAGTCTCGAAATGGGATTTTGCGTCGGCTCACTATAAACAGTGTATCACTTTTCAGATTGTTGCCACCAAATATTGTCGACTTGTATTATTTAAAAAAAATTAAATCTTAAAGAATCTGCATGTATGTATGCAAGTTTCTCTCATTGTGAAAAAACGACGGCACCTAGACCCATCAAATTTTTAATAACGCAGTCCTCCATCCGAACATGTGCCCCTGAGAGCCCTCAAATTGGTTTTATTATTTATTTCACATTTTGTAAAACTTTAATGACTTTTTGTTTAACAAACCCAAAGATTCGAAACGTGATGTGGCATAACTGTAGTGATGTAGCTAAAACCTTTTTTATATCTAGCGTGCGAGACTCTTTATCGGAAGTTCTAAAGGCATGATGTTTTTAAATATTTTATGATTTTGCCGCATGCATCTGAACGTTATATTTAATAAAAGAAGTTGGCACACAAAACGTTTATAATAAAAAAAGAAAAAAATTAAGCCATCTTGCTAAGAAAACTGAACATTAATATAATGAACCAAGAAAAGACTGAAATATAAAAATATATGCCTAAACTTAACATTACATCAGAAATTCTAAACTTATGCTGCTATGCTGTTTTTGGAATTTTTGTGATTTTACTGTTGAATTGTATATGACATAAGTGCGAAGAAAACTATGCTTAACAATAAAGCTAATAAGACAAAAAAATGTGTTAGGAGGAATGAGTGCAATAGCAGACTGGTAAACTGTGAGCTCAATGAGAGCGTAGCAAAACTTAACAACTTGGGCAACCGTTAAAATCTGAAACCTTTCATACTTTTCTTAATTTTTATTTTTAATCTCTTCCCCTGAGAAGGAATATCAGTATTATGGACCATTCTTGTATTATTACATTGTCATTTTTATTGCTTTTCTTTTATTCTCTTCATACATGTTTTAATATGGTAGCAAACTTTCTGTCCCTAGAGCAGTTGCACACTGTATACGAATATGTATAATATGAATGTAATTGCTATTTATTTATGTATTACAATGTACTGTACTTCTTCTTTTACTGATATCCTCATCATTATTATTTTCTTCCACGCATTATGTATTTAATTGGTGTTTTGCACAATTAAGTTAAATTACCTGATTCAGTCCACATTATTCACCTGATTCAGCACACATAAATTATTACTGTACATTTTATTTTGCTTTGTTTTATTTTACGTTGCATGCATTATACATTCATTTGTTAGTTTTTAAATTGTTTTGTTCTTAGCTGATATTCTGACTTCTGCCCATATATTTGCTCTGTAACATATTATTCGTTGCCCAGTTTTTTGGCCAACTTTAATGCCTGCTTGATCTCTCTTCCTAAGTCTTGGCCAGTCTTTGGCAATTAGTAGATTCCACTACTGGTGGTACACGTTAGCCATAAGCTCAGATGTTTGTAAGATGCCTTCACAGGGAAGTAAAAAGAGGTGTACTCCAAGAAAATTATCAAGAATTTGGTAATAGTCATTAAATTAATTTAATAATTTGTAATAGTCATTAAATTACACGTTTTACAAAAGGTGGTCAAAGCTTTCATCAACAAGAGGCACTACTCATTTCGTTTTGCCATGACAGATATGTATGCATTCCAACCCCAACCACCAATACTGATACATCAGTACTAAATTTTATAGATCAATCTAGAACAGGATTCTCAATCACTGTGCCGCTGCACTTTTGTGTGCCGCCAAATTTTAGAAATGTATATAGTAATTCTAATGGGTTTAATATACGATACACTTGAGAATTGGCGAAATTCGGTTTTTAAGGCATTAATAAGCGCTCCAGTTGTGGTATCCAGTCCGATTTTGGTGCTCTGGAGAAGAGCGCAATTCGGGGCATTTTCGCGCATGTTCAATGCATAATTTAAATTGAGAAGTTTTGATGGGTGCAGATGGGACATTAGCTTACTTAGCAAACATTTTTGTCATTTTTAACAACATAAATGCAAGTATGCAAGGGCCGAAAGAAAATATATTAAACTCAACAGATAAACTAGAGAGATTCCAAAACCAAATGACTTTATGGAAGACTAAAGCTCAAGAAGGCAATTTGAAAAAGTTTGAGTCAGTCTTAAAAGATTTTAATAAAACTAGTGATAAAATTGTTATTGATCATTTGACAACATTAGAGGAGAGAATTATTCATTAATTCCCATATTTAGATATAAAAACATTTTATGGGGTTCGTAATCCATTTGTGATAATGAATACTTCTGTATTTGAAATAACTTTGAATGAAGAGGAAGAACTAATTTCGCTTTCTAATAATCGAGGTTTAGTTTTAAAATATTTGGAAGAATCAGTTAATTCATTTTGGATTAACATTAGATGCGAATACCCCATGATGGCCAAGAAAGCTTTAAAAATATTATTACAGTTTTCTACATCTTATTTGTGGGAATTCAGATTTTCAGTATTAACCAACATAAAAGCGAATAAAAGATCGAGATTGCTAAATGTAGAAGACGATATGAGAGTAGCATTGTCATTTTTACGGCCAAATATAAATGAAATTATCAAACGCCATCAAGCTCAAATTTCTCATTAAAAATATTCTTATTATTAACTTGTAATTAATCCCTTAATAAGCGTATTGCTGTTTTTGTAGTACATAGTATTTTATTTTACATTCAGAATTATTATCATAAACTATTTCACACAGTGTATTACAGGTAAGTAAACAACTTATCGTTTTCTTTGTGTGCTGCCAAATTTTGAAATCGTTAAAAGTGTGCCGCGACAGAAAAAGGTTGAGAATCACTGGTCTAGAACTTTACAACAGAAGTATCATTATAAATAAATATCATTAAATTTTATTTTTAGGTTGCTGTAATATTTCTTACACGTGTTTTTCACTTGTAGGGCAGCGGCGGAGCGACATGGTGTCCGCCATGCAGCTCGAAACAGTATCAGGTGAGATGGAGGAGCTCGAGCTCGAGGCACACCACATACTCCTCAACGATGTAAGTATTGTCAGCTTTGCTTCTTTCCTGACGTTAATTTGAATTTTAAAGCTTGATCACATAGTCAAAATCATGTAATTGACTACTAACTCAGAAAGTCCCTCTACCCTCTTGAACTCTTATAATTAAAGTAATGTAATGTAATTTCCTTCACCATTTTTCAATATTCCCTCGAGTTCAACAAACAAATTTATGTGCCGCCATGTCCTTTGTAATATATTTTTGAGCATTTTGTATATAATCGAATTTAGATTCTTCCACTTGGTCTTTCGTTGCCTTGTCTTGTCTGAACCTTTGACCTAAATATAACAGTGAAAATGTTTCTTCAACATATGGAAATATTTCTTCAAGACACCGACATATCGAGTGGTATTTCCGCCCAAAGCTCGTTCATGCATCCTACAGATGAATTTTTCTTGTGTTCAATCACATGATTTGATCATGGAACACTAATGGCTTTTCCACGAAGTGCAAAGTACAACGCATCCAGTACTTTCCTATATTTCTTTCAGAAACCCTTACAGTTTAATGTAATACTGATAATTGTCAGTTAAATAAAGACATAATAAGTAGCTACCAGTTATATAATATGCCCTCGTGTAGAACAAATAATTTTATGTGTCTCTCCAAGCCCTTTGTAAAATTGTTTCAAGCGTTTCCTATAAAACCGATCCATAGGTTTCCAGTTGTGCTTGTTTCAGTTGGTCGTTCATTGGTTTGTCTGTTCTGGAAACATAACCCTTGACCTTGATATGACAGTTTTAAATTCTTCTCGACGAATAAGTCGGCGTGTTTCAATATCCCGCATCATTTCTAAGTCCAATATTTAGTTCATGAAAGTTGGACATAATATGGAATCCCAGGTAAGCCTTCCTTTGTTTGATTGAATATAAGCAGTCGTGGCGGGCACGAGCCTCGGATAGCCATTTGTAAATGCATTTTTTCTGGAAATTCTTCAAGTTAAATAAAAACTTCATCTGGCTAATGGCCATAGAGATGTCTTCCCGGACGCAGAATGAATGAAGTGCGAGAAATTACAGAGGGTGTTTACACGTTTTTAGAATGATTTAAAAAAAAAAGAATTAAGTAAAGCAAATGTTTTGGAATAAATATTTTAGCAACAGCGTATTATTTGAAATGAGAAATATCCTAAATAGAATATTTTAAAATTTATTGTTCTTTCCAAATGTCATATGTAAACAAAATGTGAGTTGTATGAAATGCTGTTGTGCTTTTCTAAGAAAATATTCCTATTCTGTAATTCAAAAATGTTGTGAAAAGCGTGGAATTAAAATTTATAACTGCAAAATAAGCAAAATAAGCATAAGTCTTTAAATTTCTTCCATAGTAACAATAAATAAAGTAATAAGCCAAAATTTACAACTTAAGAATAAAAAGTTTAATGTTCACGAGCTTTTGCCGAGGCTTGGGACTCCACACAGAAAATTTGCAAACCCCTGTATGAAAACTAATTTAGCAGGAGATAAATGGAAATACATTGTGATCCTTGATGAAGCATGGGCTTCGGAGCATTCCCCTTATTGCACTTAATAAAGTTCCAATAAGGGGCTTCTGATTGTTGCAGTATTCTCTTACAGTTTAAAATTAAAAATACAAAGAATGGAAAAAAATTTAAAATCAACTCAACGTACTATCAAGAGAAAGTTTTACGTCCGATATTTACAGAAGAAATTTAATTTCTTTATCGCAGAAACTTCCAAAGAGTGATACTTCATCAAGACAAAGCAACAAGTGATATTTCGAAATGTACCACTGCACTTCTTGAAAGAAATGCAGACTGATATAGTTATTGTATATATACGTTTTCAATATATTCATGCTAAATTCTCTGACGTTTCATCTATGGAATATGTCTTTTGTCTCTTGAAAAGAACTCTCTCTAAGCCCATACCCACCACCGTTGATGGACTAGTAGTGGAAGAGGAATGAAATCAATACAGTCAGCTACAGTGAAACTTCTTTTAAAGTGACTAATATCTGTCAAGATAAAGATAAACGCCAGTGCTGAACATCACTTGCATGAGATGCTGGCCATCACAGTAATGCAAAATCACTTGCAACTGTGTAATCACTGTAATTTCATTTCCTGGTAACACGACTTTTACGTATGCAAAGGCAGGCTCTTGAAAAAACCTTTACGTCTCCATCTTTAAATCTTCCACTTCAGGAGATCGCGACTCATTTAGGGTTAACTCATTAAATGTTTTCTTAAATGTTGCTGACAGAGCTAAGTTCTGTTAAAGCGGTAGACGAATCTAACAGTTGACTTCTTAATTTTTCCGTTTAAAATCCTTTCCAAGTAGGAAGGAATTATGTGGTGAGGTAGAATAAATTTAAAGTTATCATTTTTTTGCGTCTGCTTGTTTTTTAGAGTTAGAAGTTCTGGTGGTGATGGTTCACTCCACAATCTATCTAGCATCTTAATTTGATAGTAAATGTATAAGGTATTTCTCCCGCCTTGTTAGCATGCCTGCTTGGTGTAATGGTCAGCACACTCGGCGCATATTCGACAGGTCAGGGTTCAAGACCCGGCTAGGGCCTTGCTCATTTTTCACGTCTTCTCCTTCGAAATAACCTAATGTCTCTACAAGTAAGCTGGCTAAGTAGCTGAACCCAAGTCAGATGTTGCACTCCACGACCAAATTGCTGAACGACAAGGAAAGTTATATGCATTCTCTGTGTATCTCTTATAACGCATGACTCACGTAAAACCAAAGAGAAGTATACTGAAGCCTCCCAAATATGATCAGCTGTCATTCCAGACAATCTCTGGATAAAGTGTTGGCCTTGCAAACGAAATGTTCAGTATTGACTTTACAGTGTATAATTTATGTTCCGAGAAATACTAGTCACTTCCAGAGCCGGCTGTCTAAAAGAAGTGTTGTTGTTTAATGTATAATAACAAACAATGAGAAGGCAAGCTAAGAGAGGGTTAGATTAGGTTAAATTAATTAATTAAGGAAAAGCAACTCAATGGCCATCTGCTATAGGAAGAGGTGTCTTCGTGGAGGGCCTTTCTAAAGGGAACTAGCTCTTTTCCACGTTATACAGGAAAGAATCTATGAAAACTTCTAAAGATTTTCTTCCTTCTCACCGCAGACCTTTGTGGTGTAATTCGTGGTACGTCCGGCTAACAATACTGAAGGTCCGGATTTGAAGTCTCGGTGAGAGCATTGCACATTCTTCTCATCTCCTGCTTCGAAAGAAACCTAATGGCTCTACAAAGTGTCATGCAACAAGGCCCTTTGCTGAGATTCGAGGCAGGGTTGAACTACAAAAATTCAGCGACCTTACCCGTCGGAGGCTGGTGGACCGCCTGAGGAAAGGATTCCTTCATAGAAAATTTCCTAAAGACTCGTTTTCAAGTTACGTATCTGAAAATCACAAAAACGCCTCGGACTTAGCCCGCTCACTGAGACTTCGACCCGGGCCAAACTATTTATGTTCAACTGTCTCGTCAATCCATTCCACTGCTGAGCAACACTTTCAGTAAAGAAAGAGGTATAATTTTGAAACATCGAAATCTCAGATTTGCTTAATGAGAAAAAAATACTTTTTGTTATGGAAACAGAAAACAGAAGAAAAAGGAATACTTATAATTAACAGAAAAGTACTATTAACTATTTACCTGCATTTTAAAGTACGTTAATCTGAGGAATACCTTTATTTGGTTACATGAATTAAATCCGTACTCGCCGTCCAATCGGGATAGTGGTTAATGACTCTGACTGACGTACTAAAGTGCCCGGTTTCGAATCCCAGAGAAATCATGAATGTTTGTAAATGTATAGTGCCTGTGAGGCATGGGGGCACTCTAAATATGTAGCGAACCGAAAGTTCTCTCGAGAGGTTGGAGGTGGGAAAAGAGATCCCCCGGAATCCCCCGAGATCTTCGGCTTCATCCCTCGGGGTACTCTCCTTTAAAACTGAAGGCAGAGCTGTGTCGCACTGTCACCTGTATGGCGCCCAAGGCTCTTGCCAACGACAGGCGCAATCTTGCCACCTTGATACGATGGATTTCGGGGGTTTACTCTGACATCATATGAGGAAGATTAGTTACAACAACAACAGATCCGTACCCAGACCAAAAATGAAGCACTGCCAATAATAGCAGTAAGCATTATAAGAAAGAAAGACTCTTTTGAGTTGAAGATGGCATAAATGAACAACTTTTGCAAGACAACTTTAATGATGTCATCAATCCAATCTCGCGGGAGGGATTCTTTTTTTCTTTTTAGTCCAAAGGGGAAATTTGTCCAGAAGGACTATTAATTTCGTTTTGGCATTTTGCGTTGATTCACTAAAAGCGTTGTTTCACTTTTCAAATTGTTGCCACCAAATAATAAAGCCCTGTATTATATTTAAAGAAGTTAAATAGTGGAAAATCTGCATAAATGTATATATATTTCTCGTACTGTGATAAAACAACGGTACCTAGAGCCATCCAATTTTGAATGCTGAACGTGTCCACCCGAATATGGGCATCTGAAAATGATGGAATTTGTTTTATTATAGATTTCATATTTTGTAAACATGTAACGAATTTTTGATTAACGAACTCAAGGATTTCAAAGCGAACAATGGCAGCATTCTATAAAAAAGTATTTTTGTCTCCACCGCGCGTGACTGTGTATCGGAAAATTCTAAAGATATGCTCATTTTAAAATTATTTTGCGATATTGCTCTTGAACTGAATTTTCTGGTTTAAGTGCGAAGACCACAATATTTAATAAATAAAGGTAACGCACAAATGTTAAAAAAACGCCTTTTTGGACGTAATTTAAAATCCGAAACCTTTCAAATTTTTTGTTTTTTGCATTTATTTATTTTTTTAATGACTTATATCGTTAATTTTATCAGGAAACTCAGTTAATCCGTTATTCGGTCAATTCTTCTCTGTTTAAGAGGGAATTGTCTACATAGTTAAAAATAAAAGTAACCTCTATCGTAGAGCAACATTGAACGTATTCTATAATCACCTGTGAACACTACTTACTCTGCTGCACAGTATGAATTTAGCCAACCTTTCCTTTCAAATAAAGGAAATAAGAAACTCAAAAATTCCTGTCCATGGACTCCAGAGAATTTTCGCGAGGACTCGAAAATTCTAGTTCGGGAATTTCGGCGATCATAATTCTCTTGTTTCTTCTCTTCCGCCCATTTCGTTTCAGAAAGAGAAATATTGCTTCTCTTCGTCAATTGTGAAAAACCCTTTTTAAGCTTTAGGATTTGGAAGAAAAATGTGATATGCTACTTTCTTCTCTATCTGCAATTTATTACGGACTCGAGAGAAATGTTAAAACTAATAATCCTCAAAACAATACGGAAAAAGAATAAAAAAAATCTTTTCTTTTTGCAAATCTATGACAGTTATACAGTATGCATGCATAAAAATAAAGTCTCTAATATGAAATTTTAATGCAAGATTTCCCGAATTGTTCACTCCTATGTACATATAAATTCGCGATCATTTCCATCAGATGATCTCTCCAGAAAATGGACCGTTATTTCGGAAAACAAAAAACGATTTAAAGAATATTTGAAAAAATAGGAGAACATCAACAGTTAAATAACCGCTATGCACTTAGTATTCTTTTAAAGCTGAAATCGAGTATTCTAGCCAACCGAAGACAAGAATTAATACGATCGATGCCATGTATTGTGGCATTGTTTCGCTGTTTTTTTATATATCCTAAACATAATTCTTTAAAAGTATCAGAAGTAATAATACCAGGATTCTTAATTTTCTGCTTTTTTAAAAAATTTGAGACTATAACACTGGAGTTGTGTGGAAAAATGTGCTGTAAAAAATCAAGGAATATATTCTAAATAAGCGTTTTATTTCTTTTCTTTAAATACATAAACTATTAAAAAGTATAACAGCTGGTTTATCGGTTTATAAATGCTTGCCTAGAATTTGACTAAAACGTTACAACTAGTTTGGAAGAAAAAAACAGAAACTTAAGTTTACAATTTGTCCAAATTCGAATTAGATTTGTTTTTCGCATTTCGATAAAATCATCAGGATCATTTCACTGTTCAAAGAAGAGAGACTTAACTGTCGAAATTCTACCAAGTTGCTTGTACTCTAAAATAAATGCATTTTACCTATTTTTTACGTAATACTTTACATATTAAGTTTTATCTATTGCTAATTAGTATTAATAAGGCATACTACATACTACATAAAGTAAGCACCATTATGCAAACTGTTACATTTTATTCAAAATGAGAAATTAATGGAGAATCTCCTAGAAACTAGAATTAAAAAATTCACAGATTTTCTATGTAAGGTTCTTTATTTTAATTAACGAGTTAGTTTATGTTTTGGAACTTTACTGTCATTTCTTCCGTTTGTTTTCCCACCATAATGATAATTAGCTAGCGTGCATTTAAGTTTAGGCTTTTAGTCTGTAAGCCAGAGCTTATTCTACCTCTCGAGGCAACGTTCCTAGGTTGCTAGTTGAAATAAACTTTGTAGTATTCGGCCTTGTGTTATAATAGCCGGTTCTTGATATCCCTGCTGGTTAAGTTTTGAGTCAACTTCTTGTTAACTGATTTGTATAGCCTTCGCTTAGTAGCTTATTTGAATTTAATTTTGCATTTATACTTAAGTTATATCGCCATAAAATATTTGCTGATTTGTAAGCACCAGGTGTGCCTTCTGTTTTCCTTAGTTTTTAATAAAAGGGTCTTTTACACCTTTATCATGCTTCAGTTTGTTATTTTGGACATAAAAATAATTCTATTTAAAGTTACTTTCTTAGTTACAGTTTATGATCTTATCTTTGTTACAGTTTATGATTGCCAAGAAGAACGTGTCTAATCTTTATAGCTCTTTTTATTGCATCATAACTAAAATGAAAATTGTAATTAACTATATCCTTTTGTGGTTACCAACTCCTTATGGCAACCGCCTCTGAAAATGATTCGGGAACATAGAACTGAATAGTGTCTCTCTAAGACTACCGACATAGAAGATCGAAATTATCGGGAACTGTGGATAATAGTCACCAAATAGAAAGCTCTTTGTACACTGGAACCTCTCCATCTCCAGTAGATGACCACCTCTGAAAATGATCGGAATATCTGAAAACATTAAGTACAGTGAAACCTCTCAAAAATAATCGCTAACGATCAAGAAGATGTATTGCAAATTCAAAATACTAGAAGCAAAAGAAAGATGTGTCGCATAATGATAAAGATAGCAGTTACGTCTGGCAGAAGAATTCAGTCAAAAAACAAAACGTTCTAACATTTTTACTACAACTTTGAACTCAGTGACACTGTCAAGTTATCTTACTTTAATTAGATTTGTAACTGCTCCATTTCTAATGATGTTCTTGCCCGTTTTGATCCTCTATGGAAGACCTCTGAAAATGTGATTTCAGTACTGATATTGTTAACCTTACCTAACACGTCCGCTTGTGGTTCCAGCGCAATTTTATCTTCTTTCGAAATAGCCGTCTTAAAGAGAGGGTGTCAATACCTCTGTTTATTTATACTCTGAAAAATAATTGTCACTTTTAAAAATGATCATTTAAAGAAGATTCAAAGTATTTGCTTATCTTTCAAGAAATACTGGTCACTTTCAGAGGCAGCCATTTATATGAGTTGTCATTAGAATAGATTTCACCGTAGGCGTTGGTAGTGAAAATTATCTCTCTAAGGGAACCAAAGGAGATAGAATCATCTGTATCTATCGCTCACAGTCTTGAAGAACTATATGTATTTTAAAGAGGTGGCTTTGAAACATTTTCACGATAAAACGTCTCTTCAGCAGTTCGTCTTATATGTAGGCTGTAGTTTAAGAAATGAAAGAAATAAATCATATAAGGTAAGCCTTTCTGCATACGACTGAAGTTTTTCGGGTCTTAATTCTCGGGCTCAGTATTTAATTTGAGACGTAATGAATTCGGCTTCCGTTTTCCCAACAATTTCAATCTTTATTTTCGGAAAATGGGAAATGTTGAAAAACGGTTCGTGTCTCATTGATAGTGAAAAATGCTATTTCCGTTCCTTTTTCAATCCACTGAATTCGTCTCATAGTCAATGAGTTTTTTTATACAAATATTCAAAGATATTCCTTGCAATTTAAGTCAGAATTTATATAAGGAAATAAAGTCGCTTAAATAAATGTCGAAATAAAGATGTTAAAGATATTTTAGACTTTCCTTCAAATGCAAAGACATTTTCTGTGTTGCTTTTCAAGTATGAACTGACTTCTAGGAAGATGGTTTAGAGCTTTGAAACAAACGTAATCATGAAGCCTTCTGAATTCTAATCAAAATAATGCGAAAAATACACAGTACATGTGTAAAATTAAAGTCGATTTACTATCAAACTGCATAACTGTTTAATTTTCTTGTACTTTTAAGGAAATTCCCGTTATTCATTAGAAGCCTGTAATCTCCGAAAACACAGACAAGATTTAAAATATTTATTAAAAGTCTGTATTTAGTACAGCAACTACAATTTAAGAAAAACTATTCATCATGACTCATAGGGGGTCTCGGAAATTCATATGTTTAAATATGTACTGTAGAGAAAATACTTTAAATGCCTAACTAAAGCGGCTTCAGCCAGAGTTGACTTTTAGTTCTACTCGCTAATAACTGCAAAGATAATACACCAAAACGCAGATTGGTGCGCATAATGGACGTCTCAGAGTTAAATATACTTCTGGCGTGTTGCCACAGCTCGTTCTCTGTCTCTGTAAACTACTGAATTTCCTCATGACTTAAATTCAATTCAGGTAATTAGTATTCTGCTGAGGCTGATGGAAAAAAATAAAGTACAGAAAGATTTAATGTAAAAGTAGCATATTAAATAAGGTAAATCTTTCATATGAAATGGAAGGTAAATTAGAAGTTTCCCCCTCCAAACTTTATGAAAAATAACTTATTAGTTTGTTCGTGAGTAGTAAAAAATTAGTATTGTATGCCCACAGTTCACAGTTAATTATTTAATTCTAACACTGAATCAAACGGTACTGATAGTTATAAAATTTTTTATTAAAACTGTTGCGTAAAGAAAGTTAGAGCTGTTTGAAAGCCTGCATTGTTTGACTGAATCCACAGATTTATTATCATTTCGATCGAAAAATATTCAGTCGTCCATTCTTTTTGAAACACCTTGAGTAAGCACTGCAGTTTCAATATATACATATGAAGGTAAAAATCTGATTATTTAACAAAGTGTGTAAAGTAATTAGGTTAATTTGATGGAGGAACTTGAAAAACGTGAAAATGCATCGACCGAGATTTAAGCTCTAGATCTCCCGCTTACGTGTTGGACGTGCTTGCACTTACATCAAAAGAGCACGCAGAAAGTAAGGAGAATACACCTTATGAATTTGTTAGGTTAAACAAGGAAACTAAGACACTGCTTTCATATTCTAAAAGCTGCAATTCAGTTTGTACTTGGAAAAATGATTATTTCTCAAACGAGACTTCCCAATTTCTATAACTCTTATTTCTTTAAATTAGATTTTAAAAGACGTTAGAAGTAATTTTTTTGTGCAAACTGTAAAAAGGTAAACAAGAACTGGCACAAAAGCAAATTCAGTTTCGGCGTAATCATACATTCTCACGCGCAGCATTTTGTAGGAATCGTTCATTTTCCCCAGACGCATTCTTCCCGCGCAAAAAAGATACATTCTATTTCCCATTCCTTGCGAAGGAGTTAATCGAGTCAGAAACGAATGTTAGGAAGTCATCATAATTCCGCTGCTTTCATTTCCTGGAGTTGAGAGAATTTTCCGCTCCCTGTTTATTTGGATTTTACTTCTATTTGTTTTTTTTCTCTTTCGTTCCATGAGTAACACTGCCTTTTTCGTAGCTCGTGTCCCATAAATGCAACGGCACTGACATATTACGATCTCTGCTTACATTTATGAAGCCAAAAAATTCAATGTTGTTTCTTAGCATTATAAAAATGGAAATTAGTTTCAAATGGAACTCATAGATCATAATTCAGTTTCATTCAGGCTCTGTTAATAAAGAGCGTGAAGTATAGTAATGTCTTATGAAACCAGGACTCGTGCTACCTGGTCCATTCTAAGGTAGTGAAAAGTCCACTTCTATTGAAAAGAAAGTCATTTCCTAGGAGGAGAAATTCAAGATATATATATATATATAAAACGAGAAACAGTTAAGCATATATGCAAGGATTGTCTAAAATAATCGAAATACCTAAAAAATGGAGAATTGTGTACCTAATATGTTGTAGAAGCACCTCTGGCATCCAAAATTGATTAAATTCTGCTTCGAGTGAGGCATATAAATTTTGAATGATGGCAATAGTGCATACCATTCTTATCCATAAACTTAGTGCATAAGTATATTAGATATATTCAAAATCTAATATGTTGTTCTCAATCATATCCGATTTTTGAATACCAAATTTAAGAAGCTTTGGATTACGTCATAATATATTTTTTCATAAAAATCCGTTCATAGCTTCAAGTAAATCATCACTTTCGTTTATCCATTTTAGCTAAAATCTTGTATGTTGTTCCCACTAACAATTAAAATTACTAAAAGATTTAAATACTAAAAATACTAAAATCGAAAAATTTTGGATTCTGTTTTAATATAGTATTTTGTAAAAAACTTTTATAGTCTTCAAGTAATGTCCAATTTAACCCAAAATGTAATCAACTCTTTATCTGAATGCAGAAAGTTTAGATACGGAAGATGGAAATTTTTGAAAGTTTGATTTAAGAGTATCGTGGGCAAAAAATCGTCACATGCATACATAGAGATAAACACACATAGCTGTAAAAACAATAAAATCGTGTTACGACACGCTAATTCGTAATTCGTATTTATTCACTGAAGACTTAGTATCGAATTTTTTGGCCGAAAACATTACCTCCCCTTTTTCTATGCATATATGTTTGCGAGAGGTAAAATTTATGACTACTGTAACAGTTTACGATTAAAAACAAAATCAACTTTTTTAAGCATAGGGTTTCCATTATTTTGGATAACCCTTGTGCATGATTAACACGTTAAATGACACACAAGTTTATAAAAAAAAACCTCCTTTAGACCATAAGCACTGCTATACCATGCGTCAATTGTTTCCCATCGTAGAAGTTTAGAACAAAACATGTTGGAGCATGCAACATGCATTCAGTTTAAAACCTTTCCTCAGGAACGAAATATCTAAGAAAGGGTGTGAGATCTGAAAATTATTTCTTCTCTTCGAAATATTTTTCTGTAGTGAGAAATGGTTAATTTTTTCTTCTGTTCAAATTGCTGTCCAACATTTTTGCAATATCTAAAAGAAAAATTAAATTGAACGTGAAATGAAATTTTAAGTGAATCATATAGCAGTGAAGAGGAAACCTGTTGCGAGGCTTACAAAAATTTGAATAGTAGCGATGAAATTTCTCGGAAAGGTAATTATAAACAAATTTACATCTTCAGATTCTGATTCGAATACTGATTAATGCAGTGATAATAAATGCGGTGTAGATACTACTGATTATATTTTACAAGAACTAGTTGTTTAGGAAGAAAGAAAAGTTGATACGAAAGAAAGTACAATCCAGTTTAGTGAACGGAATGACTTTAGTTGTCGGCAATAATCATTTTTGTTTCTTTCTTTCAAGAATTAAGAACCATTTTTTCAAATACTTTCTTTACCTCGTAAGTACTCCAAGAACTGTCACCCAAGTACAGATAAAGCGACCTGATCAGAATTTTTGCGGCAAAGTGTTAATGAGTTCTACAAAAACTATTTTATACATTTCAGTCATTACCATAAAATTAGGTAAATAAAAGAGTGTAAACAAAATTTATATTGCATAAATTACGTAAAATAAGCGAAAATAAATACATATTGTGAATATGCATTACTTTTGTTGAGAATCTCTCACATAAGAGGCTAAGGTAGTCGTAAACTGTAGTAGTAGTCTTAAAATTCACAAAAATAAAATCTTTAAGATGTGAGGTATTGTGTATTATAGTTTCATAAAAGTGCCTTAAAGTTGCATAATAGGAAACATTTGGAGTTACATTTGTATGATTACTTCACAGTTTTTAGTTACGTGAAAATTTGTTCGTTTTTTATGATGCACTTGTTTTCATTTGTTTATTATTATAATTATTTATTGTTATGTGCATTATTTTAATTTTGCAATTTTTGGCTTTTATATGCTTTTTATAATTTTTAATTGGATAGTACTAATTGTATTTTTATGTGTTTAACTTGATTCTGAAACAAAATATTTTTCATATATAAATTTGGGGAAATATTTAAAAAAAATTATAGAGCCATGTTTCAGATCTTTTGAGCCTAAAATGTGTTATAGACTAATATCTTTGCTGTGTCAAACACTCGGGATCCAGGTTTTAGTAAGGATAAATATATACTGTCACATCTGAATAAGTAAAGGGTGTAAATCTTATAAACGGCACTTTGCTGAAATAATATAGGTACCAGCACAAAATCATAGAAATTACTGGGAACCCTAAGACGACTACCCACGGTTCCAGATGAATATGGTCTTCTTTAGATGTGATTCGTTTAAGACAGTGGATGTTATGTGACATCAAAGCTTATTTATTTTTTCTGAAATCGTGTTAAATTTAGATAAGTCTACCATAAGAGGTTTCACTGTTTATTACATTTCTAGAACCCTGGTACTAACCTGTTATAACACCTAACCCTCCGTAAGGCACCTAACCCTCCGTAACTTCTACTGTCCTCTAATGAAGCCAAATTTATATTATATATATATATATATTAATTATATATGCATATAATTATTAGTATATTATTTATATATAAAATTATTAGTAAAATATAGTGAACTCCCTCGTGGCGTATCTCCTAAAGTTGACTACTCTTGAAAGTGTCCAATATTTCTCAAACCACAAAAAAATATCGCGAATGAACGTTACCTCCCTAAAATGACCACCACCACAGAAAACCAAAATTACTTGACGTTATTGATGGTCGCCTTAAAGAGACTTCACTGCATAAAGATTCTTTAAATGCTACAGGATTTCATTCTCATTGGGAATAAACATTGAGATTGTTTCTGAATATTTTGTTTTAAAACATTTTAGGTAGTATTATCATTAGTAAATCATTGTTAGTACTGCACACGTTATCATTAATATATTGTTGCGTGCCTAAGAGATCGTAATGGATTGAATGCACAAGTCTGATGAAAAGTTAATAAAATTTATTCTGATCACAAGAAATAAAACAAAATGCTGAAATTTTATCTCACAGATATTCGCA
Organism: Stegodyphus mimosarum; assembly: GCA_000611955.2. Lineage (NCBI taxonomy): Eukaryota > Metazoa > Arthropoda > Arachnida > Araneae > Eresidae > Stegodyphus > Stegodyphus mimosarum. Next base: position 682,996 of record KK119890.1, read on the forward strand.
CAATATCACACAGTAGTTATATTTTAAACTACTAAAAGGTTAAATAGAACACAATGCAAAGTGCAGAGAAAACTAATCCGATCTCACCGCGAATTCGCTACAGTCAACAATAACAACTAAGTAAACAACTGAGCTGAGGTGTTTCTCTCCGGCTTTTTAAAGCTTTTTAATCATGCGCGAGAACATTCTGGTAATTTTTATTTTCTCCAGGTTTCTGGAAAGCAAAATTACGAGATTACGAGACAATTACGAGATATCTATTCATCAAATGTTAAATGCGCGTGCTGCTGCATTTTTACTTTTTCGGCAAAGCTTTCTCTTAAAACTCGTCACGCGCTACATTAATGACGGGGAAATAAAACAATTTTAATTACAATTCTACCAAAAATAGCTAACTAAATACAAAATCTGTAACGATATCATTGTTCGGCTACAAGCGAACAATTATTCTCTGTTATTGTATATATTTTATGGTATCAGAAGGTAATTATAATTATGGGACAAGTATTTTAAAAACTATTATTTAAACATAATTACATGGATTAAATGCATTATAAATTCGCCAGTTACAGATATTATTAAACATATACGTAACAGACCATTACTAGACGATGCACTGATGATTTTGTAATACAAAATCTAAAATATGAGGAATTCACTCCCTCCAATACTTCTGTGAGATAATCATCTCTGAAAGCGATCAATGTTTCTGAGACCATAAATAATTAGTATAATTTATCGTTTCTATAAAATGACTTCTACAAGACATCAAAATCATCTAAAAACATGCGTGATTTTTATAGAGAGGGTTCACTATATATTGTGTTAGAAACATTTTTTTAGTAAAACAACGCTTCAAATATTTATAAAAATTATCAGTTTGTTGTATTTATATTTCAACGAGCTAAGATGAACGATAATATAATACTTTAATTAGCGATGTTATTTTAAAAGTAAATTTAATAAATTTACTGCATGATAAATCACAAGTTATTATTATTTACCGAAGTATGTAATATATAGTATTAGGGACATCTGTTATTAATTATAATAATGTTGCAAATGTTTATAAAAATTTATGAATTCGATAGTATTTAGTTTCTGTCTTGCAAGTTTGTTGACCTGTAAATGTGACTTCACTGCTATTACAAGAGCTATGCAAAACAATCAATTTACAGGCAATATGGAGAAAATGCATAAACAGAATGATGTTTTTCTGAAAACAATTTTAAAATAAATTCGTTTTTCGACCTAAAACTCAAGAAAAAAACATTTCTGAAACATTTTTTTCTTAAATTTCGTAGAAAATCAAACATTATTATATCTGAGAAGCTCTAAAAGTTGGCGATGATGATTTTTATAATTATGGCAGTTTGTATCACTTACTTCATTTGCCATACTATTCATAGTTTAGGGAATAAAATTTGAATCTGCCAAATTTCTCGAATAAATATCGTTGTTTTTGGATATGCTTTATACTGTGCATGATATTCATTATATATTTTTATTGGCTTTACTATTTTTTAGTCCAAAGGGATGTAGTCCCGAAGGACTATTACTTTCGTTTGGGCGTTTTGCGTCGTTTCACAAAAATGTCCGATTCACTTTTCAATTTAGTGTTTATGTTTCTTTGTTGGTTATTATTTTTTTTGTAGCTTTCTCTTTAAAAAAATCGTCTTTCTCTTTAAAAATCGTCTGCGTGCGTTGCACGGGAAAATAAAAAGGAATTTTAATTGCAGTTCCAAATAAATAGCCAAATGTGAAATTCGTAACAATATTCTCTAAAACTTTAACGAATTTTTCATTAACAAACTCAAAGATTTCAAAGCCAGCAATACCAACGTTGAACAGAAAAACATTTTTATCTCCAGCGCGTGAGAGCGTGTACCGAAATTTCTAAAGATATGCACAATTTAAAATTATTTTGCGATATTGCTGTTGAACTGAATTTTATGGTTTAAGGGCGAAGAACATGGTATTTAACAAATAAAGGTAACACACAAAATGTTAAATAAACGTCCCTTTGGACGTAATTTAAAATCTGAAACCTTTCAGATTTTTTTTATAGAATTAATTTATATTGTTTATTTACTGAAAAGTCTCACATTTCCCGAAAGGGAAAACAAGTTTTGCTCCTGATGAAGAGTACAAAATCAGCCCTTGAAACACATTTAAACTCACTTTTTAATTAAGGTTAAAAATATATTAATTTTTGATATTTTTTATTATTATCTCAGTGTTCTCCTAAACTTATGGCGGAGTTATAAAATAGACTTCTGTTTATCCGAACTAACTGGGGCAGAACTATTTCCGATAATAGATATAAACTGTTTTCGATAGGTAACGACATAAATAAAAGTACATCACACGTTGTTCAGGAAACAATTGGGTTGCAATATGTAAATGTGAACTCCCTCGTGGCGTTGCTTTCTCTAAATATTTATAAGTAGCAACATCCCATTGCCCATTTTATGAGTAATAAATATGACAACTAGCTGCGCTATTCAGAGCTTTCAGGTTAATTATTTTTGCATATGGCAACACTGCGGACGTGCACTTGCTTTCAAATTATGAAATTGTGAGAAGAATTTTACTCAAAATTTTGAAGATGACTGTTTGCAGGATTCTATTTACTTAAAAAAACTGTAAAAAGAACTGTATTAAAAATTTCTTTTCGAAATCAGGGATTCAGTATTACTGTTAATGAAACCATAAAAAGAATTTCGTTTAAAAAATCTGTTTACGGTAATTCAATGATTTAATGTTACTTTCTGCCTCATTTTACTGAAGCAAAGTTAAGTTATGTGGGATTTGATTGTAGTGCATTAGTGTCAATTAAATTTTACTTTCCATTAAAAAACTTAAGTTTTTGCAAGATTTAACTTTTTAAACGTGTTTTCACTGAAAGTTTTCCCTGTTTAACGTCTGCTTTCGTGTTTTTGAAAACATAAAATTGCCTAAAACAGGTACTAAACTGAAGAAAAGAAGAAGATAAAAAGGGCTGAGGTTAAACTGATTAGTTTCATGCGAGCTGTAATTTAGAGAGAGAGAGAGATTAGTTTTTCTTTTTTATTTGGTATCGTTCCTACTATTGAAAAGGAAGTTCTTTTGAACCTTCGAAATTATATTCCTGTACATTATATTACGCCGATTCCTTTTATTAGTGGCTTTAACATTTAGTTCTTCAGTGTATCCTTTTTGTTACATTACGTTTATAGACTCTTGTAACATTTTTAAAATAGGCTGATCATATAGTTCATATTGCTAAAGGAAGCTATCGAAATAATACGTTTAGAGAAACCAGTGGAAAATAAACCAAGAGAAGGACGAAGAGTAAGATTGATTGATTATGCTAAATATTTTGAATATTATGAATTGAAACACCGTTGATAAATATAGAACAAAATGGCGTAAAATCGGTAAGAAGGCTGAGACCTATACTAACTTGTTATGATGTCTGTAAATAACGAAAAGAAATCTTTTTAAAATGAAACATTAGGTAGATTGAAGAATCTTGAAAATTCTATGTCTCCTCCCTCCTCTCCCTCCCCAAAATATCGCGAGACATGTTGCACTAAAAGATACTTAACAACTTTTCTGGGAAAATATATTCTTAATAATTTTGATTAATGAAACTTTGAAATCACAAATATAATTTCTCTTTAATTCATAAATCGTTATATTCTACAACAATATTACAATTAATTATAAAAAATTTTAACTAAAATATAAGTTTGAGTGTCCGATGAAATATCTTGAAACTCGTAATAGAAAGTTAACAAAAATGTTTCAGAAACCTAGAATACTTTCAAGTTATTACTATCAACATACGGAAAATCATAATTAAAACCTCAGTGTCTGTGCTTATTGGTGATGATTATGAGTGAAATGCATTTTCAAATCCGGTCAAAATTCATACCCCTATTTGATAGTGTTATGTGTACCATCTGGGTCCCCAACCGGTATAGGGTTCGAATCCCGGAGAAGGCATAGATTTTGTAAATCCATGCGGCATGGGGGCACTCTAAATATGCGGCGAGGCGGAACGTCCTCTCGAGAAGTTGATGGTAGGGAAAAAAAATGGACGCTTCCCTCCGGCGTGCTCTCCATCAAAACTGGGGACGGAACTGAGCTAAATCGCACTATCACCTGTATGGTACTTAAGGCTATTACCAACGACAGACGTAAACTTGCGCTCCTTGCCACGAAGAATTTCGTGGGCGTGGGTTGACTACAGGACAGAAAAGTGTGCATTAGCAACAACAACGGTAACAAAGTATACCATCTGAGTCTCTTGGAAAAAATACAATGAATCCTCTCTAAGATGATCACCCCCCAATTTCAGAATCTTTTGGCCTTTTGCGGACATCATATTCAATACTAGTAATATATACTTAGCTCTTGAGAAATACTGCCATTTTCAGAGATGATCATCTTAGGTTGTTCCACCAGAGGGTTTCATTGTACTAGAATAATAATCGCATCTATTGTGTGTCATAATAATCGCTTTTCATTAGAACTTGCTGCAATATCTATGGCTAAAATATTTGCAATTCGACAAATCGAGATTCTGTGCAGCATGGAGAAAAAAGTATATTAAAATACTAGCCGTGGAAACAGTTATGTTGTGAACGTCGCTAAAACTTTGTCCAAAAATTGCTTCAGTTTTCTTGAAACGTTTTTAGACCTGTATACACTTATCATCAACAGTGAGTACTTTTATTGCTTGGTATGTCGATGACTGAGTATATCTAACGAATCTTTCACCAGTATAACCTCAGTTTTAATGCTGTTTGTGATATCTTTTGATTATATTACTTCTGCTTGCTTAACATACAACTCAGCATATCACTTTAATTCCGACTGTATTTAAAAAATTTGTCTTTTGCATTACAATTGTAAAGATTTGAGACCCAACTCGTATTTGAACCCAAGTTCTACTGTGAAGAATTCGGGTTCCTGTTATTTAAATGTTTGTTTAGAAATGAGACTCGAAAGATTCGACTTTGACGATGTGTGGTGTTAATGCAGCAGCTACTTTACCTGTCAGAATTCACCATTCGCACGCCTCTTTTCTATTCTAAATGGGACATATCGCGTCCAAATATAATGTCAGGGCATCGAAGGCCTTTCAATCTCTGCAAATGTTTTTATGTTAGGCGGCATTAATAAACACGTGGAATGCAGCTGAAATTTGATCGTTTTTGACATGATATACCTATCGCATACTTATAAAAGTTTTATTGTGGAATCATACATTTAAATTTATTTTAATTACCAAATTCTTTCAATTTAAATGCACATTTTAAAAACTTCTGATGTTATTAAACAGAACTATATATTTTGCTTCCAGGTGTAAGAAATTTCTATACTCTCCAGCGGAAGCATTCTTTCTATTTGATCAGATTTATCGCAAATATTATGTTTCTTCTGTAGTTAGTTCTATTTATCATATTTTACTTTTGAGTTTTTTCAAATATTTGCTATTAATAATTTATGATTTTTTTATCTGAGTGTCTTTGGTAAACATTTGTCCCCCTTCTGTTATTTTTATGTATGTTGTTTAATGTTCTTCTTAATTATGGATGTTGCGTAATTAAATTAATATTGTTACTTTTTCATCCTTTCAGAAATGGAGACAGCTCTTTGACAAGGTAAGTTTTGTCATTTTAAAAAATATAAATTATGATTTAAAAGTCTTAATATTTTCCCAAAACTGCGGTTTTTAAAGTATGTGTTTAAATAAAATACACCGAAAACATTCTCCTTTTGTATTATTATATGAAATGCATATCTTTAAAAATGATAATAGGGAAATAATTATTTCTTCCTTTTATTCCCAGATGACGGTTTACGTTTCATACGCCAAAGTAAGTCAGAGCAAAAAAATTCAATTACAGTGGGTTCGTTTAAAAAGAAAAATTTCTTCTTTGCAATCAGATGTAACGAAATTTCGTCGCATAATTGGAATATTTGTATTTTCTCCTTCTCTAATTAAGTTATTAATTTTTCGTAGCAAAAAAAAATATTAACTTCCCTCCAAATTCAAACAAACGATATCGTTTTCGTTAAGTTTTTGCAGCTTGATTATGATTCGATCTCCAAGATGAATACTAATGACAAAACGCTTCTTTTAATTAATTTCGATTTAAGGTTCGGTTATTTTTGCAGCACAATGGAACTATGTTCTTCAAAGCATTTCGTTTAATTCTTTCAGTCGAAAGCTTGAGGTAAAAACATGTCATTATTTTTGCTGTAATCATATTATTTATTTCAAAAAATAATGGCTTAATATAATAATAGCAAAATTTTAATTGATGTCCTTACTTTATTTTCTTAGATAACTGGTTTTTGCCCTCTAAAAATGCAAACCATGGACTTCGTTTTTAAAATCTATTAAGGTATTTCTGGAGTAGGATGCATGCGAAAATCAACTGTCCCCTCGCTGTGAATCGAATCACGGATCTTCCAACCGCTAGCTAAACATTCTACCACGTACATAAGAAAGAATGCGATAATTCCTTGTATTCTTCTCCAGGGAGCTACAAGTTCCAGCCGGACAAATACATGAGGTGAGGAATTATCGTCCACCACTTTTAATTCTTGAGACCTTTAGAGACATTTAGAATTTCTGGAATTAGAAATACAAAGAAGCAACTTTTCCTTTGCCTGGATTCAAACCACAAATCCTCAACGTACTGAGAGTTATACCACCTAACAATGCGTCGGCAAAAGTTATAATTACTTAAACATTCTGTATACAATTGTGAAAAATGTCAGAACTTGGGGATAAAATTTGTTTTTAATTTATTTTTTCTCAGAACCGTAATTACTCATGCATTCCCGGAATTTAATTAAGTGGTGCAAATTAAAAGTAACCGTGATATTTTAAATTTGTACAATTATGTACTTATGTAACTTTAATTTGTATAACCATGCATGACTATATATATATATATATCTGCCTAATTATGAATCACTAACTGAGAATGAATTGAAAAACAACCTATTCACTGAATAACGGCCTCGTCTGCCGATATAAAAATCATTTGAATGTAGATTAAAAAGTGTCATATGAAGAGCCGACCCACCCATAAGTGAGACAGCAGTTAGATATACTCCGTGGAAATATTGAAATGAACCATTTACATCAAATATCATGAATAAAGATAAAAAAAAAGTGTCATATGAAGAGCCGATCCACCCATAATTGGGGCAGAAATTATTAGATATACTCCGTGAATGTATTTAAAAGAGCCGTTTGCATCAAATATCAGTTGCAAAATGCTGTCGTGATATCATTTCAAGGGGTATGATCGAGAAAGAGAAATTGGACGCATCGAGGTGCCGCAAAATGCTACTTATGTCACAAAAGTAGTTGAGAGCTTTTCTCAATCTCGCAACTGAAAGAGCTGCGAAATCCAGCAAAACACTTCTGCATACACATAATGGTGGTCGCAGAAAAATAGAACCATTCCATTGATTAAATACTGTGGTGTTGTATCATAGTTTCTCAATCATTTTTGGCTTAAAGCCTGCGTTTTAGGCTTTTTTTCTCAGTATCTCTTTTGAGTTGCTTCAGCTTCCGTATACTCATACAAGAATGATGTATTAAATGTCCAATCAAATTAATCTGTAGGCGTTGAGTGAATGCGCAGTAAAAGTTTTAGGTAATTTATTTCCTTGCAGTGCGTGCATTATTAATTAAAACTCTCTACACAGTACAGAAACATAATGGTAATAATTACTTTTCAAATCATTTACAGAAATGAACTTGACAAAAGATGAACATATTGCCCCCAAGGTATGTACAGTGAATCATGGTGAAAGCTCAGTACCACTTGTGACCATAGTTTTAGAATTTCAGACTGAGAATTTGTAACTTGCATTTTGCATGTTTACTTGAAGTAAAGAAAGGAACATACATGCAGTTTTGACAAAAATTCATCGGGGTAGATTGCTATGCTTTTGCATAGATGTGGAACTGTAATGCTTGTTTAATAAAATAAATGTCCGTTTCAAAAATCTTTAGAAAACCAAATTTTATGAGCATATTCTTATAGTTTATTTCTCCTCAACGTCCCATTATTATCCGATCACTAACGCCCCTCAGAATTTCTGAATGCCCTGTGATGTGTACCGTTTGAAAATTGAGCTGATGGGATTATATGCTCAGAAGCTTCTTAGATGTGTTCCGTTATCATTGCGACATCGTCAATCAGATTGCATTGGTGTCATTGGACCATCAAGAGTGGTCAGTTGTGTTGTTGTCAGATGAACTTTATTTCAGCGTTAAGAGGGATTTTGAACATTAAATGGAAGTCTAAAAAACGGGAACGTATTAGAATGAACGACACATCCATGAAATTGATCGCTATGTTTAAGGAACAGTTGTTTAGGCATAGATCATGCATGACACCAAAATATCGCTCCATGCTTTCTATCAGAGTGCTTCACTGTGAAAAGGCACTGCACAGAGATCTAGGTTACACTTGTCTTCCACATAGAGCAGTGAATCCCTATTTTCTGAGCAGGGATCCCAATATTCTCTTACACAGGGCAAAAGACGTGATTGAGATACTGCGAAGTGTGAATATAACCCGCAGGACAGAATCTGCATATCATCCGGACATCAGTTCCTTTGAACACTGAACTGGGATGTTTTCGGTACAAAAGATCACTACCTCAAAATGTGCAAAAACATCATATGTCTTTACGAAAGGAATAGTAAATTATCCGAATGATGCTTTTGTACGATCTTCTGAAAAGCATGCCGATCGATGTGGAATACGTATTGGATTATGACGAGCTCATAATACCCACTAATTCTGGGTCGGTTCCCATTCGCTCAGAAAGTTGCATTTTCTGTGACAACTCCATGATGCTGGGTGGAACCTCTTATTCTTTTTATCATTCTATCTTTCTTTAACTCGAAACCTGACCGGATATTAAATTAACACAATCTGGGCTTATTATTGAAAATCTCTGAGTGGCTCATAATTAACGTCTTAGTTTAAATAATGAATAACATATTCTTCTCTCGGCATTATTCATTTTTGCTGTTCTTAATATTAAATGCAATTTGTACAAATATGTTTACAATATACCTTAAAATGAATATCTAGCAAATGGTGGCTATTGCTATCGACTTGGCATGCTCCGCAGCATGTTAGAATTCCGGCTCCTAATTCTTGAACGGATAGTTGGATATTGGTTTTAAGTTACTGTGCTGTTCGTGGCTTATTAGTATATACAGCTTATTAGCATTTGCAAAAAAAAAATGCTGTCGTTAAATCTGAGGTCATGATAGCCAGTTAAATTCGAAGCGTCAGCATTATGAGATTGCAAAACATTGTACTTCAGAGTGCCATTGTTTATAGCTAAAACTGTTGAAAAGATGGTAAATTCTTCGAGATTCTTCGAGAGCAACATCTGTGATCGACTGCCCTGCTTCATTGCGCCCCACAGCACGCTAGTGCTCAGAATCTTCCATTCGTCTTCTGGAAGTCCTAGAAACACGTATGTCTTGAAAGCAAATTCTACGAATGTTTTAAACATCTTCTATCAGCACTTACAATCAACTTCTGTAACCCTTCATAAAGCGGCTTCTTACAACACTGCCTTTTTTGCATGTTTCTTGACATGAAAGCGCGATTGGCTGTTACCTAACATATTTACATACTTCCATCTACCTCTGCAGCGAATTGCATCCTCTTCAATTCTGATTGGCTTCAATTCTGCTTGGAAATTACCATTTTCCTCTCTGTGCTTAACTTTTTTAAATGAGTGTATTAAAAATCAGTGGTCACGTGGAAATTTAAAGTTTCTAATAGTGCTGTAATTTAAACGAAGTTTTCTTAAAATGTATCAGTTCATACAATATCTGTATTGCGACTTAATTTATTTCATTAATTTATTTATTTAGTTATTAATTTATGAGTTTTTAATTTATAGCCTTAGAGTAACCAGAAAAAAATATCACGCTTAAAAAATCAGATTAAACATTAAAAGATTTATCATGCATCATAAGTTGGAGATTTTCTCTGTAATAAATATCATTAAAATTCTAACAAAATATATATGTAACATTGAAATAAAATATTATGCTCCATATACATGATGCAAACTGATGCGCTGAAACATAATCAGTTTAATCAAACATATCCAACGCTGTTGTTGTTGTTCAATGATTGATACTCTGAAGATATCCGATAGTGATTTCGATATTGGAATGCATGTTATCAATAAATCGATTTAAAAAACTGCAATGTATCTGTAATAGCGATTAGGAAACGGGAAACGCTGCGTTTCTGTGACATTCATTTAAAGTATCGATATTTTAATGATATGAACTGAAGCACCTAGGATTATCGATTATCGAGTTTTCCACAATCAGTTTTATCGATCTGTTTTCTTGATTAGTTATCTGCAGTCAAATTTGGTTATAACACGCTGCAAAGCTCGCGTAAAATCGCGATAATCTAGAACAAGCCAACTTAGATAATTTAAAATATCCAACGCTCAAAAATCAAAGGAAAAATCAGCAAACTGATATTCAAAAAGGGAAGTTTCTAAACGTTTCTCACTTAGTATCCAAATTGTAAACTCTGTGCAAACTGTGTAGAGACATTAGATATTTTTTGAAAGCAGGAGAGATAAGAAATAAGTAATGCCGTCGCCAGGATTCAAACCACGCGCCTCTGGATACTCGCCGAAAGTGCTTGACCATTACACCACGAAAGCATGCTAAGAAGGCGGAAGAAATACGTTATATACTCCCCCTTTTAAAGAGCGACTCGGGACTAGAGGACCCAATCTCCAAATCCTGGTGGTGAAGAGTGGAGAATCATCATCCACCACCTTTTTTTTAGTTCGGGTGCCAGTGTGCCAGTGTAGATATATTAGGTATTTTTTTAAAGCAGAAGAAATGAGCAGTGTTGTCGCCGGGATTCGAACCACGGACCTCTCGATACGCGCCGAGCGTGCTTGACCATTACGTCACGAAGGCATGCTAAGAAAGCTGAGAAATACCTTATAACTGTTTTGAAATAAAGCTTCTTCAGCTAGTGAATTGAATTTCCCTTCTTTTTGGTCGCCACTTACAAGATGGTTTACATACTATTTTGCTTCAATCCGTGATGTCCAGCAAGTTGAAATTATCTTCTAACAACCAACCGTAGCCCAAAAGCAGGGTATGCAGGCAGGATAATCGGATATTTATTTCTGTATATTAGTAGAATTACAATAATAGTTTGCTGATGCGGTTCTGCGTACGTTACATAGAATTACTGCGTACATTACCTATAGATACTGAAGTTTACAGATGTTGAAAACAGAATTTTACAGATATTTACAGTGATGTTTTAAAAGTTGTAGTTCCGGAAGACAAAATTTGAAGCTGTGTCTTTACATATGAATTTTGAATAGAAATCGGAAATGTGATATTAGTGTTATAGTTTTTAAAATGTAATACAGTTATTACAGAATTGGTGTTTATAGTTTTTACAGTCATTAATGTTTATGGTCTTTACAGTCTTGAAAGGTATTACAAATCATCAGAGTTATGATATGCGTATTTAATTATCCGTATCGCTCTATTTAGAGCGTCATGATTGCCTGGGAGCAGCTCGCATCATATTGAACTTCTTTAAATACTTTCATATAGATGTGTCTTCTTTAGATAATGACATTAAACCTTTTCGTCCTGTCACTTTCAAAATTCTAACATCCCAACTATTTAATGTTTCATTACGAACTAGACACGCGTTGCATCGTTATCTCGTTTCTCGCTCAGATACGGAAGCGTGGTAATTGATTCTGGTCAGCGTGGAGCACCGTTTCGACTCAGAGCTGTCGTGACGGAAAGTTGCACGGCCAGTTACATTTACAGGTCATTTACCTCCTGGGTATTAAAGCCTTTCACGGGCACGACTTAAGAGGGGCTGAGAGTTTGGCCGTCCCTCTGCTGTTTTAAATGTCAACAGCTTGGTCACCTACAAGTCTCGTGTCCTAGCAAGTATCAGTACTGCGCGTATTGTGCAGGTCCACACCATGTGCGAGACTGCCACGCATGAAAACCAACATGCATCAGTTGTGGGGATGCAAACCATAAGCACGGAATGCAGCAAGATACCAAGCACCCTGCTTACAACCATGCCTGTCCCGAGTATCAGAGAACAGCAAAACGTGTCAGAGATGCCACGAAATATTAACATAGACAATAATGGTAAAGGCCAGTCGCAAGACAAGTCTGTTGGTCACTACCTTATACGAGCAGATCCAATGACAGATTTCAACCTACGACACATCGACCAAAGTGCATTGAAAATAGTTCAGATTAACCTCCAAAGGAACAGAGCAGCTACAGCGCAAGTCATTCAGTACGCCATGGAAACAGATGCAGACTTCATCACAGCCCAAGAACCTTACCATTATGATAACAGAGTATCTGATTTTTCCCTTTCGTGGACTGTAATTCAGGGCAATACAGCAGAAAGCCCGCGAACAGCAATAATATGCAGCTGACATTTAAGGCAACTTTTCTTTTCTTTCGGTAACATTTCCATAGATATAAATTGATATATAGCTTAACGAAGCTAGCTTAAGTAAACGACTCCTCTAAAATTTCCTTCTGAGAATGGGAGAAGCGTTCGTCATGCTTATTAAAGGAGAAAAATCAAAAGAGCAAAAAGAAAGCAAAATGACTACATATCAGTACTTAAAAGTACCAGATAGCTTTTGCGTAGCATTTGAGTGGTAGGAATTGGACCTGCTTATCATATGTAATTATGAAGTAAAGATAGCCTCTTATAAGTGTTACAGCTTGATATATAAATAAATCAAACTGCGATCTGATTTTGCAAATTCCAACTTCTAAGCACTTTTTTATATCAATGTGTAAGATTTTACTTTATTTTTCCAATAGTTATTTTAATTTTGAAACAAGCTTTTCCTTCTAATTTTCTACCTAACTCTAATGTTCTCTGTTTCAGTTAGAGGAAATCTGCGACAGGAAATACATGATGAGCTTATAGCTGTCTTTTACGAACACTCTGTGTAAATTTGGACGCTCGTTACAAAGTTGAGTTTTTGTGAGAATATCCCTTCATTAGATATTCAATCGTTTTGTTTATAAATCATAAATCTCATTTTATCTTTCCATTTCGTTATGAAATTTCTACTCTAGTTCCATATAATCAAATTGTTATCTTTTCTCAATATAATCTAATTCCTCTGGGAGAAGATGGGGTATGAACTGCTTCTCAGTCCCCTTGCGTCATTTGTGTTGTATCATTTCTTCTCTTTGTTCAATCAGAATTTCTGGCGAAGCAGAGTTTGAAGGAAAGTACCCTGTCACTTAGGCTATGTCTGGATTTCAGGAAGTAAGATAGGCTGATTTCGATGGAAGCAATAAACTTCTCCATTACAGCGGTTCGGAGGTTTTCCCAACTTTTGAAGGAAAGATTATGAGGACTGATATTTGTTTTTGTCTGCTTGACGAACATGATGTGTCCTGACTAGACAGAGAATTTGACTGCAAACTATGTCCTATGGAGTGTAGCAAAGACGACAAGATGAGAAGGTTAAAATTACCCTTTATTTTCCACGATTTCACAGGCGCTGCCGCACTCCGGGATACAAAGACAACCACTTGTGCTCTGAACGTAAAAATACATAAGACTACTAACTAACTAAAATTTAAATAAGAGCTAACTTTTAATACTTTACACAGATGACGAACACTAAGACTGGCCTTTTAAATTACTGCGTATGTAGTACGCAAACTGCGGAAAACTACAGTACGTCTTTAGCTTTCAAGAGGACTAAAACCTCTGGCCTTAAAGGCGGACAGTAACTGATGGCAAGCTCGCGTGAAGTCTCCAGGCAAGACGGCTCACTCTCTACCCTTCTACTCTGCTCCTAGCAAAAAGCCAAACTTAAATACTTAAGCGTTAGCAAGTACAATTTGCATAAACATATTCACGCGTTAATTCTGGCCGGAAGTGGAAAATAAGAGATGATAGTAAAGTTTTAAAATAAAATAAGCGTTAGTCAAACTTAAGATCCTTAGATGATATGTCAATTCCCTTAACACATCGTCAACCGGTTGGGAATATTTACCCATTTCGCAGTATGTCGCTTATACAGTAGATGACAAAAATTTTCCCATTTCGCTCAGCAGCACATTTTGCTCTTTTAGTCTGAATGCAATGCATTATATAGAACTCATGAGTAACTCTTGAGCAATTGCTTGAGGATTCGAGTTTGAGATACGAGTTCAGATTTTGGCAATTTTGATGACATAAAAAGGTACTAATATTCTGCGAAACTAATTTTTAGACGGACCCCAGAGAGAAAAAACAACAGTGAGAAAAATGTTCTCCGTATCTAAAATATTTTTTTTAAAAAATCAAAATTTGCATTAAATCAACATTCTGGGGAAAAAAAGATCCTTAATTAAAAATCAGTTAATGAACAATCGTATTAAGGATACGATTTTTAATTCTTTTAGAGAGGGAGACTTTAGCTATACAGAAAGTCTAAAGCCCTCCTCCACCGTTCTAGATAATTTGAGATGGTCGTTTTAGAGAATATGATTACCAAGGATGCTTAATACAGGTATTCGCATTCTGGAAAATACCGAAATATTTTTAGAATCCAGAAATGGTTGATGTGAGAAATTTAATTATAGCATTTCTAAAGATACCTTACATTTTGAGTTTCCAAATACAAATTTTTAAAAGGTATCTTTCTTTCCAAATAATATTAAGGCAGATGGATAGGTTTCAAGTTCCAGTCTCTCGTAGAATAGCCCTTAAAGACTGATTTTATAATATATTTGCTACTTCGCATTTATATGAATTGTGTTCAGTTCCAATATTATGTTTCTTGAACTTAGCGATCTGATTCATGGTACCTTATCAATGATTCACTAATGTAAACGAGTGACATCAGATGTTTCAGGCGCAGAATTAATCAGAATTTTATAAAAACACAGTCAAATCTTAATTAATCAAGGTCATACAATAGATGACGTCAAAGGTTAATTCAGAATCACGGTTAATCTCAGGGCAGTTATAAAAACGCAGGAAAGACATAATCTAAGTATAATGAACAGAAAAATACTGTCAACAAGTTACCGGTATTTTCAAGTAGTTTTGTATGTAAAATATTCATATACTTGCGTAAATTAAATCAATACTGAAAAAAGGAATGCACTGTACGTATTCAAAGAATAAAGATCGTTGCAAATGAAGAAATTAAGTTTATAATAACATTAAAAACCAAAATGTACCAGTGAACCTGAACAATACGAAGGTTGCTACTTATATTTCTGGCCTAATAATGAAAACCCAAATGCTTATGATCGAAATTGGATTTATCGTTTTTCAAAATATTATCCATGAAGATCAATACCCTTCTGCATGGGTTTGAATAAATTTTCGAAACACATCTTCCACTCCGATTGAGGTAACTCCAAAACATGCGTTTTGAATCCATCAACCACTTCTTCGGGTGTTGCAAATCACTGACCACGTAATTTATTTTCGATGCGCGGGAATAAAAAAAGTCATTGGTTGCCAAGTCAGGGGTGTACGGCGGATGATTCATGAATTCGATGTTTTGGCCCATTAAAAATTCCTTTGTTTGACCCGATATATGAGAGCTTGCATTGTCATAATGAAGAATGTTTCGCCTCTTCTTCTGCTTTTTTCTAATTTCTCCGAAGACTTCTGCAAACAAATGGTTGTGTACCATTCGGAATTGACCGTTCTTCATTGCTCTAACGCCACTTTCGCCACGTAACCAGTAATGCTGAAGAAACAGGCAATCATTTGCTTCGATATGTTTCTTCCGTGAACAACTTTTGTTGGATTTGGTTCGTCTTGGAAGACCCATGCAATCGACTACTGTTTTGTTTCGGACTCATATACATAGATCCATGTATTCGTCACCTATGTAGATATTATACACAGCCTTTGATACACCTTGAACGTATTTTTCTAACATTTCCTTGCACCAATCGGCATGAGCCTTCTTTTGAGCGTTTGTCAGATTATGCCGGAACGAACGCGAAAAAATCTTTTTTACTGCCAAATGTTCAAGTAATATCTTATTGGTGCTTGTCAAACTAATGCCCAAAGATGCCACAATCTCACGTTATGTCACATGACGATCTTGTTTTATCCGTTCACGCACAAAATCTATATTTTCTGGAACAACAACCAATTTTGGACGACCTTCACGGAATGCTTCCTGGAGCGAAGGTCGACCACGATTGAGTTCGTCTTACCAGTTTTTTACAATGCTGTAGGATAGTGTTTATCGCTGTATAAAGAATTAAGCACATCGAAGCACTCTTATCTTGATAATCCACGTCGAGAGTTATGAAATAAAATTGCACGAAATGTTCCCGTGTCAATTCTATTTTTTGCCCGAGATGAATTTTTCAGTTTACTATAAACAACACAAATCACGCTAAAATGGCAGACAGTTGGGAAGAATTTATGGTTAAAAATAGCAAACTTTCGCTTGGAATCATCTACGGTCGCCTAGCAACATTTACAAAGCCAAGTCCAGAAATATAACTAGCTCATTGAAGTCAAACTAATTTCTAAGTCAAACTAACTAACTAGTCAAACTAAACTAAGTTCTCATTGAAGTCAAACTAAAAGAAGAAGGTAAAATCAGATAGAAATGTTGGGTTTTTATAGTGTGATGTTAATGCATACCAGACGATTAAATTACATACTGCTGTTAATAAAGACAACTCTCAATTGGTATGGCATCGTATGGTAACACTGCTGATATTGTACGTATTTTTTCCCTCCCTTTTCGTACTTTTCGTATGAAATTTTGTTTTATGCTGATGTTTTGCGATAGTAAGTTTTCCACCGTTCCATAATAAACAAGCTAGACAAACAGGCAATTAACTATTCTTTTAAATAAAATCCGATTAATCCGGTCCTGGTTAATTGGGACTGCACCCGTTAAATTTGTCCCACAATCTAAAATATTGTAGGTGTACAATTATGATCTCTGTCATTCTTAAAACGTTTTTAATTGGCTTATATGGTTTAAATGTCATCTTATAAGCAGTATGAGATTAAAGTCAGCAGAAACAGAGTGCCGACATGCATTCTCATACTGAGTCGTCGAAGCTGCTAAAAGTACGAGTAGTCTGTTATACAGGGTGTCTCAAAAGGTCGTTTCCAAACTTAACATGCTGGTTTGTCGTACCATGACAAACAAGATTTACACAAGAACTTGTGTCCGAAAATGGAACGGCGACCGCTAGAGGGCAATGTTCGCAGGCGAAGAGTGCGAAGTGTAATCATTTCAGGCGAGGATATTGCAAGAGAAAGATAAATCGGTTTACTATCTCAATTCTTTATGAAAATTTTGTGTGATATTTTGGGAAAAGAGTATTGCCGGATCTGACGGTTGACATTCCAGCAGTTATACGCAGAAACATCTGGTTTCAGCGTGATAGAGCGTGTGCACAGTTTAGCACTACTGTGCTGGAAAACATCTGTATGACGTATCCTGATCGCTGAATTGGCAGACGCGGACCAATCGCATGACCACCGCGATTTCCTCACCTAACTCCCCTGGATTTCAACTGTAGGATATACGAAGTCCATGGTGTATGAGACGATAGGACATCGAACATGCATCTTGTCGCCAAGGTCGTGTAAGCAGCGGCACGTGTCTTTGAATCCATGCGTCGCGGTGGCGAATGGAAGGAATTTTCATTATCTCCTATGAATTAACATGGTTCTTTGATAAAAGTCAAATTAACACCTCTTTCCATATCCTTTCTCTTTTCCTTTCTACGCTTGTAAGCATTGCCCTACAGCGGTCGCCGTTCGCATTTTCGGATACAGGTTCCTGTGTAAATCTTGTTTGTCATGGTATGACAGACCATCGTGTTAAGATTGGCGACAACCTTTTGAGACACCTGTATATTGGGATTTTCCTGTACGAGAAGTTCTTCGAGCATTTCTTAATATTACTGTGCTTTCACTTTCAGACTCACAAACAGATGTCTGGTAAGGACTTTACTGAGATTTTGATGTCATATCTCGTTGTGTTCCCAGATCTATTAATAATGATACCGTTCAGTTTAAAAGTTTTCTCGTCACTAAACGTAATAGCTATGTTTTCTTTGGTCATTTCATGTGATAACAGGACCGCAAGCACGAAAGCTTTTCCGTTCTTTAACTGATGACCGCTGATTGGCCTCCTTCAAATCAAATTTTACTTATTTTATAATATTCTTATGAATTTGACTTAATACAATTCTTATCTGTTCTTAATGCTTTGTCCACGATGCAATATCCATCTTGAAAAGTAAAGAATTTTCGGTCTCACTTTTGAAGAATTTTCTTCACTATTCCTGCTTTAAATATCACAAGCTTTAAATTCTGCTCTTTCATTAACCTCAGAATTTTATCCAAGTAATTTTTTAATTCTTAAACGTTAATTATTTGCCCTATGCGTAAAGTTTTTCTCCTTGATTCTTACTATTTATGGATGCTAACAGCACCTTAAATCTGTATTTAAAATTTCAAGAGCAGTATTTGAAAAACGAAATTGAAATCCTGTTCGGAGTGCAAATTTGCCTCCTTGTCAACAAAGAAACATTCTGTTCGAATAAGAATTCAGCATCCTTGTCTTACTGCCTTTAAAATGAATAAATGAATAAATAAAATAAAATAAATACTTAGAAAGCAATTTACAACTTTTGAATATTTTAATTCTTATCAGAATGCACTGAATCATCTTTCATGGCGAATTGCCTCATTAAGTCTGGAAGTGACTAGTATTTTTCACAGCTGAAATAAACATCTGCATTAATCATCATCTCTCTAAAGCGACCAACTTCACAGAAGATCAAAACCATCTGCAGTTGTGAGTGATCGTCTTAAGGAGGATTTACTGCATTTCTTCCTACAATTTACGTAAATGTTTGTTGAGTGTAGATTTTCAGAATTTTCAACACTATTTACTGGTGTCCTAAAACTTTTAAACTGCTTCTAATAGTGAAGCGTGAGTTATGATGGAAAACACATATAAACTTAAAGGAAAAAAACAAATGTCTTACCTAGATTATTTCTTGGAAAATACACTGATTTTTTATCTAGTCACATAAAACAATGTAGATTTCCATCAATAATTTCCTCGTTTGTTGCAAAAATCAGTTTCTTTATTATGCACATTAAAAGTTAGCATTAAAATTATTACTTATTTTTAAATCGAATGCTCGAATTAAATGCAATTTATTGCTCGAAACCTTTTTATTCAAATATTTTAAATTCTAAAATAAAAGCTTTAAACGATTTAACTTAAAACTATGGCAAAATCTGTTTCATTGACACCCAATAAAAGCTGTTATTTTTTTTTAATTGTTCAGTTTCAGTGGCGTAGATTACCAGCATCAGCTCATGACATTCCTGAGTGCTACACCAAAACATTTGTAGAAAGAATATAGCGAGTATGGCATAGAATATAGCGGTAATGTTAAGTGCTTATCTGTATTAGTTTTTGAAATAATCTTCTTTCCCATGCACTTCCTTTATTTTTTAAATATTTTTTTCTTAAATTAATACTTAAATATCTTTATTCAAATTATTTTGAGGAAAAGAATTTCAAGATTTAAGAATTTTTATTCATTCATTAAACTTCATTTGCTTCATTTTTCAATTTTTAAAAATACTCTAATGTTTTTCCATGAGTGTATTTTTAAAATTTGCATTCTAGTTTGTTTTTTACAAAACGTACATTTCAGATTTTGCTTTAATCATTTTTTATTAAATAAAAATTTGTACCCCTCTTGTTATTAGATTTTATAGGAAGGATTGGAAAGCTTCGAAAAATTTAAGAATATTTTAGTATTCGGAATCAAGAAAATTTAAGATTCATACCGATTCTAATGTTTAATGAATATATAGACATTCTCATATTTATCGCTACAAAGAATTAAAAAATTTTCTTTGATCTTTAGTAAGAAGCTGTCATTTCTGTTTCAGCAAACTTTAACTCATAAGCATCTTTCATTTTATACGACGTCCTCATAACAGTCAGTCAAATTTTCTAAACAACTTGACGTAATTTAAGGCATTGCAAGAAAACATTAAGATAAAGGCATTATTATGTATAAGTTGTAATATTCAGCTGAAATAAAATTCTTTCATTGCTGTAACCTACTAGAACTATGTATCGAGTATTCGCTAAGCTCTTGTTGCATAAATAACAGCTCCGAAGAAGGGTTAAAGTAGCCTTTTATTTGAACTCAAGATGTTCACGGACGGCCCCTCTTGAGCGTACAGGAAGCCGACACTTTTCGCTTGAACTTAAATGGAAAATGTAAAATTAAATTAATGGACTAAACAGCCTAAGCTGCCCAGAGTTGTTACTGCGTTGTTGGCTCTTATCTAAAAATCACCGGCGTATACTAATAGGCACGTAATAAGCACGGACGTAAATTAGCAAGCTTTAACTCGTAGCAATCATGTGGCCGAAAGGCAGAACACTCTCTCTTTCTCTAAAACTCGCTCTAACTGAAGTATCTTAGACCTCAGCTTAAATAGTAGTTTCACTCCTATTTTACATAAAGCGTGAAACTGAAAACTCATTCTGGTAGGAAAGCATAGGTAGGAAAATGAGGAAGTAAAGGAAAGCCGTCTTAAAAATAAAAATAACTGTTAGTAAAATAAAATAAAGTCATTATAAGAAATTAAGTTTATAAGAGAGTATGATTAAGGCATAGAAAGGAAAACATTTTTTTGCCAATATCTTTCTCTTAGAATGTTCAAGTAAGGGACATGTTAAGATATTACTTGTTTGTGTATAAAGAATTTACAAAATTTGTTGATTTACCATAAAAAAATTATTGATGTTTAAAAAAATTCGAATTATTACTACGAGAAAATACCGCCTTACGCTCTTGAAATGATGTATTATTTATTTATATTTGTATAGTGATATCCAGTATTTTATACTTTATAGTGATATCCAGTATCCACACTTGCACAAGAAAGACACATTTATTTTCCTTGATTGTGTCTCTGAGTGATCATTTTATTGAACTCGTAAGAAAATGATGTCTTCCTGATAACAGGATTCCATTGACTGAAAATGATAATGATTGATGAAAAGAAAAGATTGCGATAAAAGATGTAATCGAAATATTATCCCTGGATGAAACGAGCTGTCTTTTAGGAACACTCTGTGTAAATTTGGACGCTCTTTACAAAGTTGAGTTTTTGTGAGAATATCCCTGCATCAGATATGCAGTCGTTTTTGTTTATAAATCATAAATCTCATTTTATCTTTCCACTTCACTATGAAATTTCTACCCTGGTTCCATATAATCAAATTGTTATCTTTTCTGAATATAATCTAATTCTTCTGGGAAAAGATGGGGTCTCAGTCCCCTTGCGTCATTTGTGTTGTATCATTTCTTCTCTATGTTCAACCAGAATTTCTGGGGAAGCAGAGTTTGAAAGAAAGTACCCTGTCACTGAGGCTATGTCAGGATTTCCGGAAATAAAATTGGCTGATTTCGATGGAAGCAATAAACTTCTCCATTACAGCGTTTCGGAGGTTTTCCCAATTTTTAAAGGAAAGATTATCAGGACTGGTATTTGTTTTTGTCTGCTTGGCGAACATGATGTGTCCTGACTAGACAAAGAGTTTGACTGCAAACTATGTCCTACGGAGTGTAGCAAAGACGACAAGATGAGAAGGGTTAAAATTATCCTTTATTTTTTACGATTTCACAGGCGCTCCCGCATTCCGGGATACAAAGACAACCACTTGTGCTTTGAACGTAAAAATATAAGACTACTAACTAACTAAAATAAGAGCTAACTTTTAATACTTTACGCAGATGACTAACACTAAGACTGGCCTTTTAAAATTACTGCGTATGTAGCACGCAAACTGCGACAAGCTACAATACGTCTTTAGCGAAATATTATCCCTAGATGAAACGAACCCATCAAATGGGTTCTATTCTGTGCAGAAATAGGTGATCCGTATTATTTTAAAAATTAACAAGCATAAACAGAAGGGTTCGCGTTCACAGGACTGACGCTGCGTAGAATCGACACTGCTCAAAATCAGTAATGCTTAAGATTGATACTGTGTGTAGCGTGGACTTGGCGTATAATTGACACAGGCAAAAGATCGACACTAGCGTACGACAAACAGTAGTTCGACAAGATCATCACAACAAAAAAGAAATTTTGTTAACGATGTAATGATGAGAATTGATGGACATTTTTCATCTTCACATGGTTATCACAGGCGTGCTACGATACTGCGTAAGATCAACATGGATACAGAACCAATTCTGTATACAGATGGCATTACATAGCATGCACAAAGCTTAGTAACGGCTTATAATCAAGTGGGAAAGAATTCGATGAAATTCTTATTTTTAGGGACACTTTACGGAGGACGGGGACGCCCGATGTACACCTTTGGTTGACAGGCATATGTCCACCGCCCCCCCTTTGTCTGTTTTTATCAGCTCCACCACAGCCGAGGGAGCGGACAAGACAGTACCAGTACGGTCCCTGTCGAGCCTGATCCCATCCTAGGTACAATACCCGGGTTCTAGTCCTGTGAAGAATAAGGTACAATAGTACCTGATATTTTGCCCCCGTGGTTGAGACTGTCTAAGTACAGATCTTAGCCAGTACTTCCCAGGAATTCTCCTGAGTCAACCCCCGGGGGGTTATTTTTAGGGACACCAGTATAGAATCGAAACCAGTTTTTAAGCTGCTGTGTCGAAGTACCAACAGACTCACTTTCGATCTATGCATTTCAATTCCGTGCCGCGTTCCAATAGAGAAAAATGTGTGAATATTTTTGTACGTTTTATGTCCTCTTGGTTAAGCAGATCGAACGAGGAGAAATTATTTTACATTTATTACATTACAGGCAATAACAGTTATTTAACTGAGGAAAATAACTAATGACAGTTCCAAAAGACTCGAAAGATGTCACTAGCATCCACACTTGCACATGAAAGAATATTATGACTTAATCACAAAAATACATGATTACCTCTTGTTGAAAATTGAAGACCCGGAAAAAAACCATTTATATCCAGAGAGGAGTTTTTAGAAACAAAGAATTTTTTGTGTGTATTAAAAATCATACAGAAAAATTAGATATAAACTTTCAATCTTTATTTAACGAAATTTGTATCATAGACAAAAAACATACAGAAAATGGGAGAGAAACGACTTTTAAATTTTTTTCCGAGGTGACTAAAATTATTTTTTCAGAGTTTCTTCTGTTAATCTTGGAAACACAAAATGTCTGTCATAATTGGCTTTTCCTCAAATGAAATTATTTTTCTGTCATTTTATTTTTCAGTTCTTGAATCAGTTTTGCTTTTTCCTGTTCTTCAGCAAGTTTTTCTGAATTTTTGGAAAGCCGATCAATCCCTCTTTTAATATGTAACAAATACAAATCTTCTATCTTGCATATCGAATCTGGTGTTGAAATTCGAATAAAAAATATATCTGAATTTACTAAAAGACATCGGATTTTTTGGATTTTTCATTTTGTATATGTAATTTTATGAATTTTAACTTTCCCGGCAGATATATTTTCTTACTCTTCATAATAATACTTTCTATCCTTGAAAGAGCTAATAAATTCTCTGTTATTTTAGAAATCAGGAACTGCATGTTTTCGCTTTGTTTCTTTACCGTGCTTTTCTATAAACGGCCAAAATTTCTGTTATTGTTTTAACTTATTTTTTGTAATGTCGTGGAATGAAGCAAAGGCGTTTGTTTATACAAGCTTGCAAATCATTACACTGCCCATCTTGGCAACAACCTGCTTGATAAGAGTAAGATGCACTGTATGGGAATCAGTTATTTCCCAAACGAGAACGTCGGCGCATCACAGGCAAAAGTGTTATAACATCGGCGAGATCATGATTCCGGGTATTAATAATTCCTAAGTTCATTAAAAGAATTGAGAACTTGTTGCTTTTCGGTATTACATGTCAAAGAAAAACAACGAGAAAGTTTGCACTTATGATCATGTCCTAACTCACGCATGGTTGCTTTTAAAACTTTCATAATATCGCGGATTATCCCTGTTTTCTTCCTCTTCATGGCAGAAAACTCGACCGCTGAATCGAAGCCTGCACAGGAATCTTCACTTTCCATATTCACAAGCACTACTGAAGAATTAACAGACGAAACCGTTGTTACAAAGAGATAAAAACGAACATAAGTAAACGTGATAAAGAAAGTGAGACATGTATACTTCTTCCCTCTTGGCGCTTGACAAAAACCCCATTACGTAAAATCCTTCCTCAGTTACAATTACGGACGCCAATACTTCCTTCTGAAGCAATTTATGATGTAAAAGGTATTTCTATTGCCCACTATATGGCATTATTACTTCATTTAAAAAAAGGCAGATAAAGAGACATATATTACTTTCTCCCTCCGGGCCTTCGATTATTAACGTTGAACTTCAGAAGACGCACGAGCAGTGTAGACGTGCTCACTAAACAAAAGCTAAAATCAGTGAGAGTTTGAACAACACAGAATCCCAGCCTGCTGTGACAAAACTGATTAAGTAGCTACCTGATTAAGAGACTATGCTGCCTCCTCCTGCTCCTTCATACTTCCACTAGGAGAAACGGCTACGTGGCTTCTGGAAATGTAGTCCAACTGGCTTTCAGCTAATAAAAAATCACATTCAGGAAGTTTCTAAAATACTTCCTTTAGCAAAAACCTTTATCGCCAAGTTTCAACAGAATTTATCCTGCTGTGCGTTCAGATGTGCTTGTACTATGTTTATAATACTAACATGAATATATACAGAATTGCATGTATTTTAAATTTTAAAATGTACAAAATGTACAGAAAATATTCACAAAATTAGATTAAAATAAAATACAGGGAAATGAATACAGAAAATCCCTTGCTGAATGCGAGGATTGTGTCATCAACACAATGCGCGTCCGGCAAATTGCATTCCCCAAAGTAAAGTTTCGATGGAATTCTCGTATTCACGATACACATGAAGATACGGGAGGAAATGCTATTTATGTCTATGTTTTTTGAAAATATAAGTAATATGCCAAATAGCGGGCTATAAATAGCTTCCACATTATTAATCGCTTAAGAGAAAAAGTATTCATGCTCGCAATTGTAACCCAGGAAAGATTTTGCGTACTGGGTGTCCTCGGGTTATGAGGGAAGAAGTACTTATATCCAACTTTCTTTATCAAGCTTATTCCTGTTCGTGCTTGTCTCTTGTAATGACAACCTGTTGATTTCGTCCATCCGTTCTTCAGTACTGCTTATAAACACTAAAAGTGAAGATTTTAATGCAGTCTCCAAATCAAAGCTTTCAATGAACCTAAGAATTATAATATCCAAAATCATTATCTCGCAGATATCATAAAGCTTTTAAGTATAATGTGCCGGCGTTCTCGCTTGGAACATGAGGGATCTTCACACGATGCGTCTTACTCTTATCGAATGTGTTGTTTTCAAAACAGGCAATGTAATTATATGCAGGTTTGTATAAACACTTCTGTTTAATTCCGAAACAATACAAAAAAACCTGATTCAAACTATAACAGAAGCTTTGGTCATTGATGGAAAAGCACCGGCAGACCGCAGAGGAGACCTGCAAACCGAAAACATGCAATTCCCTATGAATCTTTGACCAAACTAACCGAGTTTATCAGGTGTCTCAAAGGGAGAAATTCTCGCTATTGTTTAAAAAAAGAGGCCCACCAGCACTCGAGCAATAAAGTCGCTGAACACTGGTAGTTCGGTCCGGGTTAGAATCCCAGCGAACGGTCTGGCTGCATGTTCGTTTTTGTTTTTTCCATCATATGTAATGTATATACGAGTCAGTTTCCCTTAGAAAGCCCTTCACGAAGGCATCCCTCCCGTTACACAGATAGCCCTCGAGTGTTTTTCCATAATTAAATAAACAAAACCAAAACCTAAAAAAAGAACCAGAAAATATACCTGCCAGAGATGCTAAACATCACAAAATTATACGATATTCACAAAACGAACATTCCAGTGTCGTATGATAAACTGAGAGGTATTTTTAGTTATGAGTTTAACAACGGATTCGGTTACCCAAGAAAGGACACTTGGAGTCTTTATGATACATTAAAAGCAGGGATTGATAGCAACACTGATTCAAAACCTCAAATAATAATTCAAGAAAAATAAAATGAGGGAAAAAGTACTTCATTTGAGGAAGAGTCAATTGTGGTAGCAAAGTAGATTTATTCCCAAGATTACCGGAAGAAACTAGGAAAAAACATTTTAGTCACCCAAATTTAAAATTCGTTTCTCTCTTAGATTTTATGAATACATATATATATATATATGTTTGTTTATATTAAAAATTTCTCTAAATAAAGATTTTAAGTTTATTACAATTTTTTGTAACATTTTATAGAAATATTTTCTTTATCTTTGGAGTTCCACAAGCTAAAATTTCATTTTTCTCAAAATTCGTGTCAATAGACATAAATGTCCTTCCCCGGGTCTTCGTATGGGAAGACCACAAAAACTATGCAGCTAGCCGTTCGCCAGGAATTTGAGCCCGAGTCTAAACTACTAGTCTTCAGCGATCTGATCTATTCGGCCACTAGTGGGTTCTTACCTCTTTACTGAAAGGTGACGTGCGCCTAAAACTGTTAGATGTGAAAGCCTTCTTAATTCAGTACAATTATTAAGATGAGCCATGAGTCTAGCCCTTCAAGAAATTCTTAGTCGTTGAAATGTTTTGAAATATCCTTTACAGTTTTGGCCAAACCAGACCGTCAAATATGTTAGTTCTGTGTGCTGATGAAATTCTGATGACTAATTTTTTTCGCAGTTTGACAATGAAGGGTTTGGAGAGATACCGTGGGATGACTTCCTCGTGGCCCTGGAGAGCCCCGACTTTCAGGAGTGCATCGAACCTTCCAAGAGGGAAGTCCTCGCTTCGAAAGCCCGAGAAAACAGAACGTATGCTATCACCTTCGATGATTTCGTTGCAGTGGTGAGTGACTACATTTTGATCTTTCTTTTCCAAATTCGTCAAAAAATCTTTCCCTTTTTTTTAAAGAATCACTCCACATTTGTTACAATCATTAAGTTTAATAATACTTTGTTTGTAGTACTATTGAAAGAAAACCTTTCTCAATAAAATTCAATTTCTCGTTAAAAGCATAATTGAATTTTCCTGAATGTAGCGATTGACAGCAATGATTGTGCTCAGATACTACTCTCGTATTATCGGTGAATGGTTATTCGAATTGATATCGAGAAATAATTACTTAACTGCAAATTACTTTCAGATGAAAGCAAACATAAGTTTCCTAGCTAGAAATAAGTGATGTTACGTTTATTGTTGTCAGAGGATATGCTGTGAAGGCTATAGCTCTGTGATTTCGTATAAAAATTCATAGGCTAACAGCCTACCTGAAAACAACGGGAAAAAGTCCAAAATGTTCCAGTTAAATGATAGAAAACGAAGCCCCTTACGGCACAGGAAACTACTGAGAAACAAATTCTTGAAAACTGACGGCGAGAAGGGATTAGAATTGAGATTTTAACCAGACTTTAAAGATTTTTATGAATGCAAAACGCCTTCAGGAAATCGTAATTCGTCAACGGAATATGCTTTTTTGAAAAGTTTTGATTTCAGAGAACCGAAAATGGGATTTTATTTCATTTATTTATTTTTAGCAGCAATGAGAGATAATAAAAGAATTATGAGGTTCTTTTTCCGATACATTAAGTCTTAGCTCGTTGTGCGAATTTAAAGGTTCTTGTTATTTAACTAATGTCTATTAAGCCACGCTGGCAAGAAATACTATAGAAATCATATGGCAAGAATCCAATAGAATTCATTACATAGAAATTCAAGATTTTATTTATTCAAGATATATCGAATTATTTAAGGAGAAACAATTATTTTGCACAGAATTATTATCGAAGTACTAGAGGAGAAATAATTATTATCTTACATTCGAATTATTATCGAATATTAATATTGCATCGAATTATTAGAAGGGAAATAATGTGTAATCTACCATCCACTCAGCATTCAGTTAAATTCTCAAAACAGGAGCGCTGTGATTCCAAGAACTGAATGTTCTGAGTAATTAAAACTGCTGCATATGCAAATATTCTAAGGATTTAAAGAAAAAAAAAGGTGATTGGCTAAGAAGCAAGTATATTTAGATCATTCAGTTCGTTGTTTCTAAAATAGCGAAGAAACTGTTTTACTGAGAGTTAATCTAACAGCATCGTAATAAAATGAATTATTCACGATTTTAATTAATTAATAACTAATTAAGCTTGAATCCTAGATTATAATATCAACTCACGTTATTTAAAAGGACATTTTGTTATTTGAATAAATTAGAAACGCAGATTTTCGATATTTTTGCCAGGCCCCAATAAAAAAATATGCGTTAATTGGAGGGGAGACGAAATTTTGGTAATGAATTTTATTATCAAAGCTTCGGATAACTCAGTAAGACGGTTAATTTTTTTTTTTTTTTTTGAAAACGTGTACTTCGGTAAGTAAAGTTTAAGGCGACTCATTTTACTGATTATACGAGTATTAGAAACAAAAAGGGGGCTGATAATTACATCTATTTTTGTAATATTTTCTATTTTCACTAGCTTTATTTTTTAAGCACGCCTATCATTTGACAAAAATCGAAAAAATTATACATTTCTCTTTTCAAACACAGCATATTTTAATCTAATACGCGATGTGTTTTGGGAACAGTATCAGTTCTCAATTTATTATAAGTGGATTAATCGTGTCTTGTCTAAAAAATGAATAACGTTCTTTAATTTCAGCTCTATTGAAAAATCACTATTACAAACCAAAAGAATAGAGCAAAATTTCTACAAAAAATGCAAATTTGAGATTAAAATGCGGGGATATTAGCAGCAATTTCATTGTGTTTACTAACCGTTTTTACCTACAACTGTATGTAATTTAATTGAACATAACCTGGAATGTCTAAATATTGTTATATAATCTGTTAAAAATAACGTGCTAAAATCATAAAAGTAATTTCAGGGTACAGCCATTAATCTTCCGTTTCCCATAGACTCCTAGGAAAATGCAACAGTAATATAAACAAATAATGTAAAAATAACAGTAATATAAACATAGATTAAATTTTTATTTTCTGTTAAATAATAGCTGATTTCATTTCTTCTTCTTCTCTCTCTCTCTCTTTTTTTAGCCCAAAGAGCGTTAGCCCAGAAAGACTATTAATTCTTTTAGCATTTTGTGGCGTTTCGCTTTAAAAACTGTTGCCACCAAATATTATTGCCCTGTATTAAATGTAAAGAAATTAAATAATGAAGAATATGCATAAATTTATGCGTGTTTCTCGCATTGTGATAAAACTATGTTACCTAGACACATCCAGTTTTGAATAACGTACGTTTCCACCCGAATATGGACATCTGGTAGCCGAAATTTGGAATTTGTTTCATTATTCAAATTCAACGATTTAAAAGCAAGCAATGGCAACATTTACTCAGGAAAGGGGAATTTATTTTTATGTATCGAAAATTCTAAAGATATGCTCCTTTTTAAATATTTTGTTATATTGCTGTTGAATTGAATTTCATGATTTAAATGCGAAGAACATGATATGTAATAAATAAAAGTAACACACAAAATGTTTAGAAAAAAAACCGTCTTTGAACGTAATATAAAATCTGTAAACTTTCAGATTTTTTTCTACTTTTAACTGCTATTGGATTAACCGTGAACTTCTTCCTTGATACTACATTTGATCATGAAAATTTTCAAAAGATGAACTACATAAATATAATTATTCAACAAATTTTCCTGATTTTACAGCATAAGATTAACGAAAATTGCTTCTTTTATTTATTAAAACGCTATTTTAATTTTAAACTAGGTACATTTAAGGATAACTCGGTAACTTGTAAGGTTTTAGTTAAACTAACAAAGTTTTATTTTAATTTAACTCTTTCTATCTGTTCTCATTTCAACCTCCCGTTAGAATAAGCGCGCGTTTCAGCTTTACGCTAATTTGAAGTGGAGCCAAGTAGT
Source organism: Stegodyphus mimosarum (assembly GCA_000611955.2). Classification (NCBI taxonomy): domain Eukaryota; kingdom Metazoa; phylum Arthropoda; class Arachnida; order Araneae; family Eresidae; genus Stegodyphus; species Stegodyphus mimosarum. The sequence goes on from KK119890.1 coordinate 713,116, forward strand.
ATTTAAACGAAAGGTTGTGTTTTGTGAGTGTGTTTTCAGTGTGAGAGAGCTTTTAGTCTCAGACCACTGTTACTCTGTTCAACGTTCGCCTGACTAGCTAGTATTTAAATTCTAAGCCGTAGCGCTGTTACGTGATTGCTCATTGAAGTAAATCTAAGTGCGTCAGTATTAGTTAAACCTTACCATTTAGTTTAGAGGCCAACCTCGCGTTATAGCTCTGTGAGCAACGACTACTTAATTTCGATTTAGCTTTAGTTTAAATTAAATTTGAATGCTCATTTTAGAGCCAAGTGCGGTCTCTATTTTCTGTATCCCTCCCGAGTTGGGAAGTGGCTGTACATAATTGTGGTTTAATAAAAGAGGATTTTAAATCCCTTTAAAATGCAGTTCTTCTACCACTTAATCACAATATTCTACCACAGAACATAGCTGCATTCAGCTCCCTGTTTAAGATCAGGACTCAAGTACTTTCACGAAGATGTTTGCCAAGAATATCCACCGAACACTCAGTCCTGATAAACTATGTACATTTGAGGTGGGTTTATAGTCAACATTAACTATATACATTTGAGAAGGGTTTATAATCTATGATAAATGGAAAATTGTGGTAATAATGGTTCAAGGGTGGGCAGACTTTTCCAGGGTACGGGCTACTTTCAATTTTTTCAAGGTGTTGCAGTCCACCCAGTGGCTTAGGTTTGGTGATCTAAAAAAATGATCTACAATATTTATTGTAACTTAATTATAAATACGGAATATATACTTACCTACCTAATCCTACCTAAAAAAACTTACTCTTTTAAATCCGCGTTTAAAGCAAAACGCAGGATACAAACATAATAATAATAATAGCCTCAAATATAATAATTCCAAATGACGCATTTCTTATCAAACAATTCAAAATACGTTAAAAAAATAAATCATTTTCATATAAAATTAATTCTCCCAGTTATATTTAATAAAAGGCTTAATCTATAAACTGTCCACCTATCTTGAATATTTCGGTATATATTTACTAACTGATAATCTTGCACTGGATTCTAAGTGGTAGTCTAAGAGAAGGGAACGATGTGTTGTCTTAATTGCATTCATCGTTGAAAATGTCGATTCACACAGATAGATAGAGCCAAAGGACGATGTTAAATGAAATACAACTCTTTTTAAATTAGGATACTTTACTTCCAGGGATAAATAAAGTCCCGCTTTACTTCGTCCATTAGATTCCAAAAGTTATTCTTAAGTTATGAACTACGTACCTTAAAATTATGCCATTTTGAAGGAGAAAAACTTCGTTTTCCTCAAGAGATAGAGAATATATAATTTCAGTTATGTCTTCCACATCAACATTGCTAAACGGGTAGCATACAAATGTAACAATTGGTTCTAGTCTAGTAAATTCTTGAAAACATCTTTCAAATTCGGAGTTAAGTTTTATTATTTCATTATAATATTTCTCTTTGTTTAATGTACCGGCGTTTTTAAACAACTTGTCAGAAATATTTTTGAAATTTATTTGTTCATTCTTCATCACCTGAGAAGTTCATTCTTCATCACCTTAACTTGCTCTTGATAGTATTAACCATTCAATTCTAGTATAGTTTGTAGTTTGACTTTTTTCCTTGCAAGTTCAATTCATTATAGATGGCTTGTTATATCAACAACAAAACCTAAATCCACCAACCGAACGTCACCACTAAGTTCAACGTACGCTTTCTCATTTGATTCCAAAAAAATCTTTGACCTCTTGTAGTATGACCCTGAATCTTTGTATCTTAGTATTCGCGTCTTAGGTCTTAATAAAGGCGGTTACCCCAAAATATCTTGGCGGTCCACCGTTCGATCGCAATCGACTTAATGCCCACCCTTGGTTTAAGTAGTATGAGAAAATCGTACAAGACTTACTATGAAGTGATTGCTTGTTCAGAAATGATGCTAAGAACGAAAATATAAATATGTATGAAAATAAAAAAATAATTTCAATTTTTATTAGTAATCCGAATTTTATCTTACATTTTCAAATGATTTCATTGCATTTTGACTCTATACAGAATTCTTCCGAGAATGAATTTAACCAATTTATGCATATCGTAAAATTCGTCTTCGCATAGAAATTACATTCAAATTCTAATGATAATTCAATAGTAAAGAATGCTATTCTCAAATCTGAAGTTCGCGTGCCATTTCTGCATTTTAAATGAATTTATATTTAAACATATTATTTCGTGGATTGCGTGTTTAAATACATTAGATTCCCGATTAATATGTCCATCGTTCTCTTAATTATAAAATCGGGACTAAAAGCTGAAAATTGTCTCGATAGAAATTTATTGGACACTGATCTCTCACTTCTGGCTGAAGTGTTCTACCAACGATAGAGGGCGCTATCTATTCGCAGTATATTTAATTAATTGCATCGATGGCTGAGAGGAATGATTAATCGATGATTATAATGAGTACCTAATTGAAAAGTGAGAATAATGATAATCTTAATGACTTCGCTAATTATTTGGTAAGCAGATATTGAATTCAATATGAAAAAAAGAGAAAATGAAATTTAAAAACCGAGAATACGCCATCCGTGACTTATAACTTACAAAAAATGTTAATTTCTACCTAAGGAAAGTTTTTTTCTTAATCCATTTAAAAAATTGGTTTTAAATGAAAAATGTTTATAAATTAACAGATTCATGACAGCTTGAGTTTTAATAATATTTATCTATAGGTAGTGAACTAAGTACAATCAACTCAGGGTTAACCAGAATTTGTCTTCTCCCCCTCAGACCCTGTCTTTATATTGTGTTTATTGCAGAGTGATGGAAAAATCATTATCACTAGCCATCAGCATAAAACAAAACCGTCTATAGGAGACACAAAAAGGAAGAGAAAAATTGCTTGGAATAACAACATTGTAAGCAGATGGTGTTACGGTGTTGTTTTTGTTCGCAACAATGCGTAATTTAATTGTACACCTTGTACAAAAAATGGGACAGTTCTGTATCTTCCGTTCTACGGGCCGATTGACGAAATTTAACGAGCTTTATTCATTGCTCAAAAGTGCCACTTGGGATATATACGTATATTAGATTTATGTGTACCATTATTCTAACATAGATATTTTGACACAAAATCGGAAATTTTCTGAAATGTCATACCAATTTTTTTTCCATATTTTGATTCTACGTCTGAAATTATGCCAAAGTGTTGTAAAAATCGTACTAACAGTTTTTAAAAAATTAGCTCTAAAAATTCTAGCTCCTCAGTGTTAAATTAATTTGGTATATATTTAATAATGTCTTTTTTTAATTAAACTTAATTGATTCCTCCTTTCACAGTTCGAAATTTAGGTTCAATCCAAATAAAATTCACAGTTATTTTCTGATATATTTTTAAAGTTTGTATTTTTTAGTAACTTTTATAAATTTTTGGAAAATATTTGGAATTATAACCCATAAAATTTTTGCCATGACCTTAAAGATGTATCTCCAAGCATACCTGAAAAAAAAATTAGAGTTTTTTATTCAAAGTTTTCTAAGATATACCTGAATATTGGCGTGTTTTGAAATTTGGCATGTTTGTTACAAGGGATAATAATGCCAAATGTGGTTTACGCAAGTAATGAAATCAAATTCTCGAAAATTTACACCAATAAATATACTTAAAATATGCAATTCGAATGAATAAATAGAAAATTTTAAAACAGTTACTTGAAGAAACCATGCAACTCAAAGAATTAAAATGAAATTCTAAAAAGAAAAAAATTATCTAAAACTAATAACTACTATTAAAAAATATTATATAAAGAAAATTATTAGAAAAAATGAACGATGCATCTTTTTTTCCACTTACGCGCATTGAAAGGGCAAGGAAAATAGGTTGTTACCATAAATTAAAAATTTCGCCAAGAGAATTATTCCTGGCACCAACTGAAAAATGTGCGCCATGATAATTTTACACATTTAGACAGAATTTAAGTCGTAGAATCGAAATATCAAAAAATTCGTTATGTCATTTCAGAAAAAGTGCGATTTTGTGTCAAAATATTAATGTTAGAAGGAAGCTATATATAAATCTAATATATAGCCTAAGTCGCACTTTCGAGAAATGAAAAACGCAAATTAAATTTCATCAATCGGCCCAGTAGAACGGAAGACATAGAATAGCCCCCCTCCTTTTTGTGTGTGTGTGTGTGCAAAGTGTACGTAACTCAGAACATGTAAGCATTTCTCACTAAAGTACAACTTATTCTATACCCGATATTTCGTTACCCGATATTTTACACGAGTTTGAAGTCATTGACATGGTTCATATTCTGTTATAAACGTTGTTTTTAAATGCTATTTTATGTAACTTAATTTCTTCATTTCTAACGATGTTTATTCTTTCGATATTGACAGTGCGGTATATTGTACAATATATGGTAGCGTTTTTTTTTTTTTTTTTTTTTTTTTTTTTTTTTTTTTTTTTTTTTTTTTTTTTTTTATTTCTTAATTTATGTAACCAGATGAACTTTTTCTTTGGATTAAACTGCTTAGGATTCCACGCAAATTGTTTGATAGTCTATTGGTATTAGTTATAATATGCATTTCGCCTGTTCGTATCTTTTGCAACTGCTCTTAGATTAATCGTGATTTTGAATGAATAGTGGAAGGCGTTCCAGTTATTACGCCGGTAAACCGAAGAGTTTTCTGTATTATACCCACTTAGGAGGAAAAAAAAAAGCATTTTAAATTAATAAAAAAAAATCTGAAAGATTTCAGATTTTAAGTTACGTACAAAAGGGCGTTTTTTTAACATTTTATGAGTTACCTTTATTTATTAAATATCATGTTCTTCGTACTTAAACAATGAAATTCCATTCAAGAGCCAATATCGCAAAATAATTTTAAATTGAGCATATCTTTAGAATTTCCGATACAGATTCTAACTCATCGGAGATAAAAATATTTTTTTCTGTACAACTTGCCATTGCTCGCTTTGAAATCCTCGAGTTTGTTAATCAAAAATTCGTTAAAGTTTTACAAAATATGAAACCGATAATAAAACAAAATCCAAATTTCAAATTTGGGTTTCCAGATGTCTGTATTCGCATCATTCAAAATTGGATCGCTCTAGGTACCGTTGTTTTATCACAATGCAAGAAACATACATACATTTATGCAGATTCTTCATTATTTAATTTCTTTAACTATAATACAGGGCGATAATTTGAAAAGTGAAACGAACATTCAGAGCAATTCGACTCAAAATCGCAAAACGAAAACAATAGTCCCTCAGGGGCAAAGCCCAAAGCCCCTTTGGACTAAAAAAAAAAAAAAAAGATTTAGGTAATATATGGCAACGGTTTCAAAGTCAAATTGTGGGTCGAACGCATGATCTGAAAAGAGCTGTTGGGCTGCAAGCACTTTTTTAAAAAACAAAGCGAAAATTTTTATTAAAAAATAAAAAAGTATTTTAAATAAATTTCAAATTTCGCTTACTAAATATTTATCAAAACATAAATTTATATTTATTTTCTATGTGAAGGGTAAAATTTTTACCTGTAAAACATTTTTCTTCGTTACATTTGGTAACTCTAATATATTAACAGCTAAATATTAATCTCTTAGACTGTTATTTCTTTCAAATAATTCTAACATGTTTAAGTAAGCATTAAATAACGTGCTTTAATTAACGTAACGAATGTAAGGTAAACAGAAAATAAACTAATTATGAAAACTTTTCTAAGTTTTCGGATAAAAGTAACCAAATGGGATGAAACTTGAGATTAAATAATGACAAGCTAATGATAACTCAGTCTTTTATTTATTAAATTTTTCTTCGATGCATAAATAAGAATGCATGGGTTTACATGTAAATAATTATAAACTTCTTTATTTCTTACTACAGACTGAAACTTGATGGGATTTCGGTTCTGATAAAGTTTGCAGCTTCGAAGAGAAATTATCTTTATTCCGGATTGTATACGTTCATTCGTCAATCGGGCATTTTCTTATTAATTTTGAAGTGTAAAAAAATGGCTGTTAAGAAATAAATGCATTCCCAAACAGCAGTTATTCTTAGTGCAAAAATTCCTAACTGAGCTCAGTTTATTTTTTGTCCAGTACGAAATTATACAAATTTGAAGTTAATCAAATCTATATCTTTAAATCTTTGAATAAGATTTATATTACTTTGTAATAAATTAGCTCCATTTATAGATTTTCTAGCGCGTTATTCATGTTCATTTTTAATGCAAATGAAAATAATGTAAACTCGAACTTTAAATCACTGGAATTCTTCAAATCCTTCAACAACGTATTAGCAGCAAATACGTAGTTGAAATGTCTTGGTGGGTCGTATAAAATTGCTTCCGAGGGCGCATGCGGATCGCAAGTTTGAGACCACTGATATACCGTTTTAGAAACATTCTTTATTAATTTTAATGATGCTTCAAAAGTTCATAAAGAGTACCACATGGATATATTACAAGTTAAATAGTTACATTTTAAATTAGTGTATGAATTAGATTTATTGTTCTAAAAAAGTTAAAAACAAGCGATTCTAAATTTTGTTGAATATATATGGCAAGAGTTAATCAATTACTTTAATGCTGAGAATGTTCATAATTAACAGATAGATATATTGTAAATTTATCGTAGTTTAAATTACTAACAAAGTAATAACAATAAAATTAATAGAAATGGCAGATTATTTTCTCGATCTAGGCAAATGAAGTCGCCTACTTTTCAAAAGAAAAATTTTAAAGAGAATCACTTTCAAATGAAAAACTAATTCCATCCATTAGATACCTTAATTAATTAAAGTAAAGCGCTTGGGAGCTATATGCTTAAGAAGAAAAATACCTTCTTAGAGGACTTTACTGCGGCGTACTCAGTCCCGTTTATGTAACATTACCATACAGCTATCAAGACGCCCCTTCAGCCAGCTCCTTCACTGGTACTTAAGACCAGTGTTCAAGTTTTAACCATTCGGCCATGGTGAGGCCAGTATGCCCTGAAGCTATCAAAATAAATGCTATAGAAGTAAAACGGATCGCAGTACATAAAAAATGTACAGTAATAGAGTAATAATTAAATAATGTCTTATTATTAATGAACTTTAGCGTTTAATATGATTTATGCTTTTTAAATATTTTTTCTGTATCATATTTCACTAAAATTCAAGAAATTGTATTTGCCTAAAAAATAGGTAAATCTTGTTTAAAGTGAATTCATACGCAGGTCTCCATGCGTTTATATTCGCTAGCGAAACTGAGAGCAATCATACCATTTTCATCTTTCAGTGAATCATTCGAATAAAGTGATAACCCCCCTTTATTTTACAGAAAATTTTAATTCGAACCTGCCGCGATAAATATGTTTCATATCTGGCAATATTGCAGAAATCGGCAAAAAAAGATATACATCTCACTGAGGCTTTGGTTTGGTCTATTTGTTTACAGCGAAGCACTCAAGGGCTATCTGCCGAAAGGAGAGGGATCCTTCTTGGAGGACTTTCTTAGGATAATGGCTTGTATACACGCTATACATAGAGAAAACCTCGAAAACGACCAAGCAGGCTGCTCTTCGCCGAGATTCGAACTCCGGACTGAGCTATCAATGTTCAGCGACTTTACCATTTGGCCACCGGGCCAACATATCGCGCTGAAGCGAAACTGTCCAAGCATCGCAGTAATCTAGAATTTTAAATAAAATATTTAAACGGCTTACACCGCAATGGTTCGAATTAGCATTGCACGTGATCAACACTGAGCGCGATGGATACGGTATTCCGAAACCTGCCGAAATCTTAATAGCGCCATCGTTAGCATCGCAAATTAATAAAATGATTAAAAGGTCCAGAACAAATGTTGTGAAGCATTTTGAAAGAAAGTCGCTCAAATGTTACTCTAAGAGCGAGATTGAATAAAATTGAAACAATTAATTTTTATATACTAGTTTGTCCCTCAACCCTCATACAGTTTATATATTTTTCTTTTCAAAATTGAGCATAACGAATTATAATTGATTGCTGATTAAATTCGCTTAATTCAATTAGCTCAGTTCGCATTAATTAAGGAATTTAATACTAGAGTAAAACTTTATTTCAATTTACTTCTCAACTTTCCTTTGTGTGTGTTAATGGCGCCATCTATCGGTAAACGTTGGCTATATATTTGAGTTTTGTTTAGTTAGCCCCGATTGTATCCAACAAATTATTCTACCATTGCCTTGTTCTAACTGACAGTGTAGAAAATTTAAAATTTATATTGATCTTTGCAGTCCAACATATTATGAAATATTAATATGAAAAGCTCAAGTTTATATGTTTGTCACTGTGAGAACAAAGAACATAGGGGAAATCTTAATAAAGTAAATTTTGACTTTTGCTCACACACTTTTATTCATTCGGTACTTTTTTTAATTTGGAATTTTTTTAAATTAATATTATCTTTTATATAGGTTTTTCCTCTCCTTAAGTGGGTTTAAATTTTAGTGAACACCAAAATTAGAAATAGTCAAGTTTTGTTTTAATAGCCTTCTGGTTCATTCTCTTTTTTTCTTAAACTAAAAAATTAAAAAATTCTAAACTAAAAAATTAGGTGTTGTGGTAGGGTTAAAAGGCTTTAGTTTAGCATTTGACAATAAAACGTATTTTTCTAAAAGGAACTGAAGAATAATTTTGCCTGACGGAAGAAGACTATATTAAAATCTCAACAAAATACGTAAAGTTCATTTTATTATTGTTATTTTAATTCATCGCTTCTGTGATGAATTTCTCTCTTAATTTTTCCTGTAATTTATATGTTTAATGAGTAGTTTAAGAATTTACAAAGAAAGGAAAATTTTTATTTTGTCGTGCAATAAAATTAAATTTCTGTAAATTCTGTTTCCCCTAAATTTGTATAGTTTTTTTTTTTTTTTTTATAATACCATTAAACTAGTTGTGATATTAATGATGTTCGAATTTAATTCGCAAGTCCTGTATTCAAAATTAATTTTTTTTAATTTCACTGCTTTGTTTCTATATTTTTTATTCCAAAATATGGAATATTTATTTCGTTTCATTTGAACTTGTCTTTTATTAAAATATTTTAATATTAATTACAGGCAGTATTTAATCATGAAAAAATAATTTCCTTCGGAAAGGGATTTAAATATGAATTCCATCTGAAACTTTCTGAAAGAATTATATGCGCATAATCTTTGCTAAACAGTATACGTTTTATGGTTTATTTAATGACAAACGGTGTATAATTAAGGCTTAATTTCTAAAATTAGAAGAGCTAGGCCCTATGGAAGTTGTCATAAAAATTGAACTTAAATAAATATGCAAAATACTATACTATTAATCATTAAAATTATGTAAAATGTAGAGTGATAAATAAAAAGTTAATAAATTTATGACAGAAAAAAAATTAAATAATAAATTAAAATATATCATTAAATAATAAATAAAAATAAATAATAAATAATTAAATAATAAATTAAACATCGTCTTATTTGGAATTCCGACTCGAATTACAATTTTACTCAAAACATAGAAGTTTTTCAAACATAGAACATTTTTCAATACTAAACCGCTTTTATTTTAACAACAGAACTAGTTGTTAATAAAAGATTATTCGGTAGATTATAGAAACGCACAATAGATGGGCAAAAGACATTAATAACCTACAAAATGAACTTCAAAAGCATGTAAAATTTAAAAACACACTAAAAGAAGCAATAAGAATTAAAACACACTAAAAATAACAGATTAAAATCAAAAGCAGTTCAAAATGGTTCAGTGAATTCATAATGATTCAATTATCTCTGTAGCATGTCAGTATGTGTCAAAAATGTTTGTACATAAAATGAACAATTATTTTCAATTTTTTACAAAATGTTACAGAACTATAAACTTACTAGTCGTTATTTCTTTCGACAACATATGAGCGACATAGTATAACAATTTGCAAAATGTACGAGAACTAATTGACACAACAATTACAACAAACTGCTGAGGTTACAACATTAGTTACCTCATAATATCCCTGAACTCTTTACATCTGGCTCATTGGAGCTAGAAGTACGAGTGCACAGGGTCCCTACCATTAAGCTGCGGTCGGGTGATAGTTTGCGGTTTGCACAATATACTCTATATAAATAATTCTTTGGTGGTGCCATCTATGAGAGATGAATGTCATAAACATTTCCTTTCATAACATTTAATAATTGTTTTATGGTAGTAAAAATATGTAAACAAGGAACATATTAGTGTATTTATTACCCGCTTTTGTGTTAAAAATTTTTGTGAGGTTCCATTATTTATTGATTTGTGACAACATAGTAAGCAAATACTAAAGCGTATTTCCTGAAATAAGATACTACAAATTTGGTGATAAAAAATCTTTATCGATTTCTAACCTAACAGGAAGTGCTACAGTATCTTCCCTTATAGGAAATAGAAATCATGTGTCAAATTCTAATTAACGCTAATACTTAAGATGAACACTTTTCAATACTTATAAAATGTTAGTCGTAATTTCTTTCAACATAATATGAACTGTCAATACGGCATAGATTTTACAAAATGTTAGAGAACTAATTATTAACACAACAAATCTGCTGCGTTTACAACATTAGTTACCTAATAATATTCCTGCACGTTTTACGCTTTTAACCCATAAGTGGAGCTAGTCGTAAGAGGGCACAGGATTCTTACCGTTAAGCTAAGGTCAACCGTCAAGTTTGTGCTTATAAAATGTACTGTATGAAAAGAATTCATTGGTGGTGCCATCTATGAAAGATAAATGTCATAAACATTTCTTTTTATAACTTTTAGCCGTTGCTTTAAGGTAGCAAAAATATGTAAAGAAGGAACCTATTATTCTATTAATTAAACACTTTGTGTTAAAAGGTTCTGAGGCTTAATTTTTATTAATTTAATAAAACATTTTGAATTTCGTGATAAACAAATACGTATTTCCTGAAATCAGATGCTTCAAATTTATTAATAAAAAATCTGTATCTGTACCTAACCTAACAAAAAATGCTTATATGGGAAAATATCATGTGACAAATTCTAATTAATGCCAGTTAAGAGTAAATTGTCGTGTAATTAGTAAGCACATATCTATTTCGACGATTAAAATCATGTACGTGTAGTGCCATCTATTGCCCAGTAATGCAACTAATGAATTAACTGAGAAAACTAAGAATTGTTATTTTTAATTTATAAATCGGTTGATCTCAGCAATTTTTTAACTCGGAGAAGTATTATTGTTTTCACATAGCAGATTTTGTCCAACATAAAAAAAATTAACAGCTGTTGTCAGTTCACCACGCCTAAGGACTTTCTTTTATTTCCTGTATTAAAAAAACACATTGCTCATCAAAATCAGTCATTTAAAAAATAATTTTATTTATACTTCTTAATACCACTTGTAGCAACGAATGTGATTTTGTTCCATAAAATATCTTGATTGCAAAAATCTTAAATCTGTTTTTCGAGTTAACGTCAGAACTTTCAAAAGAGGTTTTGCTTTCTTATTATAGTTTCTTCTTATTTAACAATAAAAGTTTTCTTCTAGCAGTTGGGAACAATAGACATTATTTTTATGGATCTAGTAGAAAATTGTAATGTATCCGTGCGTTTAACATTATTAGCTCACAGGATCAACAGCTACAAGAAGGCAGCAGCATGCAAATTCTTCGCACTCCTGCGCATGATGTCTTGTGTCCGCATAACTTGTAACGTAAGAGCATCCGAGATAGATGAGTAATCAGACCAGCGATCTTTTAAATATTTATTTTAAAACTTAAAAAAGATTTTTTGAGTAATAAAAGTAAAAACAGTAATACAGCCATACATACAAAAACTACCGCTTGAAGCGGCTCTGAACAGTCGCGTGGCGCGACTTCTTTATAGCATCCTCTCAACAAAAATCTCTAAGCAAGTCTCTCACTAAAAACAATTTTCTTCGTTTTACGTTAAATTCGAAAGGAAACCGCCCAGAAGAGGTCCTTACGAGTTCCTTCTGTGGAAAATTACTTTCCAGTCATTTAGCGGACCCTGGGTGAGATTTCGCACGCATTAAATGTGTTATGGCACACAAGGAGTGCCCTTAACACACTTCCGTAGTTAATTTACCTGAAGATTAGTTCTGTTGAAAACAAGAATTCAAACTCTAAACATACCGAGTGCTCAAGAGCTAACAAGGCGCAGAGAGCACTGAGGCCTAAGCCTCGCCCATACCCACCGCACTGATGCAACGTATAAATGTGTTGTGGCTTATCTAAATGTGTTACGGCAACGTATAAATGTGTTGTGTCCCACAGTACTAGCGGAACAAGCCCACGAAATTCATCGTGGCAAAGAGAGCAAGATTGCGCCTGTCTCTGGCAAGACACCCTTGAGCACCATACAGGTGACAGTACAATTTCGTTTAGTTCCGCCCCTCCCCCCAATTTTCGATGGAGAACACCCGCGGGAACGTGTCCGAGGGTCTCCACCCCTCTTCCTCTACCACCAACCTCTCGAGAAAATTTTCAGCTATATATTTCGATTGCCCCCATGCCGCACAGACACTATACATTTACAAACATCCTCGAAAATTCGAGATCGGGCCTTCGGTACCGCAGTAGGCTACGCTAACCACTATATGATCTAGGCGGCACTTAAAATGCATTCAGCATACAAGTAAGTATTGTACCGATGGCATCATTTATAGTAAAAGACTGCTATAACTATTCTTTTGTTTCATTCATCCTCTCTGGTAAGTGTTTGCGTAAAAAAGGCAAAACATTTTATCCACATCAACTTGTAGTAAAGTGTGATTCGTAATATCTTAATTTAAGAAGAGCAGTAAAGCAAGGAAAGCACTTTGATGGTAAAATTAAGGAGGGAGAAGAGTTTATATTATTATATAAACCAAAAACCCGAGTTTCATATTTTATAATTTTCGTTCTGAAGCGATAGAAAAATTTTTTAGTTTAGTATTACATGGATTTACGTCTCTTATCTTTTATCCACTTCTCTCACATTTATTTCGAAATATGAAAATAGTTGTGTATAATTCAGTTTTAAAGTAATTTAAAAAAGAGGGGGAAAATAAAAAGAAGCATTGACAGAGAGAGCAAATTTGTTGCAATTACTTCTATTCATAAAACGCTACATTTCATTAGTAAGCAGTGCGTTGCATCTGTAAAATGAAGCCCAAAGGTTAAAAATGAGCTTAAAAATGAAGCCCAGAGGCTTGAGATTTTCAAAAGCTCCAGAAATAAAAATATTAATTGTGCACAAGAGGCGTCAGCAACTTTTTTTTGGCTGCGGATCAAAATCAACCAAAATGTGTGCGTTAAGAAGAGATTTCGGGTCAGTGGTATTTTCATTTTAGAATAGTCTTCCTTGATGAATTAGAAGATCAATTTTATTGAAAAAATAATTACGATATGCTTTAAGCATCAAAATTAAAATTATTATTATAAAAGCAAACATAATTAAATTAACTTTATTTTTCTTTTCGAAATCAATGACTCCCTGACTGAACTTGTGACTTTAGTTAAGTTTGGCTTATAGTTTGTGGTCCTAAGACGAATAGAAGCATCTGAATTTTCTGTATTCATGTTCTTACTGAAAAAAAATTTCATCTATGAAAATATTTGCTGGCATTTATAAGTTGAAGCAAATGCGGACAAAATGGCAAAACCAATTTTTTCGAATTATAGATTATGGATCGGCGTTGCCAAACTTATTTATTTGTCCTTGAAATTATGCTACAGTTTTTTATTTAATAAAAATGCATGTTCTTCATTGCAACTTTGTAATCAAACAAATATGTTATTTTTATTATTGATCTATTTTTTAAACATTCTTTAAGTGCTCGTTTCATGTTTTATAATTTATTTTTATGTGTTGTACTTTATTTTCGGAACTCAAGTGGATCACTTGAAATTATGAAATGCGTCACTCCGTGACCTGCGGATTGGTTTATAAATTAAAAGCAAAGTTAAGGGGGGGGGAGTCAAATTCAGATTTTAACGCTTAGACATGACAGTTTTAATTGTTTTTTTTATAACTAATTAAAGTTAATAAAAGCTGAGTGAGTTTTGCTTCATGAAAAATAATAGCTTTCTGTCTGTTTATGAATTCCTTATTGTGTAAGATTTATTTTAACTATCCCATTAAGTTTCCGTTAATTCTTTCCTCTACCTTCTATCCTCTCCATCAGCCACCACCAGATTCCAAATTAGGTGTAGTTTAAATAGCGCGCTAATTTGTAATTTAGAATTTCTATTTTGTTAATATTCTCTCAAAGTACCAGATGGCTATCTATCTGTCTAAAGGAAGGGATGCCTTCGTAGAGAACCCTTTATGGAAAATTGGCTTGTAGTTACGTCCACACGTAAAGAAAACCACGAAAACTCCCTTTCGCCAAGACTGGAAACAGGTCAAACTATCAGTGTTCAACAGTAGACAACTTGGCCGCTGGTGGACTCCAGTTTGTATTTAAAAAATAGTGCTACAGCAACCTGATAGAAAGCTGTTTATCTCTGAGACGTCCGCCAGTTTTATGATATTTTTGTATTTGTATTTACATTTATATTTGTATTTGTTAGCCATGATTTTGTATTTGTTAGCGCTCACACTATAGAAGCCATTGACAGCGGAAGGCGAATTAATGAGACTATGTTCTGTGATTTATGTTTGTGTTGTATGCATCCAAATATTTAAATCTAATCTCGCGCAAGTAGCGCTAGCTAAGTTTTGTTAAATTTTACCTGTATCTGTAGAACTTTAAACTTTAATCAAGTTTTACCTCTTGCTTATGTTTTTGTCTTCTTAAACTTCTTTATATGTATTCTAGATCACAGACAGAGGTAATTTAGACTTCTAGTAAATCCGAAAATGAAAATTCGTCTAAACGCAAGAAAGTTAAACTGGGGAAATTTAAACGCTAATAAGTTTAACTTTACAATTATTATTTTCGTTTACGTATTGCATATTTATACAGAGATATTTATTTTTGCGTCATTGAAATAATGATGATAAAGATAGATATTTCGTAATTGTAATACTTTTCTTCACTCTGGTTAAGATAATCAGTACGTTACCTAGCCGTCCTTCCATTATAAAAAAAAAACTGTATTATATTGCGGTATTTAAGTCTTAGTGGTTTCAAAGTAAATGCATGTGACAAAAATGAATGTTCAAAATCCCGGCTGTGTAAGAGTTTTCATGACTTTCATTACGCATAGCGTAAATACAAATCAGTTTCCCTTTTAAAAAA
>KK119890.1:728388-764194 GCA_000611955.2 Stegodyphus mimosarum
GAATTGTTTTACTGAAATTCACTCATACAGTCCATGATAAAAATGAACTAAAAAACCTGATAAATCGTCAAATGGTAGTTTCATTCCTCTAATTTACTTTTCTTGTGAAAAGAGTTCTAGTTAGAAGCAATTAAGTTCCAAGTACTGAAAATTTAGAATATTAAAATTTTAATATCAATCATATTTAATTGTAATTTATAATAAATTTAATTCCTTTGAATAATTTTGTTTCGGTTTGGTTCAAAAGGCAGATTTATCGCCTGAACCGATAATTCAGAGAAACTTGTTATATTGTTATTTGCCCCTGACTAACACCCAGATACGAAAATGCTTCGTATTCCTTTTGATTCTAGCTTAAAATTGAGCCATGTGGAGAGTTACGCAATTTTTTTAATCGAAGTACGTTTTTTTCTAATTATTTTGTTACTGCTGAGCAGGAGGGACTTTAATGGAAGCAAATTTTTTTAATATGGTAATTTTTACTCATGTTGTATAATTGTAGGGGTACTTACATATTAACACAACCACTTTGGCACAATCTGGCGACTTCTTAAGAGATGAAAAGGTAAAAGTTACCTATCGGGTGCAAGTTGGTGGTTTCGCAACTTTGTTAAAAAGATTCTCAAGCTATCAATATATCGTAAGTCTGCAGATATTATCAACTCGTGAAAAGAAAACTTACTATAGTAAATTAAAGTACAGATTTTAAGTATTAAATAAGGATTACATAATACATTAAAAAGTATGGATTAAACGCAATGAATTGTACGCCATCAATGTGCAAAACATTCATGTTGATGCAAGAAATGTAAAGTGCAGGTAACTGCGCAAAAAAAAGGGGGGGACAATTCTATATCTCCCGTTCTACTTGCCCGATTGACAAAATTCATCTTGCGTTTTACATGTCTCGAAAGCACGATTTAGGATATATATTAGATTTATATATAGCATTGTTCTAATATAGGTATTTTGACACAAAATCGGACTTTTTCTAAAATGACATGACAATTTTTTTCCATATTTCGATTCTACGACTGAAATTATGCCAAATTGCCAAGTTTTGTAAAAATAGCACGAGTAGTTTTTAAAAAATTACCTCTCAAAATTTTAGCATTGATTAATTGAAATTGATATATATTTATAAATATCTTTTTTTTTAATTAAACTTATTTGATTCTTCGTTTCATATTTCGAAATTTAGGTTCATTCCAAATAAAATTCGCGATTTTTTTTATGGTTTATTTTTTAAATTTGTATTTTGAAATGATTTTTATATATTTTTAGAAAAAAATTTTGAATTATAACCTATAACATTTTTGCCATCATCTTAAAGTAGATGTATTTCTGAGCATATCCGCAAAAAATTAAGGTGTTTGTTCAAAATTTCCTAAGATATACGTGAATTTACATTTTGGCGCGTTTTGAAATTTGGCGTATTTATTATAAGCGATAATAAAGAGAATGTCGTTTACGCGTTTTGTTAAAATTATCTGAAAGTATGAACGATGACTTTTTTTCCGCTCGCGCACAATGAAAAAAAAGAAAAAGAAAATAGGTTGCTATAATTAAGAAGTTCGTTAAGGGAATTATTCTTGGCACAAACTGAAAAAAATATGCCAAGATAAATTTTTTAATTTCTTCATAAATCTGTCACCAAAAATTACAAAATTTAATATCTAGGCTTAATTTGAGTCGTAGAATCGAAATATGGAAAAAAAACTCTCGTGTCATTTCAGAAAAAGCCCTATTTTGTGTCAAAATACCTATATTAGACCAGTGCTATATATAAATCTAATGTATATCGTAAGTTGTGCTTTCGAGAGATGAAAAACGCAATTTGAATTTGATCAATCGGCCCAGTAAAACGGAAGTTATAGAACTGTCCCCCTCCCCTATTTTTTCCTCTACTGTGTTATTCTGAAATGCGCAATTAGCTGTATTTGTCTAATGAAGAATAATAAATTTACGAATCTAATGAAGAATCCAATTTTCTGTATCGCGCAGTCATGAGAAAACATTGATGAAATATTCGTCCAGAAAACGAAGAATTTACAGTACTTTTATCATATATCGTTCTTTACATTATGCACGTATCAGTTTGTGACTGCAACACCGTACTTATTTTAAACCGAGAAAAAGCCTTGTCACTGAAAGTTCCATTTACCCCGACTCGGAATGTCTACAACAGTAACGTTATGTGCTCTACCTAAGTCATTACTGAAAGAGTTTTTTCTGTATTGTGGTGAGTTTCCGTTCGTTTGAAATGAAGGGAAGTGTTCATCCGGGAAAAGCATTCAGACTGGGCTCTGGTCACATCCTTTTCGAACGCCCTTGCACCGAGACCATGGAACGCACCTGTCACACCTCGCGCATGCTCAATTAAGTCCGCTGCGGAAATGAGCGTCCAAAACATGCTTTGCCTTGTCAGGTTGGCGTAACTTTGTATTTTCTAAATTATCTAATGGTATACGAAGAGATAGATTTGTAATTACGAATCATACGCCATCAAAGCTGGGCATTTTATCCGCAGTTCACTGAATTTGGAGGGGGGCGCGGAACTGCTACGAATCATAATTTGTGCCCTGCAGCATCAGCTTGTAATATGAAAATATCGACTTTGCGGTTGTTTTGTTTTCACAAAATGCAGTTTGGTAGTATACTATAAATTTATTTTTTCCATGTTAAAATAAAACGAAAATTACAAAATCGTTCATTTCTTTGTAAAGATTCATTGATGGTACTGGGAACACTCTTATGGAGACCACCTCCTTTACAATGACCATTTCAGAAAGTTAGGTGTATGTCTGAGAACATAAATAAATATTGATACTAAGCATCACTTCTCGAAAATGACCAACTAAACTAAAGACCAAAATCATTTAGAACCAGGTGTCTTAGAGAAGATTCACTACATTTTCAATCTAAAAATATGCATCAGACTAAAGATTCAAATGGCACTTAACGTTTAATTCAATTGTGTTGTTTCCAACGGTGCAATTCATAAATGTACACTTTGTCAGCCACCACTAGATTTAACATTAGGTCGAGTTTAGATAGCGAAGAGTAGTTATTTCACGTTGACTTTCGTACTGTACATGGCGTAAGTGCGAAGAAAAGGATACTTAATATTAAAGCTAAAAAGACAAAAAGAAATGAGTTAGCAAGAAAGAGTGGAACAGCAGATTGGTAGACTGCCAAGTCGGCGAGAGAGTAAAAAATCCTTTTAAGCGATGGATCGAGACTGTGTATTGGAAATTCTAAACATATGCTCAGTTTAAAATTATTTTGCGATACTACTCTTGAACTGAATTTTATGCTTTTAGAGCGAAGAACATGATATTTAATAAATAAAGGTACCACACAAAACGTTAAAAAAACGCCCCTTTGGCGTAGTATGAAATCGAAAAGCTTTCAGATTTTTGTTATTTAATCGTTAATTCCTTTATTATTTTAATTATTAATTATTATACTTATTTTTGTTCCTCTTCCCTGGCGATCTTCCATAGTGCTCCGGGGGTTTTAGTTTTGGAAATTAATTTCTGTACATACCAGTACCAATCTTAGTATTTATTTTTCTGAATATGCGTCAAGGACGCGGAAGACATGACGACAAGATCATGCACGCATGCGGGATTATGCATGATTCTTCGGCAGTGAATTCCCTCTTTCCAGCAAAGAGAGGACCCTCATGTGATCCTTCACCTGGCAGATTGCGAGCCAGGTTGCGTTTACGTAGGTTAAACTAGAAGATAAAACTTTAATACCTAAACCCTGCCTTTATATTAATTTTAGAACGAAGAAATTCGCGTTTGTTCCAATGACGGGCCCTCAGCCGACTTCGGCTTGACCACTACTAAGGCCAGATGTGGTGGTCAGTTTATTATGGAAGTACCTAATAGGTGAGCCACCTTTGCCTCCTATGAAGGGACGGATGTGGCTTGGTATGCTTCAGACGCTGGGTTTCGCCAACGGGTGTGAGCGGCCTGGTTGGCTCCCACTCCTTGGTCTCTCCTGCTTCAAATAAGGGTGGACGTGGCGCCATACCAATTAACCATAATGGTAGAGGGGTGGTGCCCACGTCCTCCGTCGCTTATCCGCTTATGAAGGGACGGAGAGTTACAGCCATGCCTTCTCCGGGATTCGGCCCTTTGGTACTGTAGCCGGCTCCCCTAACCACTATACCGTCTGGGCGGCAAGTGTGCTACATTGTGTACTAGATTTCCGCGCATAATAGTCGTACCAAGACCTTCACAATGAAAAATTGGCAAAAAAAAGTGCGACTATTTCGCGAGTAAATACAGTAGTTCAGTTTTCATAAGACCTTATCGATAAGGTGTAATAAAAATATTTAAAAAAAAATTGCTTTTCACATAAAATAAAGATTTCGTAAATTACTTCGCTGTGTTATTGCTGAAATATTCTGATATTATTTAATTCACCTGTAAAATGAAAAAATGATTCTGGAGTCTAATGACAATCTCTAATATGTCCTGAACGTAAAGCTTAAACTGTGCTCCCATGTTGTGACCCATACTTGAATGCCCTGAATTGCTTTAATTGTGTTCCCGTGTTGTGAAACAAAACTAGAGAAGAAAAATAATAAATTTATTTCAATTTTAGAATCTGTTAGATATTTCGAATCAGGAAAGAGAAAAAATCAACTGTGTCTTTGACATTTGAGCCATAGATCTTCCAATAGTAACTAGACTTTAAACATTTACAACATAAGAACAAGACAGAGGGAATAATTCCTCAATTAGTAACTTATTAATCGAAATACTCTAGTATAACAAAATTAGTAACAAAAAGTCAATATCAGTAAAACGAAGCCTCATATAGCGTCATTTCAAGAGCACATGTCGACTAAACTCTAAAATTCAGATTATGGGAGCATGAGTTTCTTTGGAAGTTTTTACGATTTTCAAAAACATGATTAGTATGAAGATAGTAAAAGCCATTTTGAATGAAAAATTAAAATTTTGATAATTGAATAGATGAAAAATAAATTTAAATGCGAAGGAATATTGTAAGCAACATGCATGAAACATCTGAAGTTTGGAATAATGAGCATTAAGAAAGCGAGGAGCTGACTGCTATATCCGAATCTCTATCCATCGTAGCAATCAGTCAAATCCATTCTTCAACCTTTTTATCGGGTATTGTTCCATTTCTTAATCACGATGAAGAGAAAAACCTAGCTAAAATAAACCTAACTAAACTTGTAAGGATTTTCAGTTCACTAACGTTTATTTTATTTTAAAACTTTACTATCATCTCTTATTTTCCACTTCCAGCCAGAATTAACACGTGAATATGTTTATGCAAAATGTACTTACTAACGCTTAAGTTTTTAAGTTGTGGCTTTTTGCCAAGAGTAGAAGAAAGGAGCCGTCTTGCTACGAGGCTTCACGCGAGCTTGCCATCAGTTACTGCCCGCCTTTAAGGCCAGAAGTTTAATCCTCTTGAAAGTTAAAGACGTATTGTAGTTTTCCGCAGTTTGCGTACTATAGACGTAGTAATTTAAAAGGCCAGTCTTAGTGTTAGTCATCTGTGTAAAATATTAAAAGTTAGCTCTTATTTAAATTTTAGTTAGTAGTCTCATATTCTTTTCAGTTAGTAGTTCTCATATTCTCATTCGGAATACATAGACCAACCACAAGTGGTTGGTCTTTGTATTCCGAAGTTCGGGAACATTTGTAAAATCGATAAGCAAATAAAGAGTAATTTGAACCCTTCTTATCTTTGTTGTATCTTCTACATACGCACGAACATAGCTTTTAAGTAAGCTCAATGTTCCTACTCAGGAATCCAGTCATGTTTGCAAAATCAACTAAAAGAATCAGCAATCCTGATAAACTGAGAAAATTTTGCATGTAATTTGCAAATAGCTATTAATTTCATCATGGATGTGTTTAATGAATCCTTTATCCATTAAACAAAATTCATTAACTTCTTCTGAAATCGTGTTGTTATATCGTGTATTTATTGCCTCGAATTAAAAAAAAAAAAATCCTTGTTGCTAGAAAAAGGGGAAGAGGCCTAATGAAAGGTATATGAATAAAGAAAAAAAAAGAACCATTAAGTTGACAGAAAACTATTAGCAGAATTTGCCTAAAGGCATTTGAACCAAAATAAACGCGCTGTCCACCATCCGGATTCTGAGTTCGATAATAGATCCTGCCAACGATAGTAAGGATGCTAAACTATTGCCGTGTTTATGAAGACCACCGCTGCTGCATTACTGGCATTCCTAACCTTCGGAAATGCCTTCCAATTGACTTCCGACTACCGTCCACAGCTACCGGCTACTGCTGTGCGCTTCCCTCTTCTCTTCCTCCTTTCTTCACTCCTATTCCTACAAAACAACAAATCTCCTCAGAACTCTCACCTCTGTTCCTTCCATCTACCAGAAGCAGCCTATTCAAAGGTAAAAAGGGGGGGATCCACGCGTCTGACACGTGCTGGGCATATAATTTTCCCCAGATCTCCACACCCCAGCTTGATGGATTGCTCCAGACATTTTGGGCTAACATCTGCTCATAGGGCCTTGGGTTATTTTATGTAGTTTCAATTTTTTTTTCTTCCCTTTCTTTGGCTGTGTTTGTTCCTTCAGTGCCGGAACTACTTCTTAGGAGCGATGTTTTTAACTTCCAATTTTTTAGGCCTTTTTCACCTGCTGCTTTCTCTGACCCCTGTTTTTAAGGGCCCAGCCACCTTTCGTAGTGACCTTTCGGATTGTTTATTGGCAGTTTTTTTTTTCCTTGCTGGCAACGAAGAATCGCCTAAAGCAAACCTGTTGTGCAATAAGGATGGCGTGTCACATCTGCCCGATATTGCAAATTGAACGAGGAACCAAAGAACAGCGGAATTATCAAAACACATTAGTGAGTTCTAAACGGCGAAGCCAGCTGCTATTAAGACTAAGTCGACAACCTGACTTCAGTGAAAGACAGCTCACCATACTTAAGGCAGTTAACTGTAAGTAAATATTAGGCGAATAAATGTCTCCGAAACAGCTTTGGTCATTTAAATGGAAGAACTTTCCAAAATTTTCCTAAAAACTGCCTGCTGCGCATTAAAAAGGTAAAGCCAGCAGTTCACTCGAAATAATTCATATTTTTGAAATTTTATAACATTGATGTGAATTAGACATTGTACTACCAGTAAACAGTTTTACCGAGCAAAAAGTTTTACTAATAAATCTGTGTCGCTTCACTGGTCATTTCGTAAATAACATATGTCAATAACATATGTCATAAATTTTAAATCTTATATAAACTTTACGAGCAGTAAACTAATATACTTTTCTGATACACTATTAGCATTATAATAGATAAAACTTGATAGTGAAACACATTGTAAAAATGTTAATTTATACATCGTTGACGTTACACTAAAATTCATGTTTGACGAACAAACTAGTTACACTAAAATTCATGTTTGACGAACAAACTAGTTACACTAAAATCCATGTTTGACGAACAAACTAGTTACACTAAAATCCATGTTTGACGAACAAACTAGTTACACTAAAATTCATGTTTGACGAACAAACTAATCAAAACATAGTTTCTTATAAAGAAATTAAGAATGCTTTGAAACGTGATATAAAACAAAAACAAATTATTTATTCTAATGTTCTGTAATATCATTTTGATCCTTGTCCTCAGAAATTAGAATGATGAAGATTGAATCCAGTGAAATTAAGTTCGTGAACAGTCGTAGAATCAATTGAATATAGGTATAAGAAAGAACAAAACAAATGCTGCTGAATTACGAGAAATAATATAAGATATTGATTTCGAAATTTTTTTGAGCCAAATTCCATCCACATTTACTGCTATGCTTTAAATGATGAAAAAAAATCTTCATTTCCTGATAAAGATTAAAACCGTGCTGTTCCATAAAGAACTAAGTCTGATGAATAAATTAATGAATAAAAATCAAAACAAAGTTTTAAAAATCTACTAGCGGTTTTTCAGGAGGAAAAAATTATAATATAGCATATGATTTCCTAATACTCCCAGACGAACAAAAGAAGTAAGTGCAGGTTGAAGTGAGGCATCCATCTAGCTGTTAAGCTTCCGACTCGAATGGAACTCCAAGGGAGAAATCCCCGGGGTCGTTTCAAGGGTTTCATTTTGATTCTTCTAGTCTGAATTTTATGAACTCCGACATGTGTAGGCGTAATACTTTTTTTTTTAATTTTTTATCGAATCTTCAATTACTACTGAACTTCAGGATGCCTCTGATTATCAAAGAGAACTGACACGCATCTTCGGATTTCTTGATGTGAATGATTGAAAAACTATAAACTTTTATCCCCTGAATATATGACTTCAGAATATTTCAATCTGTCGCATATATTTACTTTCCACTTTTCAGTAATCTCGCTAGTTACATTCTTTTATTTTAACCTAATGCATTCGGTCCTTCTGACACATACTCTCCAAGTCATTCACTTATTGGATAGCTGGGGATAGCTTCTTGATGCGAATGGTTGAAAAATTTTAAACTTTTACTTCTGAATGCAAAATGTTTCAATCTGTTACTTATATTCACTTTCCACTGTACTATAAAATGTTTTAATCTGTTACTTATATTCACTTTTCAGTAATTTCGCTAGTTACATTCTTTTATTTTAACCTAAGGCATTTTGTACCTTACACCTAAGGTACAAGGCATTTGGTACATACTTTTTTCTACATACATACTCTGATACACACTTTTTTTCAGTCATTCGCTTGTTGGCTAGCTGGTGATAGCTTCTTCATGTGAATGATGAAAAAATTTTACTTAATACTCATAAACTGATTGAAACATTTACCACCTGAATACCTTACTACGAAATGTTTCAAAGTGTTAGCAATTTGCCCAATTACGTTCCTTTATACCTACAGCTCATCGTCACATATTTTTATTAATTAAATTTTGTTTACATTTGCTTGGTGCTCGGTTGAGCATGATCTAAATTTAATTTTAATATCCTGGTGAACAGTGACTTATTTTCTTAACTTACATTGTTTACCTAATTTTAACTGCTTTAGTGCTTGATTTTCATTTCGAAGCACATCTTATAGTTGGATGAAAAAAGTTGTGCAGTGATGCATCAAGCTATCCAACAACTGTTGTTGTTGTTGTTGCTGCTTATGCTTACTTGTCTGACAGAGTCAGCCAAAGCCTACGAGAATTCTCGTGTCAAGGAGTGCTAGATTACGCCTGTCGTTGGCAACAGCCTTGAGCACCTTACAGGTAACAGTACGATTTGGCTCAGCTCCGCCCCAGTTTTGAAGGACAGCGCCTCGGGGGGGGACGGGTCCGAGGGTCTCCTACCCTTCTCCCCTTCCACTAAATTACATGAGAGGACTTTCAGCTCGCCGCATATTTAAAGTGCCGCCATGCCGCACCGACACTATACATTTACAAACATCCATGCCTTCTCCGGGATTCGAGCCCGAGCCCTTCGGCACGGCAGTCAGCGACGCTAACCACTATACCGGTTGGGCGGCATCCAAAAACTGAATGATTGAAGCAAAGCATGTATCAGAAGTACCAAATGAAATAGAAAAAAGACGGGAAACACCAGTCTACTAAAACTGCCGGTTGGCGAACTAAACTTATTGATTGTACCGAGGTGAGAAGTTCTACGTTATATACATCTTATACCTCACTCCAAACATGTAGCCTAGCGTATAAACACGCAGTGGCAAATACAAAATCCCAAGCTATTCATTCTGTCTTCTTTTCCTTCAACAGCAGAGCCCACCAGCGACCAAGCGGTAAAGTGGCTGAACACTGGGAGTTCGGTCCGAGGTTCGAATCCCGCGAACGGGATGGCTGCATGGGCGTTTTCGTGGTTTCTTTCCATGTGTGACGTATATACGAGCCAATTTCCCTTAGAAAGTCCGCCACGAAGGCATCCATTAGCCAGATAGCTCTCGAGACTTTGCCGTCATCACATACATGAAAGCAAAATCTTCAACAACAATCAAGCTCGTAAGTTTTCCCCGTATCTCTATGTCTCTAAAACTATAAACGCCGTATTCATGAGAAATACATTATTACATTGCATTCGCAGGCTGTGCAAAATTGCTTCTGGAGCCGGACGCGGACTGCCAGTTTAAGACCACTGCTCTAGACAATTTATTAATAAACATATTATGGCATTTTGCTCGTATTTTTCTGGACTGTTTGCTTTTGAAAGTATTAAAAACCAAATGTTTTCTTGCAAAGGAGTCTTAGTTGCTTACGTAAGAAAGAACATAACAGAAAAGAAATTCCCTGCTGTCTTTCGCTTCACATAAAACAAATCTAATGGTCTAATAATTTGAACAGAAGTAATATTATATCTAGAATTAGTGATATCTACTTGCGAGAAGTTTCCGCATGATAATTTAAGTGAAGAATTAATTCAGTTGGTAAAATTAAATTCAGCTTTGGCAAGTTGATTACTACCAATAAAATCCGATTTTACCTTACCTGTAACCTTACTCTTTTCATTTTGCAGCTAAGGAATGAAATCGGTATCACTTCGTAGCAATTAAAATATGCATGAATTTATACCGAATCTTAGATTCAGCTTTTAATTGCATTGAAACTCCAATTCATTTTGAAAGATACAATTAATTAGGTGTCTCGTCGTGACATCTCATGCACAAGATCGTTCAGGAAGAATGCCTAGTTATAAAAACAGGCTACAAAAAAGTCTATTTAAGAAAATTCTACCCATAATTACTAATAATACTTCAACTCTTATTAATACGTTTAACCTTCTAACATATTCAGGCTAGTTTTCGCTCCGTTTGTGAAATCAACTTCTGAAACAGAAAGAGGTTTAAACATCTTTTTTTATTTAAAATTTTACACTCAAAGATGCACAATTTGCGCTTACAATTTAAGTGTCTGCAACTTTCGAGATGTCAGTGACGGATACAGGTAGAAGCTAGGCCAATACTTCTGTAGTACCGCAGGTGACTGAAGTATTGCTGAACTTACACTTCTAACTACTAACAGCTAACAGCTAAAACTACTAACAGCTAACTGCTAAACTTGAACCCTAGTTTTGAGAGGAAACTCTTCAGGGGACAAGCGGCCCGAGAACTCTTCTCCTACCACCAAACTGTCTACAGAATTTCGGCTGGATGCGTATTTTGAATGCCTGCTTGCCGAACAGCCTAATTACTTCTGTTCAGCTTACAAATAGCCATGCCTTCTTCGTAATTCAAGCCTAGACCTTTCGGTATGGCAGTTAGCTTCACTAGCCATTATGCCAGCTGGGCAACAAGACAGCTTTTCCAATGGATATCTTATCTGGCAAATCATTTTGTGTGTCTGTCTACTTTTTATGAAGAGTTCATAAATTTAAAAGAATTATGAGCCCTTAAGCATCGCCTAATCTTACCTATCTGTAGCTAAGCCATTGCATTTAGTCTTTCCTTTAAGAATAAAATATTAGACGCGCTTCCCCTCCCCCAAGTCTCCAGTCTTTTTCACTTATTAACATTTTGCACTATATCTTACGACAAAATTTCAATATTTTGTATTCGATATTGTTCTGTCGTAAGTAGTTCAGTTAATAAGTGAAAAAGGAGGGAGAAAAAAGCGCTACTAAAATTTGATCCTTAGGAAAGATCAAATGGGAAAGTAGGCTAATAAAAATTATGCGACTGTTTTAGCATAAGAACCAAGACTGAAGAATCGTAAACTCGTCCACCTCTACGTTTATGCAAAGGGGTGGATACGAAAAGAGAATTTGGAGTAATCATCAAGGGATATTATCGATTCAGCCTCACTTGAGAAGAGACTAAATTGTCACATGAACAAAATTTTTAGAAACAAATTTTTTTAATTTCTTATTTAAACTTTTTATACCTTTCTTTAAATATATCAGACATTGAACCGTTATCTTCCGCTCTCACAGGTGACTGATATTGTTTATCTAAGCCTAGATTTGCAAATTATCGCTGATTCGCAGAAGTCAATCTTAGCTGCTGGCTAACCACTACAGTTCAAGTTCATGACGTCACGTGAATATAACGGTTGTTTTTAGTTTGGTTTATGTGATTAACGGCAAAGCCTCAACGGCTATCTGCTTCAGGAAAGAGATGCCTTCGTGGAGAACTTTCTAAGGGAAACTGGCTGGTATACACGTTACCCATGGGAAAACCTACGAACACGCCCATGCAGTCAGCTTGTTTGCGGGATTCGAGACTCGGACTGAATTGCCAGTGTTCAGCGACTTTACCGCTTTGAATATAAGGGTGTTTTGATTTCCATAAGCGTTGATCATAAACTTGTTGGACTTACATTTATCAAAGACTTTGATAAACAATTTTGTGCATTATATTGGTCTTATTTCTACATAATATTGTTTGTAATAAAATCATCATTAATTTCTAAGCTGTTCTTTTGATCCCATTTGTTTAGAAGAAAAAATCTGATGCGAACACTTCATGACTTCATTGTAGGACCTATTAAATTATACACATTTTTTGCTGCATTTCATTTAAACTTATTTCCTTGAATTTCATTAGAGATATATTTCTCATTCAATTAACTCAGGTCTCACTTCGCGGCAAGGCAAAAATACATAAAAACTCAAAACATGTTCATTAAAAATTCTAAATGCAGAAAAACTTAGAAACACAAATACAGTTGTTAAAAAAAAAACCAATTTTTACAATTAAAATTAGAGTTTCTGCGCAAAAACAAGCAATTGGGCCAGAGGGCAAGAAGGCAGTTTTTTCGGTGCACAAAATGGAAAGTTTATTTTTGGTCCCACTTGGCAAGATAAGCTGAAGTTGATACACAAACTGACTTGATTCACTGTTCTACTATGAGTTTCAAATGTAAACAAACGGCGGCTTCGTTAGGCTTAGTAGCACTTAAACAACTTTTAAATTGTTAATGATTCTTCCACTATTGCACGCAAATTAAGTAAAGGCATAAAAAACTTAACCGGAACACGAGAACAACATAATTCAATCACTTTTAAAACAAAAAATGAACAATTTACCAATACATAAGAACAACCAAAAAAAAGAGCTTACAGAGCCGAGTAACAGAGTGTGTACATATATATAGTACATATTTATATGCTTTTGGTGCGGCCGATTGCAACCAAAAAGGGAAGTGCACAACTAGATGTTATAGCAGTCCCATATACAAAATTTCAACGTTCTGAAGATAATCATTTTTGAGTAATGCGAGATACATATATACGTATATGGACGTCACGAAAAAAATCTCTTCTGAATCAGTTTTTAATCCATTTTGCAATCCGTTTTGCCCTTTATTCTGTCCGCACGTACAGATGTCAAGCAAAAACATCATTCAGATGGGTTCGAGAACAGTCAAAATATATGTTTTCATTGAAATATGATACCAGAAAATTTCGCAATTGTACTTCTTCCTTTACATCGTACAAGGAAGTAAAAACAAAACCCTGATTTAAAATGTATAAGTTAGTTTTTGATATAACATATACGCAATTCAAACCAGAGAAAGAAAACAAAACAAGGAGAATTGAAAAGTATACAAAAGTTAAAACTAAAATATATAGAAAGCTGATACATAATGAAAATATTTTAAATTATGATGTTACTGCACGAAAATGTTCTATATAATTTGCATGAATGATATTTATTACATTGAAAAGATTTGAAGAAGGTGGGGGGCTGTGTAAGAGGTTTTACTGTTTGGGTGCCTAATTATATAAATAGAGTTCTGAATTCGATTTTTAATTTTTGAGTTTATTTTTATGTTCTTAGGCTTCTGGGATCTGTACGCAATAATAGCCTTGTCGAAATTTAATCGCTTTCTTGATTAGAAAGTATTAGGCTTGCCATCCTGTTCTTCGTCTTCCTATAGAATGACAGAAAAAGGCGCTTTCTCGCCAGTTGTGGCACTCCCTTCCAGGTGTTCTCGTGTATAGTAATGGACAGATGGGCCGAAAAGCCGCAGGGGATGCCGCGTGGCGAACGCGCGACTGCCGCGTGCTAAGAAATGGGACCCCCTTTGACCCCCTTCACCTCTCTTTATGAAACTCCACTTTGATTGTTAAGAACTTCCTTTCCCCCTTCTCCGACTGCCTCCGATCACAAAGTAGGTTCCTTATTTATTATTTTGCCTTCCGTGGCGGTGGATTTTTTTTCCAAGCGCAAGCCATCTGCCGTCCGTTTATTCCTAAGTTTCCTGGAATGGAAAAGACCTACCCGATACATCGGACCCCGACTTCATCCCCCCCCGAAGGTACACAGAGATCATTGCTTCCAGAGAAAATCGAATGTAAGTTAATAAAATGTAAGATGAGTTTAAATAGCTTGAGTGTCCGGATTGCTTTTATGGGGTCAAAATGCTGTACGTTTGTAGAAACCTTAACCATTTTTAGTAAAAAATGTTTTTAAATATAGTGAGAGCTCAAATTTCCCTATATCGTACCCAGTTTATAACGAACCTCCGAATATGACAAACGAACCTTTTGAATCTTGTTCAGTTTTCTATATATTTAACGATATTACATTTAGCTAAAGCAAACCTCCAAAAGTATGAAAAATTCCACACAACAAACTTTATAGATGTCTTCGACTGATTTTTTTTCCCACATTGTTGATGCTGTTTGCAATTTATTTGTAAAAATAGTTTAAAAATTTAAGAAACTAAATTATATTCTGCAAATTACAATAAGTTCTGAAAACAGTGCTGAAATATCATTCACAAATGTAATGTTTTGGTTCAGATCTTTTATATGTTTTTCACTGGGTACGCATTACTTACGATAGTTTAAAACTGTAATATTTTGTTCAGACACTGTAATGACTTTGAGATAGTTTTCACTATAATAGCATATTTTTTTTTATTATAAATTAGCAAGAAAAAAAATTGCAGTATCATATTTGTTAAATTCTTCAAACGTCCAAACGTGTTGCTAAATTAAAGTGAATAAAATAAAATAAAAGTGTAAATTATAAATGAATTGTGATGTTTTAACTATCTAAACGTAACGAAAAAATGCATGAAATATTAAAATAGACTGGAAACATCATTATGCACAGTATAGAATATTCACCCTGGATGCTATTGAATAAATGATTAGAGACAGTTGAGCACAGATTTACTCACTAAAACAAGTTGGTGTACTTATGGTCCTTTCAAGGAGCGGACGAAATAATTATCAGTCGAACCGCGTTTCTGTTCCTGTTAAAGCTGTTCGCCCATTTTTTAGACGATTTTCATTATAGTTACAGAAATATTTCACCTAAAATTTTTTATTATTAATGTTCCATTTGATTACCCTTATTCTTTACTATCTTTCTAAGCCATAATTTCCAAGACAGTAAAGCCTTTTTTTTTTTTTTTTTTTTTTTTATATCCCATTTCTCTTGAACAGCTTTCCAAAGTCCAAGAAGTGTTGTAGGTCGACGTCTGAACAATCCGCTTTTTTAAAAGTCCATAGGCGAAAAAAATCCGTGGATAATACATCAGGAGATTTAGTAGGGGTATGAATGAAGGGTACGGCCTTAATACACATTTCTTGTTCCATTTTTTCCGAGAAATTAACAGTGGATTGTGACATACGGCTGCTTGCTTTGTCTTGATGCAGTTCTACTGATGGATGGTGCTGTGGTTAAACAGAAGGTATTTTATATTTGTAAACTGGGTATCAAATATGTTCCTGATAATATGTGGAATTGACCTTAACAGTTTTCTGTACTCTCTTTCATTTTTATTTGTCCTTATATCAAAAACCAACACCAATCATAAATCTCTTTGAAAAACTTTCTTTAGATTCTTTGAACCAGGTTCTAAATTTTTTTCTTTTCTTTGGAGAAAATAAATGGGTCTTTTTTTTCATGCCATTCATTTAAAGATACCTAAGACTCATTGACTGTGTCAACATTTTCCCATTTTTGTCTGAATAATTATTTCTCATAGAAAATTCTGCAACGCTTTGTGCTTTCGGCGATATGTCGAGGGAAAAGACGATGCACATTAAGTTTGTTCGCCTTTTTAAAATTCAAATCCGCATTAATCACTTTGTTTGCGGGGGAAACTGATCATTTTAATGATTATGCAACTTTACTTTGGCTTGGAGAATTTTCTTTTAACATCAAAGTTCTTACTTTTGCAGCATTGGAAACATTCCGTTTTTTCCTTGGATATGTATTTTGAACAATTTTTCGCCTTGAAGCAAAACGTTGACTTTTTTTTTTTCTTTTCTTATTGACAATATTATCTATCGTTGCTTTAGGTACCAACAAATCATGACTTTCACAGCATTTTTTAATAACTAAATACGAATAATTTTCTTTGGAAATAGCAAACATAGCCATCTGTACATTGCTTCTCTACCGGCGCCATTTTGCAAGAAAAGAAAATTGCCAAATAGCAGACGATAATTTCAAAAATATAGTTGTAGTTAAAAAAATGTTTTTCCAAGCAGGCGATTTTTTTTTATAGCAAAGCAAAGTCGAACAGCCTCTGTATATCTGAAGGAACTGTTAATTCCAATAAGAATATTTTAGCGAAAATGTAACGATTTTAATTTTTAAAATAAAACACTCATAAGGATATAGAATCCAACGCGGTGAGAATTAAGAACTTTTTTATTTTTTCGTAATTCGAAATAAAATTCCAAAAATAAAATCTAGTGTAAACAAAAAGATAATGCTTTCAATGGGCGAAAAATATTGGATACCCAAACAATGTGCAAACATAAATTTCACATTTCTATGTAAATGACCATCACAGCAATAGTGCGAAAAATGCTGTAGTATAAGCACAGCATTTCCTTGAAAACTTTTCACATTGCTAAACGCGAAAATACTACTGTTTTATTCTTTCGTTTATGACAAATTATTAGAAGCAGTTCAGCTGTGCAATACAAGCAACTTGATGTTTCTTTTGTGGTAAGTTCAAGCAGTAAAAGTCATGCTCACGTACACCAGTTTTACTTTGTATTCGTGGTATCAATGAACTTATATCATAACAATCCCTGTAAAAAGTCTTCGGCTGAAGATATCAAGATGGTCTATTTTAAACAACGTTTTATTACAGACAGCGAGTGAAAGTTAAGAACAATCACGCGTGTTAAAGTCTTTCGCGGATTAAAAGCTCCGTTCGCAAGCGGATCAACACAATGGGACTTCGGGAAGACAGTGAAATCCGCGGAGGGAATGTAGGACTCGAACTGGTTCCCAGGATTGTCTGCTTGTAAAGTGGGTCTCGAAGACGGCATTTATACGGGTGCTTCTAATTGTTTGCGTTAGCTGAGGTGTCCTAATAGCATTGTTTTCTCTTTTTAAAGGCAACCGGGAGAAACATTTCGCTGAGAATACCAATTAGAAGACTGTTTCTAGTATGGAATACTTCTGGTGTCAAACAACTTTAAATGCGGCTAAGGTTTCGTATCGTGATGACCAAAAGAATTGAATTTGTAATCCGTATTTAAAGAAGTAGCAGGCATTCAAGTGGAAAATTGAGCATTAAAAAAGGAAACTGAAATATCGTACCTTTACGCGTGTTTTTCGCGATTTCTTTTATTAATAAAAAGTCAAGTACAAAACATATGCATATTCCACCCATGGTACAATTGTACCGATAACTGTTTTAAGACAGATGTAATATTTCCAAATGCTTCGAGACCATTGAAATTCTTCTCAACAAACAGCATCTATGTAATCCTTTTATGATAAATGTACAAATACCATAAATCAGACGCAACCAAACTACAAGTGCAAATATGACTCCTATCACAACAAAAAACAATTTTTTACAATATTGCGATATTCCACCCTTTCTTAAAAAATAATGGAAATAACAGTATTTGTATAATTATTTCAAAACAAATGCCCTGCGCTAATTGCCAAAGTATGAAAAAAAAGAGAGAAATAATTACATTTATATGACTTACTGTCATGAAAATGCCCTTTTTAGAAACTGAGAGTAACTATAAAGACAACAGAAGAGACGTTTGATTATTGTTTGATGTATTGCCGTTAGCTTTACGTTCGTGAGAATTCCGTGGCGACTCTATATATGGTAATGAGAACCATTTGCTACGTAGCTTAGGTGGAATTGGCGATGTTCCCAAACAGATGGTACTAGTAAAGGTCGCTGTTTTTTTAACTACTCTACATCTTGTCAGGATATCCTCTCCATCGTTGGTCTTGGTTCCTTGCACTGCGGTGTCTGGCACCCCTGTTCTTTTCTCTACTCTCATCTTTCTTCTCTCTTGCTTCAGTTATCTTGCTTACTTGTCAGGAAAAATACATTAGGAGCACTTTGTTGCAAACTTCAGTGAGCCGGATACACCGCATCTTATGTGGTATCCCGGCGATAGATTTCCAGACTAGACTAGACTACTCTACACAGTTAGCGATAGGATCCAATAACTATTGGACCGTATTACGGAGTTTAAACTGATCACGCCAAAAGAACTCTGTCTTAGCGCGAGCACATTTTAAGCTATGTCTTTCCTGTGCGGTGTCCGAAACTGCCACAACGTATACTTGGGGTAAAAAAAATAAACATATCTGATGATCGATTTAATATTTAATTATCTGGATCGTTAGATACGTTTCATACTAGTCATGAATGAGAAATAAACTGCGATGTTTAGGTGAATGTACTGTTAAGCTCATAATTTTAAGTCACTTTAACATTTGGATTTGAGTTAGTTTATTTTAACTACTTGTATCATATTTTCTATGCTAAAGATATTCAGGTATTATATGTTCCCTCATTCAGAAATGTTGCGTGGTAATAATGCGTTGGCAATGTGCGAGGAAATAGATGTTCTGAAATACATTAATTGCGTGAAGGTATGAACATATTTTCAAAATAATGTTAAAAAATATATAGCATTATTTATGACGTTTTGTTTTCTTGAATTCCAGGATCATAGGAAAAGAATGCCCAGATTATAAAAACATGTTGTTCAAAAAATCTTGCTACTTCTCAGTGATACATGTGTAAATGCCAGGAAATGTGAGGAATGCGGACCGGGATCGACACATCAGTAGCTAAAATGATTTCGATCCTAGGCTGGAATTGATTCTGTGCAAGACCCTTAGAAATTAATAAAATTCTTGTTCCTCTAATTGAGCGCTTTTGCTAACAATAAACTTTGTTTACGCTGTATCGATTGTATCGATTTAACGCTGTAGAGATCCTTTGTTTGTGTCAATCATTACCCCGTGTTGGAGACGCCTTCATAATATACCTCGACGTAGCAGTGCCGCACACTTATGCAAGTCAAAAACACAGAAATCCCTTATAACGGTGCCGTGGCTAAGAGAGCGTACAGAAACTGAAAATCAGTTTTTTGTTTGAAACTGGTCGTCGGCAGTCTTATACCAATTGTTTTTATAAAGGTGCACGCACCTTATGCAAGACCGATTTTTCATTTCAGTTATTAATTAATTAATTATGCAGGGGATCTTTGACACCATTATGAAAAACTGAAGCTTTGTATATCCCGCACCCTTATCAAAGGGTGATTAGTATAAGGGTGCAAAGTTTTCGTCAATCAGAACAATTTTTCAGATTGTGCTTCTCGAAGAGGACTCGGGTATTTCAACTGCTATATAGAGAGGGGGGAAAAGGGTATATATACATATATGTATAAAGAAACTTAGGCTCAAAAATTAAAAACAAAAATTTTTTAACCATTCCTGCGCTATAGCTGCAGGATTGAAGTAAATTAAACTTAAAGCATCTAAAGTTAAATTGGAATCAAAGCAAGGCAATTCCTCAACAATATTAATAACTGCAACCGTGGATAAAAGGTTATACTGGATCTAAACATATCGAAATTAAAATAAGAATTCATCAGTAGGACAACCTAGAAAAATAAAAATGAGAAAAGGAAAACATATACAAAATTATAAAAATATAAAAATGAATCTCCACCTCTTACTGAAACTTTAATTCAGAACTCATCAGGAAAAAATGAATTAAAGTTTCATAAAAGTTGATTAATATGTTTCGAATACATGTTTCATTTTTCTGGTACATTAGAGATCAAAAACTCAAAACAGATTCAATTAAATTTATATTAAAGACATTATATTTCATTTAAAACCGAAAACTCGAATCACAAATATCCAGAATTTTCCCTTGCGCGCATTCAAAACACTTGGAAAAGAGAATAAAGCATAACATTGTGCCAAACTGACTGCTGAAAAAAACAAAAACACTTTACATTATGCAAATTGAAATTTAAAAAAAAATTGTCAAATAACATTGCATTTAAATCCGACATTCAAAAGCAATTACAAAGTAAAGAGCAAAACATATATATTTTTAATCAAATTGTCATTTAAACAACAGTAAAAAAAATGGGTAGTCCCCGATAATGCAATCCTGAACTTTTAATACGAAGAAAACGAAAATTTTTCGAAAGAAATTTCTATAAATATTTCTATAATCTGAGCCTTTTTCAGCTAAAAACTGAAAACCTTTTCGAAACAAAAATTGAACAAAACGTAAACTTAGTGAATTCTAAAGACGACCATCTTTTTCCAAACTGTGTTCCTTGCAAAAGAAAGCTGAATTCAAAGCTACTCGGAAGAAGCAAAAATTTTGCACTACTTGGAAAAAGTTTGCAATAAGGTTTAAATTGTCCAATAGCAGAACAAAGTATTTTAACATGTGTTCAGAATATCCTATCCTGTTAAACTTTGTTTGTGGATTCCAGAAACAAATTAATATATATATATATATATATTTATATTAAACTGGAAGGAAATTTAACAAATTGTCATCTACTAAAGCACATCCATAATATTCAATATTCTATCAGATATTCAATTTTTCATACATTCTGTCTATTTCATTCATTCTCTTTAAACATCCTATCTGATTTGGTTTCGGCAATCAACGCACATGTCGATTCTAAATATGAAAATGCATTCCATTTGTTAGTAATGGAATGTTTCGAATCATCTTCTCTAAGGTTTCCCAAATTTTTTTAGCATCGCGACATACGAGCTTTCTAGGAAAAATAAAGCTCCTTTCTAGAAATTCTGTAGAAAAATTTGCTCTGTATGAAAAGAGAAAGAAGGAATCCAGAAGGAAATGAACCTTTATGAAAACGTCGAATTTGCACGAGGGTGCCGTTCAGTTTGAAGAGAGAAATTGATCTTCAGTTTGTGCACGCTCCCTTAGGCCGCGTCAAAATCTTCATAAGGACATTATGAAGATCTGTTTTCTCGAACAGTGGACATCAAGACAAATCGAACATCTTCTCAAGACAAATCGAACATCTTCTCAAGACAAATCGAACATCTTCTCAAGACAAATCGAACATCTTCATCGAACAGTGTCCGACAGGCATAAGGCATTTATGCCAAGGCATCGTTACGAAGCAGTTCTGCTGTGTCGATATATTTTTGATATTATGCTGAAGACGATCCCAAGCGATGTCGATTGCATGCCTGTGACTAGAATCAGCGCCAGGCTTTTTGCCACTTGGTCTATTTCTGCGTCTTCTAAATTCTGCCGCCCAGTGCCTCCTTAAATTTAAAAATTGTGCCACCTCTAAATTTCTGCTGCTCGATGTGGTCGCACTAGTTGCTTCGTCTCTGGCGCCGGCCCTGCCTGTGGCGAATCTATGTGGAGGACAAATGTACATGGGCTATGTAGCGTCGATCCTGTAAATAGAATTCGAAATTTCGGAAATTTTTGTCTTTTCCTAATAGACTTCAGTATTTACTACATGCACTATGGTACGTTTCAGACCTCTGAAGTGTATTCAGTTTTGTTGTAAGTCTACTGAGTTACAGCAGTCTGCTGGAATTTTTACTCGGAAATTCTGAAATTTTTATATCATACATAACGTTCTTGGTTTATTACCTCAAAATAAGTTCAACGGAGTAAGACAACAACAAGCTCTGAAACTGTTCTTTGGGATTCGGTAAAATCGAGGCTTCCCAGCGCAAAAGAGTTGCTCAGGGTGGGTTCACCCACTTCGATCCAAGAGTTCAGCAACTTCTAATTAACATCTTTACCCCACCTCTAGTAAATCTGAAGGTGCTTCGCAGTATTGTAGCACTGGAATCATTTTTCCCTTCTGAAAGCGACCATTTTTTTCTTTGATTATTGATAAATATCGGTAATGAATATCTCCTGTATAAGGCGATCAACATCTTATAAGGCATATTAATTATTTTTTTGTGATTTGGAACTGTACTATGACTTCTTTTCGTTAGTTCTCATTACATGAAAATTAGATATGAGTATTTAAATCGGGGCCCTTGAAGGTTTAGGCGAAGAGCCTTTGACAACGACGCTGAATGTAGAACGATTCTCGCCCAGCTCTGCATTTTAGCTATCCGGCATTACCCAATTTGATAGCCAAAGTCAATCGCGCACTTAATAATTATGCTCCAATGCTTGTTAGGCTGTTTGGATTATCGCTATCTACCAGATCACAGCCCCGAGACCAGGCTGACAGATCAGGCGGCGTTCATTAAATCAAGTAAACACAAATTAAACCATATACGCAGATTACATGTACACAAATTAAAAACCTCAATAAAACGTAAATGGCACCCTGAAATGTGCGAATAATAAATATAAACGCAGGATGTACATATTATATAGAATGTACATAGGTTATCATTTAATACAAATATGAAATAAGCATATATAATATTCAAGATACGTAAATATATCAACACTGGTACTATTAATTACAAATACTAAATTTGTATGGGTTGTTGCTTCATTCTCTTCTGTCTTAAAAAGGTAATTGTTAAGTTGTTAATTTCAGTAATCAAAAATCAATCGGAAATCATTACTTTTCTTCTGCCAAACTGCAAACCAACTCAACAGTTAAAAAGCTGCTGTTTTTCGAATTCCACGGTTGCATACGTCACCTAATTCCACAACAAATGCGGCGTTCGCGTGTTCCTGCATATAATTCGAAATCATATACAGAGCTATAAATTATCTCAGGATCCGACAAGCGCACGCGCCAGAATATGCCGTATATATTAAGCGTTCTGTAACTGAGAATGTTTCTGGTGGTAAATACCCCGCTGTTCGTTCTAGACTTTAAAATGAAACACACTCACGCGATGAAGAAGGTGAAGAGGAGTAGAGACAATTGCTGGTGATTTCTGGGAACATTCCTCCCAGCTCACGCTGCGAATTAAAAGATACGGTCCCCGTTAGAATCGTTAAAACTCTTGTCCGCATTGTCTGTGGCTTATTGTCTTCCTTAGCGGAATTTCATGTTAGCATCGGAACAGATTTTATCCAACTGTCTTTTTCATCGGCTAATTTCTTTTTTTGGTTTTTTAACTTTCTGTTCCCGGCACTGACCGACACTGAGTGGCACGAGCAGCATTCCGTTGCTCTTTTATTGGGTAGGCTTGAATTACGGTGGCATGAAGTGTTTATTGATTGTTGGAGGACCAGAGGGCACTCTGACCTTGCTTTGTGTAGGGTTCATCGCCGAGGAGTGGAGGTGAGTGAAAGTGTTTAGCGAATGAGTTGGTAATTACACGGTAAGGGGTAGCGAAGTATTCAGGGTCACACGATTTAGAAGAAAATGAAACTGTGGTTGAAAGAGAAAGGTTATGCAATCTCAGCTTTCCCATTCGATTATGTCTAATTGAATTTTCTGCCCTCTTGTCTGGATAATTATGTTGATTAGATACTGAAAACGTTGTCACGAAATAATAAAACTGAATGATCTGAGACATTAAGGAATGAAAGCGGAAAATAGCCTTTTAATACACATAAATACAATCGAAATTGGTCGGAAGAAGTCGTAGCTGGTTTTTATTTTTTCTTCTATCCATAAAGAGTTAAATCTATCCATTTTTTCTACATTTTTTAATCTACAGAAGTTATCGTTTGCAACGAGCATTAAGAATCTGGAGACTATTTGGTTTTTCGAAGAGGCAAAGGAAACATCAAATACGTCTTCCCGGGAATCGAATCACAGATTTTCCAGCTGCTAACTGGGTATGTTAACCGCTACATCACAAGGGCAAAGAGGGAAGAAATGACAAAATTTCTTGGAAGTGATTGACCAAATTTTTATCATTATAGCAAATAGATTATTAGCTATTTAATTACTTCTGTCTAACAATTCCTTTCTCTAATGAATTATTGTTTTCTCAACTTAACAGGAGTCATAGTACTATTTCAAGAGTTAACGTAAACAGATGTTTAACATAGAATGCTATATGTTTTCAATCCTGACTTATTTAATACTAACTTAAAAGTACTTCAAACCCAACTACACTGCCAGCAAGTTATCGCTCCGTCCGTAAAAAGTAGGACAAAGCCCCATGAAGGTTTTAAATAAATGTTCTTATTTAAACTTGAACTTAAAAGAAGGCACAATTTGTGCGTACAATCAGACTCCATTGTTTGCTTGTAATTATTAAAAGGAAACTAAAAATACAATCTAAAATCGATTCGTAACCTGGTACTACACAAAACTGCCTAACTAAGCGTTCACCCAAAACTTGTAATGATGCTATTTAACTTCTGCTAGCAAAATGGCTAATGACGAAATACTAATTGGCAGGGCTTGGGCAAGAGAAAGTAAGACTGCGAGAAATAGACTTTCATTGCCAAAAGATCTATCGCTAAAACATTCAATAAACATTCAACCCTAAATATTCCTATCTCATTTGCGTACTGGTGGGGGCTAATGGAAAGGTGAAGTTATAGTACAGATGTAAAACATAACAACGGATTAATTAACATAACCTCAGAGTATTGAGGTTCGAAAGCTCCGAATAGAGAAAAAAATGCGAAGATTCAAATTTCAGAACGTCGATTCTCTTTGGGGATTTATAGGATTCGAATATTCCATAGAATTCCTTAGTTACTTATTTTTCAAGGAAAATTATTATGCCTAGAATTCCTAGAAATAACAATTTTCTTTTCATTTTTCATATAAAATGCACGCTGTTTTGATATATTTTCAATGGACGTTCGATATTCATTCAGCTAAGGATTACTCTCCTCCCCCCCCTAAAAAAAGAAAAAGTAGATTTATAGTATCTCTAAGACGACAAAGTTCGAAGGCTGAAGATAAATGTGTTGAAATGTTAATAGAGTTGTACCTCATTGTTTCAAAACTTTCTTTCTCTTTAAAGGAAAAGTTCTGCTACATTAACGAGGTCTGATACATACTGTATTTTTAATGGCGGAAATACTTCTCTGATGCTCACGTAAAAAGTTAAGAGAGCACGTAGTAGGAAAAGCGAAACCATCATCACAGAAAAAGATTGAAAATGAACTACTTTTTTATATTTATAATGCTTTCTTAAATTCCACTTTTCCATTCGCAATATAGATGCAATAATTTTATTTACTTAAGGAAAATTTCGTAAAATTTGGATGTTCAAGGATGATGTTTCTGTTTAGTATGCATTTTCATTTCTATGTTTTTCTTAAATAACTGAACACTAGAAACAACAGATCTTAAATATACATTATCTAAATTTATTTTTCATGGTTGAAAAGCAGTAAGTCATAATTGAATCATTATTTTAATGTACTGCCTAGCTGAAAAAAAAAGTTAATTCAATCTGTTTCTTTTTCTGGTATTCTAGAAACTACTTCCAATTAACATTCTAGTGCTGAAGTATGGTATTTAATGGTTTGCCCAGCAGAATTTTTACCTTTAACTTCTTCACGCGTCCTAAATTAAAATCGTAATATCAGTGATAGAATATTGTATATGACATTGACGTATAATCCGGACTAGGGTATTTTTCGTGTTATGTTTCATGCGACAGAGTAAGTGGTTTTGTATATTCCGAACGTCACCTGTCACCTATGATACAGGTTAAGCTCGATTTTATCAGCAAAGGAAAGCTCAAAAGAGAACGAAGTGGCCATAGGAAATGCATCGGTTCGAGGAATAAAGTTCATATTTCGAACTTGCAAGCAGTTCTTGGACTCAGAAACATTTCATGCCATTCATACACCTGATTTTGTGACAGACATTATTCGCGTTACTTTCAGGAAAGCCTGATCAAAATTTACGGGCTTCAGACCTCTCTCTCGTCGCTAAAGAGTTTGTAGTTGTAGGGTTATGCTATGGCTAAAAACTTATTCAGTGTCCTGCAACTAGACTGGTAAGCTTTAGTCTGAAGCAAATGACCAAGTCGTCAGATGATTAAAATAATTCTTTTTAAACTCTTAAATGAATAGAAGGCACTACTTGTGCGAAAGACAAACCTCTGCTACTTGCGGGTATTTGAATTAACACAAGATTAAGTTAAATTCAAATGTAGGTAACATAATCTGAGAATATATACAAAGTAGACAACTTAAGCTGGCTCAAAATAATTAGAGGATGTAGTTTAAATGTAAGCTAGTAAGATGCTGAAGCTGGAATACCTTTGGAAGAGATACCGATAGTATGTCATTGCAATCAGAGGCTGCCAGAAGATCTCTGAAACATTCAGACACTCGTGCTAAGTCTACAACAACTAACTTGCATTAAGATGTGGATAAAATAAACTGATACTTGAAGAAATAACGTAAATTTTTTCTTTTTTTTATAGAAGTCAGACATCTCTTTTTTACGTAGAGTTCTTAGAGTTACGTAGAGTTACGTAGATTCTCTTTTTTAAGTAGAATTCACTCCATGTGAGGCAAGTCATTGTTCTTTTGGCTCGAACATGCCTCCGGAGCTGGTAGCTATCATCATCTCTTGGCTTTTTCCGTGTCTGGATTTAGCCTATGGTTCTCGCCGATTTTCTGTGACGTTTGGTGTAATCATTTGGTGCTGACCTCTTCTTTGGAAGATGCCTATCCAGTACATGGTCTGCATATTAAGGTGGTTTCTTAACGAATGGTGCAGTTACCGGAGTGCTTGGTTCCAAGGGAACCTATCTCCATCAAGAAATAACGTTCTTGCGAGCCTAACGGACTGAGTTGTTTACAAAATTACTGAAAATTAAACAACGGCCCTAAAATTCGGTAACTGCACCCTCTGGTCTGCCTTCCGTCTGTGTTTTTTGCTTTTTGGTTCTTTTGATCTTTTTTCGTAATGGTTCCTTTTCCGGCGGCCGTTTGTAGTGTACATTTCTCCTTAACTGACCAGTTATTTTTCCCGTTAATACAAGTTTCTTGCGACTTTGTTCATCGGAACTGTTTCCTTTTCATCTTTCTTCACTATAGCCGTTTCTGAGTCTGCTATCACACATCTGTTGTTTCGGAAGAACAACTGTTAGAAACAATTTTTCTACTTTATCTCAACAGCCAGTCACAACAGATCACTTTGGGGTTAACACAGGAAAAAGTGGTTCTCCATAACAAACAAGCTGATAGTATTCGAAGCTGATAACTGATTGGTTGAAAATGAACAACTGGCAATTTTTTTCGAAAGGAAGGAAAAAATCGTGCGTCTTTCTTTCATTAGTAAACCAGGCAGAAAAATTGTCCGAAACAGTTGTTCGTGTGAAAAAAATGAGTGTATGATATGGGGCTAATGGATGTTCGCAACATCCAACCCCAAAATTACATTTGCAAGTAAATTTTTCACCACATATGCAAACAAAACAAAACACATTTTTCTGCTTTTTTTTAGCTTGGACGTTCAAATTCACTCGCTTTACAGATTCTAAGTGTTTTCCTTGCACCGTTATCACCTGGTTCCTACAACTTTGAACAGTCTATGCTTTCTTATTTTTCCTAAAATTGTTTTCATCAGAAAGTTACTTTGTGCCTCTGTGTCCGGTAACGCGTCTGAAGGAATTCCATTCAAAACAGTTGAATATTTGGAACTGTGATGCTTTTCATTAGTATCGAATTCAATTGAATATAAGATCCTTTTTCTTTCATCTGGAATGATGATCCTCTAGGATCACGGCATCCCTACCTAGTTTAAAGGTTTCTGCTTATCATACGCTTTCTTTTTTCGTGATTTGTCTTGGATCGCTATCAGCAGACGAAACGTTTTGCCGACTATCAGAACGTGTCCTGCCATAAAATTTACCCCTTCTTTCGGCTGCAGGCATTCCAAAATTTTTATTAACCCCTTAATCGTATTTCCGTTTACGCATGTTTACTGACACTCGTCTACTTTCAAATTTCACCGCTAACTCGAAAAACTGTTCTAGCGTACCAGGGTTTCTTACCTTTAAAAAATCTTGGATATGTGGCAACAACCTGGGTGATATTAACTCAATAACTTCTCGTCGGGTTTTTCCACATGTAATAATTTCACCGCCTGGACCTTTCTTGGAATAAAATAAATTAACTTATCAGCCTTAATCTGGTATTTACCGTGAAGTTCTGCTTCCAACTTAGTTCTTTCTTTAACGTTCTATCCGCTCTTAAAAGTGTAGCTTTAAATACACCCAACTTACAGTTCTCACTCCAGTTTCCCCTAGTAAATATGTTCCAGTGTCTTTACACCAGTTCAGGGCTTCACCTCACAGCGCAACGGTTGCTATGGCTATTTTTTTGCATTTCACCTACCGGATATTGTAAAAAATACATTTTTAAACCTTATAAAAAGTTATCCAGAATTTCTACCGTCAAACCTACTTGATGGTTTCATCAAAAAGTATTCAGAATGACTTTGAATTCGTCCATAGGACTTGCGGTCCTGTAGAAATTTGGAATATTTGTAGGGGTAAAAGGCTAAAAGTTGCGCTGTCTTTCAACATGGCTTGTGATATATGAGCGCCAAATGTAGAGTTCTACTATGTCTAAAAACTTATTCAATGTTTTTCAGACCCTAGGAGACTGGGAAGCTGGTTATTGCTTTAGACTCAAGTATATGACCAAGTCATCAACGGGGTAAAATAATCTTTTCGTTTAACTCTTAAATAAATAGTAGGCACTATTTGCGCAACAGACAAAGCTCTACTATTTGCGGGTATTTAACTTAACATGACTGAAATTCAAATATAGGTAAAGTAACCTGAGACTACAAGCGCAATAAGCTGGCTTAAGATATATTAACGGAGTGTAGTTAAACGTCGGCTGGCAAAATGTTAACGCCGGAATAAATTCGGAAGAAATATAGATAGCGCGTAACTGCAGTGCGAGGCTGCCTGAAACTCTTTAAATTATTGGGACCCTCGTCTTAAATACCCAACAACTAATTTGCATTCTATTGAAGACTATGGAAAGAAGAAACTATAGTAAGTTC
Source organism: Stegodyphus mimosarum (assembly GCA_000611955.2). Classification (NCBI taxonomy): domain Eukaryota; kingdom Metazoa; phylum Arthropoda; class Arachnida; order Araneae; family Eresidae; genus Stegodyphus; species Stegodyphus mimosarum. The sequence goes on from KK119890.1 coordinate 757,532, forward strand.
AAATCCTAATAACCGGTTAATTAACATAAAATCCAACAACTTATCCATAATCTTCTGTTCCATGGACACATTCATAACTTTCATGAGAGCAACAAGCAAATGACAAGATCAAGCTCCCCCTATACGGTGAGCAACGTGACGATTAGAATATCGTAGGGCGATTACTATGTTGGCATGAAACACCGTAGTGCTTATTACTGAAAATTATGCAGTGCAGACCATGCTTTAATGCCGTAGTATATAATAATCGTATGATGTCCAGATAAAAATATCATATAACACAAATACACACAGAAAGAATCAGATAAAAAGCAGAGCCTCATATAAGTAAAAATCCTCAAGTAACTAATTTAACATACTTTTCAGCATGCTTGAAAAAGTTTAAATAGTTTTTTTAACGAACAGATGTTGCTGGCTGAAAGTTATATGCTTCACATGCACTGTTATGCTAGTATTTTTCCCACTCGCTGAAACAGAAAGTTAGTTTTCCTAAAAACTATCTTTAATTAAAGAGTATCTTAATATAACCTCAACGCTTTATTCATATTTCAATTGAACAAAATTTTATATTTTGGGAAATGCCGTGTTTCATCGTTCTTTTCCCGCAGACTTAAAGTTCAGTCAGCACACTGTTAAAATTCATGAACAAAACTTGGATTATCTATTCATATCTTCTTGGATTTATAGCAGTTTATTACAAAAGTACGCCATTCTCATTCCCAGACGTATGCTTTCTTCTAGTTAAACAATCACTGTGACAGATAGTATTCAGAGCCCTCAAGCACCCTGTTTAGGGCTTCGAAGTTTCGAACGCATTTATAAAATTGACTCTGAACACTCTCCGCTACATAGTTGCAGTATAAGATCGGCACTGTATAAGATCGACACCGAGTAGAAGCGACCCCTGTACAAGATCGGCCCCTGCATATACTAGTTGCTAACATACAATAGATGAAAAGAAATTTTGGTAACGATGTAATAATAGGTTAAACATGTTATCCACGTTTACCGCCTCAACAGAGTTATCACAGGCATATCATCGATATTGTGTAAGTTCAACACCAACATATGCCATTGACATAAAGCCATAGTACCAACACGAGCAGAATCAACATCAGTATAGGATCGGCATGATATAAGATTAATGCACAAGGTCGCACGGCGTGAATTTGACACCGGCATACAGTCAACGCTGGAGTAACGTAGACAAGGCAACGGTGCATAATCAAGAGGGAAGGATAATACCTGCTTAGAATCGATTCGGTACTTTTTTTAACAATACTCGTGCAGAATCTAAATCGGTTTTTGAACTAGCATATTAATCGTGCGCCATCAGAGATTGTCGATCCTTTTCAACGTCAATTCTGGCTGTATTTCCATTCCAAAGACGTATCAACAACATTCATTACTGATGTTCTTTGTAAATCAATGCCGAGGCGTGTGGCAGCGGTGATCTGCAACAGTGGCGGCTATTCTGGCTACTGATTCCGGAAGAAACCACACTTCACAGAAGTCTATAAATTTAATCATTTGATACTTGGTCAACACGTTATCTACTAAATAAATTTTGTTGTGATATCTCTTGTGTTTCTTTGTGTTGCAATTCGGGTGGCCAGCAGTGTATTTTCCTTTATAAAAATAGAGTGGAACTCTTTTTTAGAGGGGAAGGGGGAGAAAACGGAACAGAAATTGCTACTTTATTTTTCAGCATGATTGTGAGCAGTTGCTGTTGAGTTTCAGTCACCACATGCCTTCCCAGACGGCAATGGGTGCAATATTCTATTTGCGATTATCCTGTATAGGTAATACGATACAAAATAAAGCCACTGTAGAAAAAGTTTAAAAATTATAGGCTTTTCAATAACACTTTTTATATATATAAATAGGGTGAACTTTCTGTAACAGAACGACTTACAATTCTAAATGATTTTTATCTTATGTTATCTTAAAGAGGTGAATTATGGTTAATGTCGATGTTTATTTACATTCTCGCGCCGTCCAACCCTGATAGTGGTTAGTGATTCTGACCATCGAGATTGAAGGCCTCCGCACTACTTTATGACGTCACAGTCGTCGATCCTCTAAAAGCGAACATCGCCCGATAAGAACTGTGCTCCCTCCCGTATTTCCCTAAACTTTGTTTTTATATATACGTTTCATTCCGATGCTAGTCAAAGAATAAATTAGCAGTGATATTTCAATTGCAATAAATATTTTTATACTTTATGATTTCCAAATAAATTTTTGTTGCACTTGATTATACTTTTTATTGTTCATGCAATATATAACGAAAGGATGATTATTTCATAAACAAGAAAATTGAAAAATAACATGAGAATTAACTTAAGCAAACATAGAGGGAAAAGTAAAGGTTTAAACAGAAATAAACAATTAAACAAATTTCATTCAAAAAAGACTTTATTCAAAATTCCCTTTTTATTTTAAATAGATTAAATACAAATCATATACACAGATAATTAATCATAAATAAAATTCACTCATGTTGTTTAGGTTATGCGTATTACTTATAAAAATGAACAAAAAATTACTTGAATAAATATTTGAGGAAAAAAATAACAAAGGCGAAAATGTACAGAATTTTTCCTAGGTTTAAGAATTTCCTTACTACTAAATTCTCAAAATGAAATAGCAATATTCATATGCATTACAATAGAATCAATATTCAGTTTGTAGAATCAAAATACTCAATATTGTCTTACATTTAAAATAATGTATGTGGATAAATTACATTATGAACAATTTGTAAAAAAAAATCCACTGCAATTTTTACATTCAAAATAAATATTAATAATATTGTACTTTAACAAAATTAAATTGTTTTGTTTTTTGTCCACTGAATAAAAAAATAAAGAATTATTTTTCATCTTATTCTATTTTGTAAAGTTAATTGATTTAGAAAATGAGTGGCTCAAATCTAAGTATAACATAAAGGAGATGAATAAGTTGTACAGGAAAAAAGAAATAAATACACTAGTGCATTTTATTTTTCATAATCTGAAATATGCATCATGTTAATGTGGATAATTTTCTTCTTTTACTGCAATTTCTTTTATCATTTAAATTTTGCAAATGTGTGTCATTTTTCACTTTACAGTAATTATTTAAGAATATATTTGTTGAAGACCAAAGGATCATATTTATTATTTTGTTGTTAGAGTGTCCCAATTCACAGTTTGTTTCTTCAAATAGTTCTTCATTTAATATGATATTGCTTGTAATTGAAATAGCAACATTACGCTGATTTGATGAATTTAAGAAAAGGCATTCATATTCACTACACAGTTTTTTAATAACAATATAATTAACTAAGACAATATTTAAAACACTGTCATTGGGACAAGAAAGTCTACCCCTATCTAGATTTTTGAAGTAATCAAAGTATGCATTTTCAATTGTTTTGTCTCTTAACAATTTTTTTTCGCAAAAATTACATTTTAAATGCTTTAACACAGCAAAAGCACTATATCCTGCAACATAAATTAGTACTGGAAACAGGTTTGGAGTCTCGGCGGTTAGATCGACCCATGGACCTTATAAGAGATAGACTAACCCAGTTGGCGGAACTCGCGTCCCCCACATGTCCGCAAGAAGGAGTAGGGACGATCTGGTTTACTTTAAGATTGAAACCTATGGCGTTTGTACCACATAACTGTTTTTAATTATTAAATGCGATAAGTTGTAAATTGATGAGATTATGAAAGTCACAGTTTTTTCAAGTAAGATTTAATATATCTCATTAAAGCACTTTTTACTGCATTTTGCGCATTATTTTCATGCATAATTCTTGTATAAACATGTTTACTTCGGTAAAACGGTAAAAACTCTAAACACAAAATATATTAACTTACTTTTGCGTACAAGTAAATTAAAATTAAACATGATTGATAGTTCATGATGCTTTGAAACAAATAAGGTAAAATATCTGATAATATTTTTTAAACTTTTGTGAGTATTTTCAGGCAGCGGATTCTAAAATTATTATAATATTCCAAGATGATCATTTGTTTGATTATATCATCATTAATTATTAACATTACAAGATGATTATTTATTTTAATAATTCATAAAATTCGGAGCATAAAGTTTCCTGAGTGCAATTCAAAAAATAAAATAAAATAAAATCTGGAAGCACTCAGATTTTATACTACGCCCAAAGGGACTTTTTTAACGTTTTGCGTGTTATCTTTGTTTATTGAATATCATGTTCTTCGCACATAAACCACATAAAATTCAATTCAACGGCAATATCACAAAATATTTGAAAACAACGTATCTTTAGAATTTCCGCCCTGGAGATAAAAATGTTATTTTCCGTACGGTGTTGCCATTGCTCGCTTTGAACTCATTGAGTTTGTTAATAGAAAATTCGTTAAAGTTTTACAAAATATGAAATGGATTAAAGCAAATTCGAAATTCGGCCTTCCAGGTGTCTATGTTTGGATGGAGGATTGCATTATTCAAAATTTTATGTCTCTAGATACCGTCTTTTTTCACAGGGCGAGAAACATACATGTATCCATGAAGATTCTTATTAATTAATTATTTATTATTTAATTTCTTTAAGTATAATGCAGGGGGATAATATTTGGTGGCAACAATTTTCAAAGTGAAACGGACATTTATAGGGAAGCAGCGCAAGATACTGTTTCGATACTAATACCCTTTCTGGGCTATCGGCACTTTTGGGCTAATAAATTAAATTCACAGTAAATAAAAAAATCTTATGCAGAACTAGAAATAAATTTAAAACATAATCAGTATAAAATATTAGCACAATTAATTATTACAGTTAAATACTATTTTAACATTAGAATAAATGTATAAAAATTATTAAGGTGTTAAAATCGCTATTATAATTGAAATAAAACTCTTTTATAGAAATTATGCTATAATATTCACCTACAATTTTTAAAAAGGCAGCACAATTTAGAATTTTAAACAAAAACTTTCAAAAATTCATTTTTAAGTATTTTAGTATTTTTGACTTATTTACACCAATAAACAGATAAAAATTTAAGAGAAAATTGTTTGTTTGAAATTTTCTATTAGTTCAGATTTCAAATACTATTTACTAGAAGTAGTAGTTAAAAATTTCCTTATAGCATAGGAAAAGCTAAAAAAAAAGAAATAAAAATCCAGGCCTGAAAGCATGCAACAGCTTTATAATTATTTGGACGTTAATTATGTTTGATAAATATGCTAAATTTTTAAAAGTCAATCTCAATTTCAAAAATAAAAATACGTAAAAATTCTAATTTGTGAAATGAGGAGCTACAACCAGCTTTTTCTTGACAATTATACACGCTGCAATAGCTAACCATTGTTAAGTGTCTCTAATCGTCCCTACTCCTCCGGATGTGATCAAGGGGACAGCCGTGAGTGCGTCAGACGAAGGAGAAAACCCGTTTGGGTTGGTCTATTTCTTATAAGGTCCATGGATCGACCTGTGTGACGTCACGAGCTTTCAGGGGAGGGAGTGGAGAGGCCTTCAGTCTCGATGGTTACGGCCGTACCGAAGGGGTCGGGATCGAATCTCGGGTAAGAGTCGAAAGCCCCTCGGACCCATTTCCCAGGGCTGCACTCTCTCAAAATTGGGGACGGAACTGAGCTAAAGGCAGACTGTCACCTATATGGTGTTCAAGACTCTTGCCAACGATAGGCGAATTAGACTCCTTGCTACGATGAACGTCGTAGTCAAACAAGTCAGGCTGGTAAAACAATAAGATTTATTTTCTCAGAAATACTAATCCCTTTGAAAGACCACCCCAAGTAAGCTCAATGCATATTAATTGTTTCTGGAAGTTTTGTTGTCTGGGCATACAAGATACTTACAAACTCAAGAAACTGAATTCAAAAGTTAATTATCTGTGAAAGACAAATGTAAGAGATTCACTTTGAAAAATTCTGCGTGTGAAATTGTTGTGCGCGGTCTTAAAACATCATCTGATCGTTTAAAATATCTTACAGACGTAAAATATCATTTTCTTAATCTGCTCACTCACTATTATTATTTATTTAAGTGCAGTAAAATACAATGGTAAGTACAATGGTAAATACAATGGTATATATAGTAAAATAAATTGTCCAAGCACAGTAAAATACTTCTTGGTTTAGCATGCAGACTTACAATTCTCAAGAGTCACAAGAGTAATCCTTAAAATTATGCTTGTGAACTTTCTTCTTTAGGCAGACAGAGGGGAAAGATACAGGTACATAAAAGTCTGTGTGGCCCCTGTCTGTTCAAAATACTACCATCACTGCTTTTCTCACTCCTTTCTGTTTTAATTGGTAGAATAAATATTCTAAGTTAAAAGCATTCAGCATTAAAAGTCATTCGAGGTTTATGCCGTATGCAGGTAGTCAATGTTTGAAGTAAGAAGTTTCTAATGTTATCAGACACATGTATAATCATGAAAACGTATTTTATGCTACTTATGGAAGAACTATCAATGAGTACAACAGTAGAACGAAGTGCTTTTGCATGAACCTACTGCTTGCAGATATAGTTCATCATGAAGTTTTTTCGGGTAATGTCAGTGATTCTTTTCAGGAGCGTAACGTGGAAGGAGACTGTTTCACAATGATTTGCCGTCTTAAAAAGTCTGGTGCCTTTATGTAAACTCGCTCCTATTCGAAATATAA
>KK119890.1:764208-782493 GCA_000611955.2 Stegodyphus mimosarum
AGTGCTTCTGCATTGCACCTTTATTAGAATTCGTTTCTGATGAAACACTTTTACAATGCAAACCGATTAAACGTTGCTACACCTTTAATCGGTGCAGGCTATGAGGACGATGGATAATGAGCTAGGGATGATAAGCGGAACAAATTAAAATTATATTTGAACAAAAATAACCACAGTTTTAAGAAAGTTGCTTTTTACAAGTTAGGAACTGATCTTCATTAAGGGTGCGGTCATTTTTGTAGCATGCATCCTCTTAAAGATTTTTATCATTTCACACAGTAGTCGATTTACATAAAGGTACCAACATCTTTATGACAGAGTACCTTTATGAAGGCATCCTTGAAAAGTAACCTATTGCCTCGTTTCTACTGAAATTAAGCCGAAGATGGAATTCAAAGCTATTTAAAGACAGGAATAGTGCCCAATAAGATCTCCTGCAAGAATATTAACAGCGTTTCTTACAAGAAAAAAGCATCTCCTCAACTTTGAATGACTTCCGCCAATTACTCATCCAATCGCAACATGTCGCGAGGCATCTTTTAGCATGAAGATGACGACGTTTCGACGCAACCCGAATCTGCCGTCACCTCCCTTCTTCCCTTCATGACGGGAAAAGGTGCTCAACAACGACACGGAAATTGTTACAGTTTTCGGAAGCGGGGGAGAGAATTAAAAAAAAATAAATAAAAAAAAAACTCTGAGGGACTATTCCTAGGAATCTCGATCGGGAGTTTTAATATTTGGTATTTTGGGCAGGAGTTGCAGAAAAACGCGATACATTTGGAAGGGTATGACAGAAATGCTGCTAAAAATAACTTCTTAACTGTCCCATCTCCCAAATGCACCCCTCTGTTTCATTTCCACCCTTTATTCCTTGGTATGTGTAATGCATCCCCCTCAAAAGCACCTCAATTACAAATTGTACTTAAAAAAAAGTATAGAATAAAAGACATTTATTTTGAAAATCTCAGATGGTACATTTACAATTAACTTCCCCTATTCTTGAACTCTTGAGCTAAAAAGGAAAAAGGTAGTTATTTTTCATTCATTCCAAGAAGATTAGAGGAGGGCACTTATTTTTCTGATCTGCAAATTTATGTAGTTTTTTTTGGGGGGGGAAGCAGAAGATATTGGAAAATGAGCAGTGCTCTCGCCGGGACTCCAACCACGGACCTCTCGAATACGCACCGAGTTTGCTGACCACTACATCACGAAGGCATGCTAAGAAAGCGGGAGAAATATCTTATAAAATAAAGCTTGAGATCAAAGGAAAAAAAGTACGTTTGCAAAGTATTCAAGATGAAATGAATTCTAAATTATCTCGCTATTGTATGTTTCGAATTTCTGTAACCTTTCAAGTAGGAATAGTCATAAGATTCTTTCAGGCTGCCATAAAATTCTTTCAGGGCAAAAGAATAACTCATAGCAATAGACTTAGTTCTCAAAAGCATCCGATGAATTTAGTTTTTGACTCAAACAAAGCTCCTATATGACGTTGTTACGTACGGTTCTTGCTATGAAAAAGAAGGACTGAGAGCCAAAACATGGTCTGAAGGCTCGCGTCTTTCTTTTCTCAATGCCGTTTTGAATTTTGCCAACTTCAGTTAGAAGCCAGCCGTAGTATGACAATAAATGGGAACAGCTGCTTTAAAGTCTTCCCCCCCCAAAAAAAAAAGTTGGACATGCTTTTTCGGAACAGTGGGTATTCGGGGTTTATGCAGAGAAAGCCAAGAATGTTTGTGGTCGCTGTTCCCTACCATTGTGCTTAAAACATAGCGGAAATCAGGGCTTTATTGTCAGATTGATGGAAAGTATATAAGAAAGAGGAATTAAGAAATACTGGGTAGGAACATTTCACTGCGACTCACAGTTATAATTTTGTAGATCCCGCAACTGAATGCCATACCCAAACTGTGGAGTGACTGTGCGGCAGTGTTAAAAAGAGAAATAAACGTCAGTGGGGCACTGCTCGCCACCTATGTGATAGAATTTATGTGTCGTCGGTTATATTCAAAAACTGAAATTTTTCTGCAATATTAAACGATATTTGCAATTTTATGCCACTTGTTTAGATTAAATTTCGCTTTTGTTATTTTTTATTTATGTGCAGAATATTGTAGATTAAAAAATTAAAAAGGAAAATTTACTTTCGTTAGTAATTAAAAAATTTAAAAAACATTTACTTTTCACGGAACTGTTTACTAATCTAAAAGGACTTTGTCACTGAAGGACTATTGTTTTCGTTTCGGCATTTTGCCTTGGAAACATTAAATGTCGGTTCACTTTTCAAACTGTTGCCACCAAGTATTGCAGCCCTGTATTATATTTAAAGAAATTAAATAATGAAGAATGTGCATAAATGTATGCACGTTTCTCGCATTGTGATAAATCATCGAATTTTGAATGACGTAATGCTACTGCGAATATGGGCATCTGGAAGCCCAAATTTGAAATTTGGAATTTGTTTTATTATGGATTTCATATTTTGTAAAACTTTAACGAATTTTTGATTAACAAACTCAAGGATTTCAAAACGAGCGATGACAACGTTGTACAGAAAAAAAAACATTTTTATCTCCAGCGCGTGAGACTGTGTATCGGAAATTCTAAAGATACGCTCACTTTAAAATTATTTTGCGATATTGCTCTTGAACTGAATTTTATGGTTTAGGTGCGAAGAACATGATATTTAATAAGTAAAGGTAACACACAAAACGTTAACAAAAACTCCCATTTTTTTTTTTTTAGTTTCTTTATTATTATATCATAATATTATACTTGGCAACATTTGGTGGCAAGAATAAAATGCTGCTCATTTTTAACTGACGGCGCTCTAACGGAATAGTACCGAAATATAAAATATGAAATTTAAATGCAAAAAATAAAGCTACAATTACAAAATAAAACACGAGAAAATGTACAGATATATTTAATATTCGTAAAGTTTCAGAATGATTACTTGCATTCGCAGGAATAATAACTGCAATTCGCACCGCCATATATTTACTCCATTTGTAAGAATAACATTCTACGAAAACAGTTCAAAAGATATCGATTTCTGCAATTTTTAAACGAAGGAGCTGGTATTATCCCCCCATTGTTCTTCCCTTTCCTAAATCCTCATTTCACGGGCCAGATCTTAAGCCTCGTGTAGCCAGCTCGTAAATATCCGTCAGCGCCAGTTAACGACCAGACTGAAAATTTCGACTTGACCCGCTTTTGAGCGGAGTCCGCTGAAAGTCGTTTCCCCTCGGAGTGAGGTTTGTAGTACGATGTAGGGTAAGGGGCACTTCCTGGAGGGCTACAGCAGATGTTCGATGGCCCGAACAGCTGTCGGACTCCCTCCTCAGGTAAAACATTTCGCACCCCCTTGTTGAGCTGCCTGTGCGTTCGTGTGTCTCTTGCCATTGAACCTTCCGTGGCCGTGAAACGCGAGACTTCGTAAGACACACCCTCCAAAACAAAAGTAACCACTTAATTAATAAATTATGCATGAGGATTGGCGCATTTATGCAAAAATGAGTGTTTTCCTGGTGCTCATGTTTGCGTAATGAGACACAGTCACTCATAATCCTCATTTAGAAAATGAGATTTGGTTTCATTTTTGCTTGCAGAACAAGGCGCGAGTATGATGCCGCGGCGTTGATGTCTTATTATTTGTTATATAACTGGTTGCCTGGTCGCGATATCATCGCGTTGGACTTAAATCGAGCCACTGCATTATCGTAAATAAATTTCGGAATGCGTGCTACTGATCCAATTCAGTTTGTAACAATAACGATTGATAAACTAGTAATAAGTAAAATTTTAAATCACAAATTAAAAAATGCAAAAGAGGTAAATAGAAATACTGATAAAATAAGTTAATGATAAATAAATTAATTAATAATAGTCTATATAATATTAAAAAAATGAATTTTTTTAAAATTCAAAACTGAAATTTTAAATTCCCTGGAGCAGTGATAGATTTCGAATTGGATTTTTCTCCTAATTCCTTACGTATTCCTTTCTTTTCCTTACCTTACAAAATGAAGCATGTAAATTCAGTTATTAATATCGATATCAGTTTTATTAGTTATTAAAAGAAATGCCTTATTAATAGCAGAATTTTCTGCTACACTGTGATTCAGATAAGCAATACCATAGCGGATATACTTGCAGCTTTATGCAAGTCGGCCATTGTTTATTGGACATTGTTCTGCAAGACAGAAATCTTCAAAGGATGTACCGGCATAAAAAACACCACTCCATCAGAAAGATAAATGTTTAACTTGAAAAAAAAAACTTTCCCAAGAGTGCTGGCATCTTTATGTCAAGGCACTGCTATGCAAGAAGGATTTTCGTTTGCATTATTAATTAGAGTAGAAAACTAAAAACTGACTTGTGCAGCGGTGCCCCGACATAAAGGTGCCAGTACCTTTACGAAGGTTGCTTTCTTCAAGTTCGAAACTGATCTTCATAAGGCTGCTGGCACAACTTTTATATCGGACAGCTTTTTGTCTTGGCCAGTCATGAGCCAGTTAGCATAAAGCTACTAGGATTTTGACGAAGCACCAGCATGAAGCAATTCTCTCATTGCAGACAGGAATACGATTTCTGTTAAAAACTGATATCTGTTGGAGGTGAACTTTGAATAAGGTTAAGTGAGGTTATTTAATTAAAACAAAACGTACGAGAGCTATCTGCCTAAGACCTAAGGGAATCTCCATGGAGGACGTTTAAAAAAATAACTCATATTCACGTTACATACAGAAAAAGCATGAAATGTGTGCTTAAGGGCATTTTTAAAATGTGTTCTTACCTGCATCTTTCTGGTGCACAAGACTCCAGAACCCATGGAACTCAGGCAGAACCCATGGGTTTTCCTGAGTTTAACGCTGTTTGTGGTTTCTGACAAGTAAGGTTTATAAGGATCATATGCTTACAAACTTCTTTCTTCAGAAATGTTTAAATACATTATTACTTTTACACTCGTAACGGTGTAGAGACGTTAGGTACTTGTGAAGCAGAAATGATGAAAAATGAGAAACGCCTTCGCCGGGACTCGAACCACGGACCTCTGGAATACGCGCCCAGCGTGCTGACCACTACATCACGAAGGCATGCCAAGAAGCCGGGAAAAATACCTTATAACGGAACCTAGTTTTATCTCTTATCTATCTTCTTGGAGTTAGATTTCTAGGAGGTTCAAAGATGGTTGGGTTGACAAAAATTACGGCAAAGCACACTAGGGCTATCTGCCTAAGGGAAGGGATATCTCCGTGGAAGACTTTGTAAGGAAAACTGACTCGTATACACGTTATACATTCGGAAAACCACGAAAACGCCCATGCAGCCAGCCCGTTTGCTTGGTCTAAGGTCGAAATTACAAGTGTTCAGCGACTTTGCTGCTCGACCACTGGTGGGCCGGTTCAGATATGGAAATTCCTCAGAGCACAGATATAGTTTAGTAGCTAATTAGGTTTTATCTCACAACTTGTCACGAATTTCTTTCGTTTGTTTATATTTTATTTTGGAGTACATTCGGGCTAACGATTCAAAGAAAAGGATGCTTTCAGACAAACTAGAAAATTATTTCTCGCGATCAGATGGAATTATGCTTTATTATTATTATTTTAATGCTGTAAGTTAAAGAACGAGAAGTTTCGTTGTATTCAAAACTTAGTAAGAAAAAAAAAGAAAGGAATAAGGAAGTATTAAGATATTGCAAAATGTATCTGAAAACAATAAGCTTCAAAATATGGATTGCACTTCCTTTTATAAAATGTGAACAAAAAATTACAGTTATTTCCTTCTTCATTAATCATTAAATTGGTCGAAAACGTAGTCAGCGAGCAGTCTGATAATGTATCATATATCGCACTAAAGAAAAAGAATACTAAATATATTTGATGAGGCGTGAAGTGTGTTTTAAACCTTTTTAATGATGTCTGTAAGCATTTATGGCATGGCTCAGTTACGTTTATGAAGATGTATTCTGTGTTGTTCGCTCAAGTCAATTAGGAATCATTGCGGTTTATGAAATAGCGAGTTAATTTCAGAAACTATCGAGAACAAAAATGAGGTTGTGTATCTCAAGGTTGCTTCCTCGTATCGAGGTAGTTTATTTTGCAAAATCCTAGACACAGTTGCTTTAAGATGGCCTTACATACATCAAGAAGCGGTATCGAGATGAGAATTTCGATACTGAGCATTTCTACACAAAGAAATGCTTACAACATCGTTGCTGATTTAGGTTTTGCGAAACAGTTCGGAAATAATATTAATTGCTCAACATTTAATCTTGCTTCTTTTTCAGAAATTACTGTGTGATAGGTATATGCAAACTATCTAGTAAGGTTTTAGCTTATAACTTATTCATAAAATGAATGAATTTAAGTTTAAATTATCTAATAAATTCTTAGCGTAAACTTTCAGAAGTTATTTTGTAAAACATATTTAAGCTAGCTAATAAGTGCACATAAGGTATATCTAATAAGTTCTTAATGTACATTTTCAGAAATTATTGTATAAAAGAAAACTACGCAAACTATCTAGCAAATTCTTAGCAAATCCACTCGGGCGAACACCACCTGAAAATAATTATCACTAAAAATGAAACTGAAAATAAAATTCTTGAGAACACAAATAAAAAAGCAGGATTAAACATCAGCTCTTTAAAGCGACACCTCCACAGAAGGATTTTTGATTATGGTAATGTACTTGAGGGCTATCTGCCTAAGGGGAGGGATACCTATGTGGAGAATTTTTTAAGAAAAACTATCTCATATTCACGTTACGCGTGGAGAAAAACCACGAAACTTCCCATGCAGCCAGCCCGTTCCCCGGGAATAAACTTTCATAAAAGAGCAAGTCATCTGGAGACACGGGTTCATTGCACTTAATAACTTAAATTACTTATTTACTTATAATAATGTTGCGTGCGTAATAGATTGAATGCACAATTCGGATAATAGGTTAATAAAAAAATTATTCTTATTAAGAGAAATATAACAGAACGCTGGAATTTTCCTCAGAGATATTCGTACAAGTGTTCACAGTATCTCGTAATATAATTAGTTTTACTTTAAACTACTAAAAACGTTAAAATGCAACGCAATGCAAAGCGTTATCGAAAGAGAAAGCTAACTCATATACCTCAGTTCACGGAGAACTAAATAAACCGCAATAACAATAACTAAGCAAGCAACTAAACAACTGAGCTGAGATGTCTCTCTCCGGCTTTAAATAGTTTTCAACCGGAAGTGCGAGATAGTTCTAGCATTTTCTGCTTCTGGGGATTTCTGGAAACCGATAAGAGCTTGGACTTACAGCTAACATAGTGGTCAATTATATTTATTCAATTTCAATACAAATTAAAGAGATACCTATTTATTAAATGTTAAATGCACGTGCTCCTGTATTTTTACTTTTCCGGCATAGCTTTCTCTTGAAATTTGTCTCGCGCAGTATTGCACGCGGAAATAAAACAATTTTAATCATAATTCTACAAAAATTAGCTATCTAAATACAAAATTCCTAACAATAATAATATAAAACTTCTCATGGCCATCACTTACGGTGACTGTTTATGAAAATAGAAATTCTAAAATTCTAATATTCAGAATCAAGGCCATGAAATATGAGCAGAGTAAAAGAAAAAATATTGCATTAATTTCAAGATTTTTAGAGACATTTCACGCATTCTGGAAGGAAAAAAAACTTAAATAGATCAATATGAAAAGTATATGTATATATATATGAATAGATGAAAATTATGTAGAAACACTTGCACAACGCTTAATTCTGAAAGTGATCAGTATTTCTGAAAATTTCAGTAATTATCCGTATTGAACATTACATCGTTTGATGAGAACTTCACAAAAGACCAAAATTATCATGAATGACTGTCTTAAAAAGTGTTCTTAATAATAAATATGCTAAGAATAAAATGCGTTTGTAATGAAGCGAAATTAAAGCTTATTTCGGATATGCCCGTTTGCTTCAGTTGATTAAACAATTTTATATAAAGGAGCATTTATCGAAAGGAAAACTAAAGCTACAAATTTACAGAACGAAAAACTGATCTACGAAGTACTGAAGAAACAATGAAAAATCTTTAACGGGCAATTCTTGTTCAGCTCATATTCATTATGATCAAAATACCCTAGCTGAAAAAATATTCCCAGCAATATTTTAGTTTAGATCATGGATGTTAATTTATTAATTAAATATTTTTATTTGCGAACCTACTCATAACTAGCAGCCCCTAAGATGGGCTTACAGCCAATTCATCCTCCATCGATTCCCTCTTTCACGAACGCCCACCAGCGGCCGAGATATAAAATCGCTGAACACTGGTAGTTCTCCGACCTGAGCTCGATTCCAGGCGAACGGGCTGGTTGTATGAGCGTTTTCGTGGTTTTCCCCATGTGTAACGTGTACAGGAGCCAGTTTCCATTAGAAAGTCTTCCAAGAAAGTATCCCTTTCCTTAGGAAGATAGCTCATGTGTATTTTGCCGTAATGAACTAAACCAAACCAAACCCTCTTTCTCGATTCATCTTCTTTTCGAAAGTCAATTTTTAAAACAGCGAACAACCGCTTTAATGAGTTAAAACGTTTAGGGGAGTTAGGCCTTATTGCATTCACCTGGTTTAGCTTTCAATTTCTAGTATTTTCGACAATTTATTTGACAAGTTTCTTTTAAATATTTTATTTATTTTATAACTTTCCTTTTAATGCAAACGATCTACCTTCGAACATTAATGCTGGATGATCACATTTGGTTCCAATAAATTCGGGTTTCGATAAACTCATGAACACGGTTTAAACAGATATCCATTAAAATAGCGAGAGACAAATTTATAATAATCACATGCATTGTTGTAAATTACTTCACTTGAATTGACATACTTATAGGATTGTTAATTGTAACAAGCCAATGAGTACTTATCCCCTAATACTGCCTCTCTCAACAATTACTTATTGAAAAGAAGTTGAAACGGGAAAGTTTCCTCCAATAGGTGTTTCTGATGAGAGGGATGGGGAGTAGCAGAGGATAAATTGGCTCGATTTTGACCACAGAATGAAATGGGAAGGAATGAATCAAGAAATTATCCTAAGATGACCACCTCTATGTGTAGCTAATATTTCTTATGCACGTAAATAAATACACTCCTGGCCACCCAAATTGCAACACCAAGAAAGACAAGAGATATCACAACAAAATTTATTTAGTAGATAACATGTTGACTAAGTACCAAATGATTAAATTTATAGACTTCTGTGAAGTGTGGTTCCTTCCAGAATCAGTAGCCAGAGTAGCCGCCATTGTTGGAGATCACCGCTGCCACACACCTCGGCATTGATTCAAAGAGACTTTGGATGTGTTCTTGGGGTACAGCAGACCAAGCAACTTCCACACGTTGCCAAAGGTCATCTGGTTTGGCAGCTTGGGATGTAATCTGGGTCAATCGGTCAGCAACCATGGACCACATGTTTTCTATCGGCGAAAGATCCGGAGTGCGAGCCGGCCAGGGAAGCAATTCAATCTGGCGATTGACGAAGAACCCTTGGACAATGCTTGCCACGTGTGGTCGCGCATTATCGTGTTGAAATATGGCTGTGGGCAAACCCTGAAGGTAAGGAAGGACAACTGGCTCCAACACTTCGGAGATGTAGCGCTGGCTGTTTAAAGTGCCGGCGATGCGTACTAGAGGAGTGCGAGAGTGATATCCAATACCGCCCCATACCATAATATCCGGTGCAGGACCAGTGTGGCGGTGCATAACGCAGCTGCTCAGCATCCTCTCTCCACGGTGTCTCCAGACTCAAATCCGACCATCGTGGTGTTGCAGACAGAAGTAAAGACAATTTCATTCCATTCTGCCGTCCACATCCTTTTTTCATCGCACCATTCGCGACGGAGACGTCTGTGGTTCTGCGTCAAGGGTAGACGAAGTAATGGACATCTTGCGGACAGACCACTCTGCTGTAAACGGCGTCGAATGGTAGGCGCAGACACTGGATGATGCGTTACAGACTGAATGTGCTGTGGTATGGTTCGTAATGTGACTGAGCGTTCCGTCACTGCCATGCGCACAATGTTCCTGTCACACGTGAACTGGTGCACTGAGGTGGGTGCGATCGAACACACCCTCCTGCATCCAACGGTCACATATCCGCATTACAGTTGTTTGGTTTCGCCCAACACGACTACTGATTTCCCTAAAAGATAATCCACATTCTCGGTAGGCCAGTACTCCCGCTGTCGAACTCGGATACTTGATCAAACGATGATCGCTGTTTACTACGAGGCATAACTGATCTTTTTTTTTTTTTTTTTTTTATTTTTTGAAAAAAACCGTAGGAAAAACACAGTTGCCGAAGTTGAAATCGTCGAAAACTCCAAGCCTTAAATAGCGTTTTGGAGGCGCGCGTGATGTGCGTCTGCGGCGCTGAAATTCTTATCATTTGCATATCTAACCTCTGCTAATGCATGTTGTAAATTTCATGTTATTTGCATGCTTCCTTCAGGGTGTCGCATTTACAGTAGCCAGCAGTGTATCAATATTGATTTCGCCTGTCTAAGACGACCACTTCTACAGAAGACCAAAATTGTCTGGAAACATGAGTAATCATCTCAAAAAGAGTTAACTGTAATTTTGGAACACTACTAAGCAAATTTTAATGAGAAGAAATGAAAATTACATTGGTTCTAATTTAAAATGAATATGTCACATGGTTTGAGAACAAACATGACGTATGTAAAGTACTTTTTATTTTAGAAAACAAAATTACTGTCACCTGATTTCAAAAGAAAATTAGATTTGCAGTAACTCATCAAATTTTGTAGTGTTAATTTTACTCGCAAGCTACATTTAAAAGAAAGACAAGGTTCTGGCTGATGTACTACATAATGTAGAATATATTTTAGCGCACAAATTGTAAAAGTATTTATTATTATAAGACGACCATTCTTACTAAACATTATTAGAAGGTACAGAACTATATCAAACGCAGCTTTGAATGCATTGACAGGATAATATATATATATATATCCATCTCTATCCGTCAAATCTGAAAAAGAAGCAATAAAAATCAAGTATTTCTTTTGCGGAAAAATTCAGTACTTGGAAATCTAGAAATTCAGACATCAAATTTTAAAATTGGAGAACACATCTCAAAACCTCATCCATCAAAATATCTAAACATCTATCTAGAATTTAATATGAAAAACGAAAACAACTCAAGAAAGAAGTTTATGCAAATGGATCAAAACTTGATAGTAAAGTAGGATGTGCAATAATTATACATCAAAGACAGCAACAATCTTATAAATTTTAATTTCATTTAAAAAGACAAAATTCAGTATTACAAGCAGAAACATTTGAGAAAAAAGAATCCATCAAATTCAGAGTAAACAACAATACGCGAACAATAAAAAAAATTAAATCAGATTCACTTTCTACAATTCATACAATAGCCGAAAAAAGCTCATTAATCTCCCATCACAAGAGAAAACATAACACATTTAATCTGAAATTTCCAAGCAAGAATAATAATAGAATGGATCAAAGCACATAGTGGTAATATTAGAAATGATGAAGCTGATCTAAATGCCAAAGAAGGAAAAACAATATTTTGTTACGATTTTTGTATTTAGTTTGTTATTTTTAGTAGAATTGTAATTAAAATTGTTTCATTTCCCCCTGACAAGTTAAGAGTTTCCCGTGAAGAGTAAGCTGCGCCGAAAATTTAAAAAAAAAATACAGATGCACGTGGATTTAATAAAAGTTTATCTCCGTAATTGATATTTAATTTGAATAAATGCAATTATGTGTTAGCTGTAACTGTTCTCGTGCATTATTAAAAAGCTTATAAAAGCCTGAGAAAAATATCTCAGTTCAGTCGTTTACTTATTTGTTGTTATTGACTGTAGCGAATTCACGGTGAGATCGGATTAGCTTTCTCTGTGCTTTGAATTGTGTTCTATTTAACGTTTTAACAGTTTAAAATATAGCTATCGTTTATTTTGCGTCATATTCTGATATTGTACCTTTTCGGGCCTAGAGTTTATCCTTTGCGGGCTCTGGAGGTCGTCTGGAACTCTATAGATTGCTGGTATTTCTAAATGGTTAGTATATGGGGACAATACCTGCTCCACCGTTGGTGTTCCCTATACTTCTACATGCACCTGTCCTTCCGATTGCTAGCCAGGCGTGCATCCATTAACAACAAGACAAAGGCATGCCGTAAGGAGGAAGAAACTACTTTATATTTTCTTCCCACTTAAACGGCGACTGGAGACATGAGGACCCAAAGCTTGGGGATAACGACTTAAAGCTCACCATAATTTTATTTCGGGTGCCATTTGTGGAGTCATTCAGAGATTTTTGAAGGCAAGAAAGCGAAGAAATCCAATTCACAGTCCTCTCTTCGGGATCTGAACTTCGGACATCCCGATTCCTAGCAGGGCGTGTTTCAAATTATACCCCGAAAGGACACCGTAAGGAGGGAGAAAATACCTTACAAAACTTGTAGCAAGCGTTTTCATTCACAGTGAAGGACAGAACATTATGTGCTGCAGCGGATATATTTGCGAAAGCAAGTGGATGATGAATATGTGGAGCTAATCCATAGAAAGGGTAGCTCGTAATAACCAGTATTTCTGGAAAAGGTGTGCTAAGGATATCTCTAACTTAAAAACGATTTCCTTATTTAATGCGGCTGAAAAAGTTATGTTTTGTATTTTGTTTTTAAGGATACAAAAATGTTTATTTATTTATTTATTCATTTACTTATAATTCTTCAATTACATAATTTTTGTTGAAATAAGAAATGGTAGACGAAGCGGAAAACAAAATTCTCTTTCTTTCTTTTTAATAAATACATATTTGCCCTCCAAAACTCAAATATCCAAAAACAAGATATTGAGATTATTTAAATTTTCAGAAAAGAGAACGGAATAAATCAGTTCTGCCTTTGTCTGGATTCGAACTTCGTATCTCAATAACTTCGATAACACCCATACGGGAATGCGATAATTCCTCAGAAAAGAAACAGCTTGGTCATTGGGATTTATTAATGTTCGGATGCACTGAGGTTCCAGTTAATCAAGTATTTAGAATTCCGCTGTAGCCAGTGATACGTATTTATATATTTTGTATATTGTGATACTATTATTTGATGGCTTCCCTTGCAGCAGCTTTTGATGCTCAAGCTTTCAGGTGGTCCCATATTTTTGGTATATTAATTATACTCCCATTATTATTCCTCTAGCTCTAATGACCCATGAAGTTTATGAACGGAACTTCTACCCTACTCGCTTGTATGTAAAAACATATTATTCCCGTCCGTACGTATTTAAAAAGCGAGGAAGGCTATCTTTGTTTACTTACTAAGAAGAAAGTTAGAGCGTGGGATTGGTATTTCTATTGTATGATCAACTTTCCATGATTGATTTCTTCAAAATTTTTTTTCTTAATTTTAAAAGAATTAAAACTTTTGAAGTTCTTGTTTTTTAATTGCTTTTGAAATCTGCCTCATGCTTCGATCTGTGTCTAATAAAAATACTCAGCGATGTCTGAATTTTCGCAGAGCTGTTTTTCGTGAACATTGTTATTTTGCTATTGTTATTTTTGCTATTGGGGTTATTTTGTTATTGTGTTTTTGTTATCGAGCATTACTATTTTGCTACTGCTATTGTTATTTTTGGAATTTTTGATGTACCTACATAAAATAATAAGCTGACGGAATTCGAAACTGGTTTCAAGTTAGAATTTCATAAAAATAGAATAGTTCTGTTTCTCACTCATTTTAGGTGAATTTTAATGCTATGATTTTAGGAACTGAAGCATACTTTTCTATTAGAATTAATATTTAAAAACGTGAAGAAAACATGAAATTCATTAGAAGCCTACAGGTAACGAACCCCTGCAAAAGTTGGCGGCACCCTTATATAGGTCAGTCAGTATCCGCCAAGATCGAAACTTTAGCATAAAGGTGCCACCCCGTTAAGATTTTTTTTATTGATAAAAACACATGAGCTACTGGCACGTTTGCCCAAGTAGATTTTCGTTTGCCTTTGATAAACTAAATGTATCCCATGAATTAGGAGGCAGACATTTTTCTGAAGTTTGCTTTGTTCTGCTCAAAAATGGATTTTCATAAAGATTTTTTCTAGTACCTTTCATGTCAAGGCACCATTGTGAAATTCTTTGAGTTGGCGAACATTGCCTGACCTGAATTAGAGTGCCGGCACACCAATGAAAACTTCTCACAGAAAAATCTCTCATTTCAACAGAGAGATCATCAAGTTTAATGATTGCTGACGTTTAGTTATGTTCATTTTTTCCAGTGAAAGATTACCTATTGCTTTTAATTTTTAATTCTGCAAATCCGACACTTCAGTTTTTGATTAGAAACTAATCAAAATAAAGTGACAGTCCATGATGACTAGCTTCATGTCAATTGTTAGGTGAATGGAAGCTTGGAAATTCTGCTGTTGGCTGAAATCTTCATAGCAGATTGATAGCATAGTAATAAACGATATCGTGGTATAAGATTGACAGCACGATGTCATTTTTTGACAATAGCAATTGTACTAAATTTTAGTCTGTCAATTGTAAATTTGATATAAGAGATGAAAAAATTATGTTTTTGTCATAATTCTCGTTATTTATCTGTCCAGTTTAAGTCATCTGTAAATGAAATGTATGACTTAGGTGCAATGTTTTCAAGTGAAGCTTAAAATGATTCAGAAGTGAACATGAAAATCTTATTGTGGAAGACGGAAGACACATTTGTTTCTCATTTGCCAAACCTTGTTTACCTTCTCCCTGGCCAAATCCACTTCCTCTATTGAGTGTCAATTAGTTTCGGTAGACAGACGGACGAGCCTTTCCATCTGGTTCCCGATAAATCTTCGACCTGGGGGCAAGGGGGCCCTTTTCCGGCGGATGGATCCGTCGCGTGGCCTCTCGCAGCTGCCGTCTTCGCTCTGCCGACGCGTGCCGCTCACGAGTGTACAATCTCTCTTCCTCCCCCTTCCAGGCCCTAAAAAATTGCTCCTTTTTTCCTCTCAGCCTAATGGCTCGTTTCCTTTTCCGTTTTCTGGATAGGTAAACTAAAGATTCGTCCCCCTTTATTTCCGCCGGTTTCTGCAGTTGCGAAAGGAAGTGGAATACAAAATAGGTATTTGGTTGCTTATAAGCGTCATAAATGCATCGCACATCATCGCATGCTGCAAATTACAGTTATATACTTTAATTGTAATGAATTATGTGAATGATTATGAATCATTGCTTAAGCCAGTGGCCTCAAACTGGTGGCCACCGAAGTAACTTTATACTGCCCGCGAATAGATTCCATTTATTCATTTTCTGCAAAGGTTTCAAGATTTTAGTTATTTGAAGTTCGAGTTTATATTATTTTCATGACCATTAAAATATGAACATGAATAATGCAATAGAAAATCTAAAAAAAAGCTCTAATTAATTTAAAATTTACTATAAATCTTATTCAGAAACTTGAAAATACAGATTTTATTAACTTTTATTCGTATTTATCCAAAATAAAACCAGTTCAGTTGCGAATTTTTGCATTAAGAGTAATCTCTTTGTATGAGAATACATTTATACATGCATAGTTTCTTTTTCAAAGGTTAAAAATTAATAAAAATTAGCTCTGTTGACCGATGAGCATCTGGAATCCCCAATAAAGATGATTTTTAGCAGTTCCTGTCCAAGGCTACAAACTTTATCAGAACAGAAATGCCATCAAGTGTCAAGTTGTTGTTCAAAAAATAAACAGGTTTATAGTTATTTACGTACAAACATATATATTTTTATCTGCTTATCCAATATCTGCATATTTTTATTTACGTATTTTTACCTGCGTATCGAGAATTTTATCTGCGTGTCGAAGTATCGAAGCATTTTTATCAGCTTATACGATATACCTGTATATAAATATCTACGTATGTATTAAAGAAACAAACTAAATTGAGAATTGACTAAAACAGACTAAATTGTCATTGATATATTCTCACGTTATGTCCCACTTAAAAAATTTTCGCTGAAAATTTAATTCTTTCTAAATTTAGTTTAAATCTGTAAGGTTTATCCTAAGTTTTTAACAGTTACCTTTAGTTTAAGTTACTTTCCTGTCCCTCCTAATTTCAGCTTACAATTTCCTACCAGAATGTGTTTTTAGAATCACGATTAATGCAAATGATTAAGAGCAGTATTTAAGTTCCACTGACTCCTGGAGAGAGCCTCAGAGTTTGTGACTAGCGCGCGTTTGCCTTTTGACTGCGACTCTCTAAACTGTTACTACGCTCGGCCGTATTTCAGGTCCTTGATAGCTTTGCTAGCTTATTCGATATTTAGGGGCCAACTACTTAGAATTTTGATAGCTTCAGCTGTATCTTTTCAGCTAGCATTAGTTAAGTCTTAGTTCTTATTATTTTGAGTTCAAGCCGCCCAAGTGAAGGCTTGGCTGTACGCCCTGAGAAAGGGGGCGACTGTTTAGTTCTTATTTCGAGCAATAAAAGGTAACCCTTCTTGAATTACGTCTCTGTTCCTGAACTAAAGCGATTATTCACTTAGCTGTTCACGAGATTCCTACACATTTAGCTGTTAGATAAAAGGGTGGAACCCCACAAATTATGTAATTATTTAATGATTAATTAAACATCTTAGAATTATTTGGAATAAATGTCTGTCTAAAAATTTAATTTTTAGCTGTCAATGTATTTGAATTACAAATTGTAACCAATAAAAATGACTTGCAGATACCAAACCTTAGATCTCAGATAGAAAATAAAAATAAATATTTTTTTTCTTTGCGATATAATTACTATTATTATGCGCAGTTTCATAAATACTTAGTAAGTGAGACTTAAAATTTATTTAAAATAATTTTTATTTTGTTAATTAATTTTTTTTATTTAATTAAAAAAGCTTCTGGTTCGTCGGCTGTTTTGAGATCGAACATTCACCCGCGTGCAATTTGAGTTTGTGACCACCGGCTTGATGTCGTTAAAAATAAACATTAAAATCATGGAAAGAATTTCGTTAATTTTGTATTTCGCAGAGGCAGACTACAAAACTCAAAGTGTATCAACAAAATCTCTTAAGAAAGCTTTTTTTTTCCCACTAAACTTTCTTTTCGAAGTAGTGGATATCACTGACACGAATTATATTAAATATTTTACAAAATAGTCCGGTAGTTTAATATCATTCATGTAAAGTGGTTCAAAGCAAAACAAAAATTAAAAACTTTATTTCTGCATACATTTTGTTTTCATGGTTCACTTTACTACATGTATAAAATATAAAATTTGAAAGTAGGGCCTTTAGTTGGCAAAAAAGGCACGTTATTGCCAAATGGCATATTAGTCTCGAAACGGCATTTTACGTTGAATCACTATAAATGGCGTAAAACTTTTCAAACTGTTGCCACTAAATATTACCGCCCTGTGTTATATTCAGAGAAATTAAATAATGAAAAATTTGCATGAGTTTACGCGTGGCTCTCGCACTTTGAAAAAACAATGGTACCTAGAGCCATCAATTTCGAATAGCTTAATCCTCCACCCGAACACTGGCCCCATGAAGCCCGAATTTTGAATTTGTTTTATTATTTATTTCAGATTTTGTGAAACTTTAACGGATTTTTGATTAAGAAACTCAACCGATTTCAAAGCGAACAGTAGCAACACTGCACGGAAAAAGACATTTTTATCTCCAAAGCGCGAGACTGTGTATCGGAAATTCTAAAGATATGCTGTTTATAAATATTTTGCGATTTTGCTGTTGAGTCGAATTTTATGTGCCGTAAGCGCCAAGAGCAAGGTGTTCAATAGATAAAGTAAATATACAAAATATTAGTAATAAAAAGACAAAAAAGTTTTGTAAAGCATTTTTTGGGGGGGGGAGGGATAAAGCTTTTAATAGTAAGGAAAGTAATACTGATACGATGAACTAAGAAAAGACTGGGAAAAAAAGAAAAATATATGCTAACACTTAGCGCTTCATTGGGAACTCTAAATGTATACTGCTATGCTGCATTTAAAATTTTTGTAACTTTGCTGTTGAATTGTACATGACGTAAGTGCGCAGAAAATGATGCTTAATAATAAAGCTAAAAAGACAAAAAGAATGAGTTAGTAGGAGTGAGTGCAGCAGCAGACTGGTAAATTGCGATCTCAGCGAGAGTGTAGAAAAACCTTAACAAACCCTTTGGGGCGATCTTTAAAATCTTGGCGCTTTCAGATTTTTTTTTTTTTTTTTTTTCTTATT
>KK119890.1:782517-806057 GCA_000611955.2 Stegodyphus mimosarum
TTTTTCCTAATTAGAAAAAAAAGAAAAACTTAAAATTTCTTGTTGAGCTATAAATCTTAATTAAGTGACAAAGATTAATGCTATAAAAGAGAATCGTAATTTGAAAGATCTCAAAGCTGCATTTGTAGTACTCTGCATACTACGCTAAACTGCTTGTCTCATTTTTTGAATAACACACCTGTCAATACGATAGATTTTTATCATCTTCTATTGTATTTAAAAACTGTGATTTTTTTTAATCATTGAATTTTTTAAATTTTTTTACCTCTGGAATGAATGTAAAACTACAAGGAATTATCCCATTCCTTTGTAAGAGTTACCAGCACATCTAGCTGGCATTTGGAATATTCATGTTTCGAATCCCGACAAGCTTGCAGCTGATTTTTCAAGTTTTCTGCTTCAAAATATGTAAAACTCTTTACAGTGGTGGCGGAATTAAAATGTGGCGAACAATCATTCCTCCTCTTTGGTCGACAGGCTCTCGTGCTTCTCCATTGTTACTTTTTATATGAAGGAGACTGCAAAGAATTTTCTTTTCTCCCGTGTTGTTATCATGGTATAAGTGATAAGCATGTCCAGCTGCTTCGAAAAACCTAATGGTCTCCACAAGATAATACAGATTTACTTTTAAGTCTTCAAGAACTTCACTTTGTAATGTAGCAAAAACATTTCTTCATCATCGCTTTCAATACTTTCATCATTCTCATTTTCACACTCACCTTCAAAAAAATTTCGAAATTAAATCTTTCATGGTCACGTGTTGATATAATATGACATTGTTTTCGACATCTGCGCTGCTATTTAGGTCAGGAGCCGCATGTCCAATGGGCCACTTTCTTTTGCGATTTCTACGGTGATTTATAATTCACCAAAAGCCTCATGTATCCATTCTTTTACATTCGAGCATTTTTCTTTGTCTTCAGGCATAACGTTTGCACGTTTGAAACAATAATGAGGTTTATTTAATTTGTTTAACTAGTTATTTTAGGTTTGCAATCTTTACTGTCACTTCTCTCTTTCTATTTTTCTGCCGGAATGCAAATTAGTTAGTGTGGATTTAAGTGAGGGTTTGAGATTGTTAAACCAGAGCGTGATCTGCCGCTTGAAGGCCACGTTACTAGTTTTGTTATTCTAGATAAGAGTTCTTGTCTTCGGCGCTGCATCACTTCTTGCCGATGGTTAAATTTACGCCAGTGAAATCCGAGCCAACTTCGCCATTAAATTGCTCTGTGTAGCCTTTGGATATTAGACATTTAAATTCAGTTCTACATTTGAATTTCTACTTTGAGTTTCTCGCCATAAGTGCTGGCGGACTTTGTAAGCACAAGATGTGCTTTTTGTTCATCTTATTGAGTTTAAAATCAAAGGGCCTTTTGCACCCTTCTCAACTTTCTGTACTTTAGCTTTAGCGGTAAGTCTCTTAGGTTAGCCACATTGTACAGTAGTAAAAGATAACAATTCTTGATAGCTTTTTTTTTTAAAACTAAATTCTTTTATATGTCAATACACTCGATTGCTTCCAGAATGCACATTTCATATTCCTTATTTTTATTGACAGGATTTCCTAAATTTTTAGTCACTAGTTTTTCTTATTATACGCATGCTTTACCTCACCTTCGAGAATTTGAAGGCGGGCTGTATCGTTTGGTGGTGGAAGTAATATTTCAACAATTTTCTGATTTCCTGGATATAAGTGAGCAAGACATTCGATGATAACAAAAACAACTTTTTTTTTTTTTGAAAAATTACATACCCAATTTGAGGCTATATTTTTTGCGATTTCAGTTTTGGAATGTCAGAACAAGTTTCAGATCGTAAGATTTAATTAACACGTTATTTCTTAAATAATCATGCACTTCTATAGCTCCATCTACTCCATTGATCTTCAAACTTTATCGACTCATGGAACCCTTAGAATTATAATGTTTTTCCCCGAGGAACCACGTCCCACCATTAGAAAAATAGATCATAAAATCACATTTAACGTAGATCAATATGTTACAGGTACTTTATGTAAAGATAATTAGGGGAAAATATTGTACTATTTTTATTAAAATTACTTTAACATAAAATCAATATAACTTACTCATTAATAGAATTAACTACGTGTTCCAAGTGCCATCTACCCTTACATTATATTTAGTAACGGGGCTCTGCTTGCACTTTTTTTATACAAACTTATCAAAGTCTAATTCTATTGGTGTCGTCTGTAGTCGCATTTCATACTCTGTACTTTTAATTTGCTTTTATACTTTTGTTGCCACATACGTTGAGAAATATTTTTCGCTTAAATATGTTGTTCCGAACGGTATTAAAATGTTTATAGCTGTATGGTATTCTTCATGAATCTACAACCAAACATTTAGAAGCTACTCTTGCTTAAATTTGAATTTTAACATCAAATCTGTTGATTTGCCAATAAGTTGTTCCCTCATCGTAATACTCGCATGGATATTTTTATCCAGTTATACTTAATTTTTGCTGGAAATATTCTTTTATAGTTTTCTTCAGTTGAAAATATGCTCCATGTACAGTTTCTAATACTATCATCTAAATTCAATTCATTTTCCATCAGCAAACTGTTTAGTTTTGCAGAGAATTCCACTTCATTCCCTTTAACATATGGTGATCACACTTTAATTTAAAAACTAATCTATAATTAAATGCATCTTTATATTTTTTGATGCAACTTCCTGGATTGCTGTTCTAAATTTGGTGAGTTAGATTTTCACTTATCGATAAAAGAGTAGGCTCGTTAACAGAAGAGCCAGGTACTTAGACATTCATATTTTAATTTATAAATATTCAGCTGTTATTGCATTACCAACTGACAAGCAACGGAATAAGTTTTCTTTTTCGTATTTTCGAGTTCCAATAAATATTTTAGTTGCTTTTATACTTCTGTTGTTTTCAGTGTGTGTCGAAAGTTTGTAAGACGAAATAAAAATTCATTCATAATCTAGAACAGTTACTTAGAGTTTATTTTAAAAATATTTGAGTGTAACGTTGTAGAGTTGTAAGGTTTTAGTTAAACTAACAGAAGTTTTATTTTAATTTGCCTTTTTCTAGCTGTTCTTATTTCAACTTCCCGTTAGAATAAGCGCGCGTTTCAGCTTTATGCTAATTTGAATTGGAGCCAAGTTTA
Organism: Stegodyphus mimosarum; assembly: GCA_000611955.2. Classification (NCBI taxonomy): domain Eukaryota; kingdom Metazoa; phylum Arthropoda; class Arachnida; order Araneae; family Eresidae; genus Stegodyphus; species Stegodyphus mimosarum. Next base: position 785,663 of record KK119890.1, read on the forward strand.
TATTTAAGCGAGAGATAGCAACCTCTCAGTGTGAGAGAGCTTTTAGTCTCAGATCACTGTTACTCTATTCAACTTTCGCCTGACCCGCTAGTATTTAAATTCTAAGCCGTAGCGCTGTTACGCTATTACTTATTGAAGTAATTCTAAGTGCGTTAGTATTAGTTAAATCTTGCTAAGCACCATTTAGCATACAGGCCAACCTCGCGTTCACAGCTCTGTGAGCAACGACGATTTAATTTCTATTTAGCTTCAGTTTAAATTATCTGATTGTTCAGTTTAGACCCAAATGGCGGTCATTATTTTTTGTATCTCTCCCGAGTTGGGAAGTGGCTGTATATAATTGTGGTTTAATAAAAGAGGATTTTAAATCCCTCTGAAATGCAGTACTTCTACCACTTAATCACAATACTCTGCCACAGAACATAGCTGCATTCAGCTCCCTGTTCAAGATCAGGACTTAAGATTTACACGAAGATGTTCGCCAAGAATATGCACCGAACACTCAGTCCTGACAGAGTCATTACGTTATTTTGAAGCAAGAGACATGAAAAATGAGCAAGGCCCTCACTGTGACTCCAACCTAGACCTCTCGAATGCGCGCCGAGTGTGCTACCGTTACACCACGAAGGCATGTGGAAAGGAGGGAGAATATACTTTATATACCTCCCTTTTTAAGAAACGACTGGAGATGAGGGAACCCAATCACAAAACCCTGATGGTGAAGAATTATCGTGCACCAACTTTTAGTTCGTTCGCCACTTATACGATTTTTGACGCTGGATAAGTGAAAAAAATGTGCAATGCCGTCTCCGGGACTCGAACTTGAGCCTCTCGCGCAGCGTGTGCTACCGTTACACCACGAAGGCATGCGGAAAAGAGGGAGAAAATACCTTACAGCTCATATAAACCTCAGGCAAAATCATGAAAATTTGTAGTATATTACTTCTTAACGAGTGAACATTTCGTCATTAAATGACGAATTTAAAATCATAATTATCGTAGAGAAATCTAAATGAATTGAATATAATCATTCTTATGTACATCAAATCCATGATATCGTTTCCATTTTTCCTTAGAATTCTGTTAATATCCTAATACATTTCGTATATGAATGCTGCACGATTTTATTTTTAATCCTATATGACTGTTGATAAAAGATGCTTCCAATGCCATACGTTACTCATCTAGCCATAATCGTTCCAGTTTTATAAATCAAATGTACTATTTTCAGCTGCTAAAATATACTTCTCTAAAATGACTGAAAAATACATTTAATTTTTAAAAGAGGCTTTGCTAAAAATTCAGGTTCATGTATTTTCAGTAGAGCATATAGCACAAAATTAAAACGATTATTAATTTTAGAAAAACCTGACCATTATAGGTTCAGCATCAATATTTTGGTCCAAGTAGATCCATCCATCCATCATACTTATCAATAATAAGTTTAAATGAACTTCTCTTGTCCACAGTCTAGCACATAACAGATAATGGCGCCACGGGACGAAACGAGACAAATTGCCCATCAATGTAAAATCAACAAGGAATACTTAATTGTAAGGATCGTTGAATGGTTGAACCTGCCTCGTCTCCTGCTGTTTTCTGGGCGAATGTTTAAGGAAACTGTTGAGCATGCGCATCCGAAATGATATTCCCTGCTAGGAAGGAGCTGCAAGGGGTCCACCACAGCATCTGTCCTCTACTTCTACCCGCAGAGCCCACGGATGCAGCGCGCTGGGCCTCCGAATGTGCGATTAATACGACCGATCAGCCGGACTGTGGGGGTCTAGTTGGAGCTTTTTCTCACGCTTGTATGTGAAGTGAAACACTTCCCCGGATGGCGGCTTTTTAAATTGGAGGAGATGAATTAGGAATTGGTAACTTAAATCAAATATTAGCCTTCAACGTTTATTAACAATTAAAAGAAGTCTGTGATTCTATACCCCTACAATGAGGTTGTAATTGGTTGATTGAGAATCTCCGGAATATGTGCAACGGTTTGTTTCATATGTACATTCATTACCATGCTTATATTAATATGAAATGGAGGGTTTTAAAATGGAGGACGTGAATTAGGAATTGTTAACTTAATATTGGCTTTGAACGTTTATTAACAGTTAAAACATGTATAAGTCTCTGATTCTTTACCCTTCCAATGAGGTTGTACTTGATTGACTTCGAATCTTCGAATCTCAGAAATATATTTAAAATATAATAATTTGAAAATAATTATAATTCTGTGCAATAATTTGAAACGAATACGCTTTAATTATCACATAAAAGACTATTCGTTTCACATTCATGTTGATTCATCACAGTCATGTTTATATTATTATAATTTATTGATTGCCGTTATATAATTAATGGTGGGCCCCACTACAATTAACGGTGTCTATTATTTAGAAGTTACACTATAGTGGTATATTAACTCGATCAATGATGTTGTGTGTCCGATGAAGGCAGTTCTAGGCCAACGAAAGTGCGCTTTTTAGAGACCTAATCAGAGGCTGAACACTCATGCAGTTTAGAGAGAAGCTTGTTTGACGAGTGTTGGACAATCTAACTGTATGTCATTTTCTTGGTTTTTCTAACCTAATGTAAATATCGAGTTTTAACGAAAGTTCCCGCCACCGCAAATATCGTCTGCGCAAAACGTTCACGTTGATGATGTTCTGTATTTAATCATATACTGTCAAAGATTTAAAAGAATCTTCGGAAATTTGACATTTGAAAAAAAGAGACTTGCTTTAAAACACTGTGTTGTAAAATTTATAAAAAAAAATATCATACTCATTAAGTACAGGGTGTCTGAAACGAAACTATCACGCTACCAGATTAGAATCATCATTTACTTCTAGTTCCATTGCAAAAGATCAGCTACGGAATGTCACCAAATGTGTACAGCTTTAGATACTGATATTGCATCATATGACACTGTGATGGTAACAAAAGATCAAAAACAAGGACTATGACGTTCAAGAAACAGAAAGCTCTGGCCGATCTACTGATGTTGATGAAGGCCGCCTGCGAGAACTGTGGAAGAAGATTAGTATGCAACCACTCGAGAGCTTGCTAAAGAGTTAGACGTTAGTGCCACATCTATCAATCGCTCTATGCATCGCAAAAACTAGACGTACAAGTTCAATCGCTGGGGGCCGCATGAGCTGACTCAAGCAGATGAGGACAGACGTGTTCGGGCTTGCACTAATCTGCTTGACTATCAACTCAAGGACAAAATTATGGATGGGATCGTCACTTGTGATGAAAAAAGGATTTACTTCAACAACACGGGCAGAAAAGGGGGTTGGTTTGCGCCCGGTGGGCCAGTCGGCAGCGTTGCAAAGCGCAGTTTGACTAACAAAGCGATCATGCTTTGTATCTGGTGGAATTGCCGTGGTATTATCCATAAAGAGTATTTGGAAAAAGGTAAAACCCTCGACAGTAAGGTGTACAGCGAGATGCTAGTTCGTGTTGACGCTGCTATGAAGGAAAAACGTCGAACTGTGTTCCGGCGCAGAAAGTTAATGTTCCATCAAGATAACGCAAGACCACATGTGTCTGCATTCACCAGCTGGACTCTCTACGGATCCGAATGGGATCTTTTGCCACACCCACCATATAGCCCCGACATCGCTCCTTCGGGCTTTTACCTTTTTTCACACCTGCAGTTACATCTTGCTGGTGCTATCTTCCATTCTGCACAGGACGTCCGAAATGAGGTTGATCTGTTTTTGAACTAGCGGCGACCAAGTGTCTGGGCCGAATACTTTGAAAAACTACCAAAACGTTGGCAGAAAATCTTAGATTTGTGTGGCGATTATTACCCGAATTAAAGTTACTGCTTTTATATATTTTCTAACTTTATTAAGAATATTTTTGGCGGAAAACTTCCGTTATAACCAGGCATTGAATATTTTCCCTTAAAAGATTTCACGAAGTATTGCTTTTCATAGACGGATAGTCTTCTTATAATTAACTGATAAACGATTGTTAAAAATCATAAGGTTTATTTTTATTTTGTAAGCCGTTTAAAAGCCCCTTTATTTTGTCTCTTTTTCTCTCCCGAAGTTTGATTTTCGGAAAAACATTCCAAATGCGCATAAAAGTAAACTTATGAAAAAAAAAAAAAAGAAATGGGATTATGAAGGAGGTGGTCTATGAATATCCGAGGATAAATAAAAGAAAAAAAGTGCATTATCCGAAATGATTTCACCCCAGTTACTTCAGTTAAACGAGGTTCTGTTGCACTTGTCTTTATCTTTGTAAATCAGAATATATGTGTGATATTTTTTTAGTGAATTTACTCAGTTCTTTAAATTAAATTTCATGCCTTTCTGTACCATAGGGCCTGAAATATGACATTAGAAACATCTTTTGTTAATTGCAGTTATGCTGCAAAAGCTCATGGCGAATTATAAATTACTTACATTTTAAATTCTAACATTTGCTTTCGTTAATAAAATAAATTAGGACTTGAGTTATTAAGTCGCTATATATGTTAAACGATCATAGGTAGGTTAAATTTAAAAAATCATTTTTAAGGCTTTTTGTCAAATTAGGAAGATAAAGATCTGATGCTTTATCAAATAGCAATATTTTGAGAATGGAAAGTCTGCAAGGGTACGTGAAGGAGACGCTGAATCCATTCATGGTAGCCTTCTTTTCAAAACAGCTACTTCTGAAAGTGACCGGTATTTCTGCGAATATAAGCAAATACCACTATCACGGCTTAATTTATGCAAGGGCGAGCGGGACTAATGCCCGGACCCCAATTTCGAAAGGCCACAAAATGCTTCTATAATATTTAAAATAAGTACAATTTTAAATAATTTTTTCAGTTTCAGGTCTTAAAAACCTTCCTTCAAAAACCAGGCATTAAAAATCAGCCGCCATTGAGGATCTAAGACAATCTGTTTTCTTGCACTGTCAATGTGGAAGGATACTGTTTAGCGAAGCCTTAATTTTTAAATCAACTCTAATTTTCACAGCCAGTATTCGCTATTGTGGAGCCATCACGTTTAAAGCTTCTGATGATGTGACTGCGATGATCTTTTGATAATCGTAGGCATGCTCATATACTTGATTATTAAGGTAAACAACTTTACTATATTATTTGGTCCTATCGCCTAAGGTTTATAGTAAATTAGCAGCGTCATTAGGGTTTTTTCATGCGGAAGACATGAAAAATGAGCATTGCCCTGCCATTGGAACTCGAACTTCGGACCTCTCGAAACACGCACCGAGCGTGCTGATCATTACACCACGAAGGCATGCTAAGTAGGCGAGAGAAATACCTTATATACTCCCCCTTTTAAAGGGCGACTGGGGATTAGGGGACCCAGTTGCCAAATCCTGGTAATGGAGAATCATCATCCACCTTCTTTTTTAGTTCGGGCACCACTCTAGAGACATTAGGGTATTTCCAAGCAGGAGACGTGAAAAATGAGTAATGCCCTCGCCGGTACTCAAACCTTGGACCTCTCGAATACGAGCCGAGTGTGCTGATCATTACAAAAATTCTCTAAAGTCTTTGCCTTATCCCAGTTGTTCCCAGGAGAAGGAAAGAGTCTGCTCTAAAATGTAATCTGATATATTACGTTGTAGAGACATTAGGTTATTTCGAAGCAAGAGAGATGAAAATTGAGCAATGCCATCGCCGTGACTCGAACCACTGACCTCTCGAATACGCCCCGAGCGTGCTGACCACTACACCACGAAGGCATGCTGAGAAGGCAAAGAAATACCTTATAACGTAGCACATAATTGACTGAAATCATGAAAAACAGAATATATGGAATGGTGAAATGCTTTTTTTAAGTAATTTTAAATGAAAAAGTATTAAATTGTTAGATTGTTTCCCAAGATATCTTGTATAATTCGCGCAAATGATATCTAGTAGATTGAAGGGAATAAGAAAAGGGAATCCTTCGTACGAGGTTTTGTCCTGAGCCTGCACTTTGTAAAATTGGATCTCATCGATATTGAATATCACCTGCCTAAGGCGACCATCTCCGCAATAAACAAAAAATATCTGGACTTATGGATAACCGTCTTCCGGAATGTTCTCCGTATATTAAGCATTTTATGTTTCTCGTAGTAGCAACACATGCCAGATCATGATGAGCCGGCTAATAGATACACGATGAGCCGAACTTGATATCGTAACCATCTAAGTCTTGAAAAAACTGCGCTAAAGACTTTTCTAGTGTCCAAAATTCATAATTTTCCTTCCTGATCAGATAGTGTTGAGGATGCGTGCGCTGGAGAAGAGATTTGGGCGAATCTGTTTGAGGAAAATGTGCCGTCTCAGCTCAGGTACACGTCGCGTCGCAGTCACCTGTGGGGCTTCCGTGATGAAACCTATGCACTGCTTGCCCCCCTGCGGACTCAGCAGTTAGTCGTTTACCGATTCTGTCCGTCCGAATCCACGTAACAAAACACTTCGGGGTGGAATTTATGCGTCTAGAACGGGCCTTCTCACGGTTTTCCCGCCTCGCAGCCGAGCATGCGCGCCCCGGGAGGTCAGATTTTATGACCCCCATTCCAATTAAGTCCGATCAGCTGCCATTTGTTTCATATTCGGCGCCCTTTTTGTATCGCCTGGAAATAACGAACGCCGTTCGACGGAAACATTATTTCCATTTATTACGTGTGAATGGCCATTGCAACTCAAACATTAATTTCGTGCATCACGAATTTATGGGCACAAATATAACGGGAAGTGTATTAATTATTTCCAAATAGAGAGCTCGAGAACTTTCGAAACAAGTAATGTGTCGATTTATTATTCAGTAGGTGTTCTACTTAACTTTCAAGCTGTGAACTTTCATTGGTGCGATTTTTTCCCCTGGAGGAATTGAAAATTGATTTATTTATAACTTGACAGAAAATTCTTTATTATCTAAAATGTCTTTGCAACGTCATTTTAGAATTTGGACTTACATTTCTATCTGTAATTCATAGCAGATAACTAACGCTAAAAAATTTCTTGAAAGAATTTATTACTAAAATATATTATTTTAAAATAGGTAAAATCAAATAGTCAACTTCAATGCATAAAATTTTGAATATATATGAAGAAGAATAAATGAGCTAAAATCGAATGTTATGACATGGTAATACAGAGTAAATAAAATCAATAAATTTGATTGAAATTTCACAAAAATTCTTTACCTTATATGGCAATATGCAAATTATTTTATGGGAGCATACATACACAAATATACATATATATATATATATACATGGCGTACCTAAAATTTGATTTTGGGGGATGTCATATGGCCATCATAATGTCAAAACTAACGTTACGTAATTTTTCTTATTTATAATTTTTCCATTTAAATTGAATTTAATTTAAAAATCATACATCTGCAACTATATCAAGTAATTTAAATACAATACATGATGTTCATTCCATTACATTTTTTGTGCTATTAATGATGAAAGATTAATTAAATACCAATCAGCAATACAAAAACATGAAAATTATTTTAGCATATCAAAGTTACTAAGAGCAGTTTTTTAATATGCGCCAAATTATATTAATGTTTACTTTTTTTTCGGTTATTGTTGTTTGGTTTTCCTTCTTGTTTTTTAAGAATGTTTAAAATTTCTCCTTTTCAGCAACAACCACAAGCTATTTAAATGCGTTTCACGTGTACTGTTTCGTAAATAACATTTCAGACATTACAGCGTAGAAAGCGATAGTTCAGCGACACATGAGCTAATCGTAAATATTACTAATATTTCTTAAAATTTTTAAATATTAGGAAAATTTTCAATATTGTAGGCCTCTAAAGCGCTTCTTGCAGATAAACTATTTTGCTCTTGATGGTATTTTTTTTGCCAAAGTTCATATTCAGTACTGAAAATGCCAGTATTACTATAACCCTACACATAGGATGAATATATATTTAAAAGTACTTCGAGTTTCCCTTCATATTCAGTTTTGGAAAAAGAGTTTATTCTTTTAGGGAATTAAAATATTATATTAATTAAATATTTTTTGATGTCTAACGAATTTTTTTTTTTATTTTCTCCAACTGCGAAAAGGCTCTTTTACTAACAGTCATAAAGTTTGATTGTTCGGTTGGCCTGCATATTCCTAGATGAATATTGTGCAATTCTTACAATACATTTCAACTTTATAATAAGCCAGCCAAGAATATTCAAACTGCAATGAATATTTGAATTTTCTATATACGCTTTCATCGCTAAATGAAAAACTTAGAAACACGTATTTCATTGAAGAAACCCAAGCATTTTCAAGAAAATCAAGTTTTTCTTGGTCATTAATTTGCGATTTTCAAAGTTTGATACATCATACTTTTCATCTTCGAGAAGATTTTTAATTTCAGTTAAAGAGTTTTCAGTGTTATCTGAATTTGTAAAAGTAGATGTTTGCGGATGAATTTCTCTTTCAGCTTACTGTTGAATCTCGGCGTTTTGTAGTTGTCGCTGATCATCCCTTAGTATGTGATAATTCTTTCCTGTACTTGATTTTTCAACTCAGGTCCGCGACAGTTTTTAAAATGATTTAAAGGGAAATGTTGTCGCTTCGTATTCAACTTGAAATTAGAAAATCAGCCCAGATTTTATGATTCTATCACTCTGCCTGGGTTGCTCGGTCATAAAATGAATATTGATTAATATTACTGAACTGCGTTTGTAAAATCTAACTTTCATTGCTATCATAAATTTAATGTGATCTTACGAGGAAACCCGGCGACTTCTCGCGCAAGCGTGAATTATACCAGTACTGAAGAAGGGTAAAACAAACCCTTTATTATTTGTCAAACTCTTAACATAAATGCACGTACTTCACAATAACACCGACGACTGGCGGTGGAACTTAAGAATAATTTAACAGTGAATTCAAAGATAAGTAATAGTGGTGGACTAACAATTTAGTTTAAGGTTAACTAGGCCGACTCAACAGCCTACCCGGCGATAGACTTATTAAATGGCCAAGAGGCATATCAACAACTCAGCGTATTAGCGGAAAAGATAAAATAATAACGTGCACTGACTAGCTAAATCACGCTCTGACTAAACTTATAGATTCGTCTGTTTTTATACTCTCTTCACTTAACTTTGAATTTGTTTCCTGGCGAAGAAATGCGACGGGAAAATGAGAGGTTCAGGAAAGATACCAAACTTCAGCAGTAAAGAACAGCTCAAGTGTGGAGAAAAGATGCAAGATGATCTAAAGAAAAGATGAAATGAATGCTTTTTCAGCACACTTGATGTTCAAAAATATTATAAAACAAGTAGGGGGAATCGATAAAACTAAAGCAATAGCCAATACTGTTTAAATAAGGATAGTGTAGTGATATTTTTTTATTAACATCCCGTTAAACGAGAGAAGTGGAAGCAAAGCAATGAGGCCTAGGTCCTAAAGGGACTCGAGTGTGCATTTCTTAATTTATTCTTTTCAAGGGCAATTTTGGTAAATGAGATACCATATGGAGCTCGAGGCTGGACTCAGTGGTGAGCAGCAGGAGCTTAGCTAACTTTACGTGGCCCTCCAATATACTTTAAATTTTGCATCATTTGATTGACATGCACCATTACTTCCTGGAGTATACTTGTAACAAATGTGAACAGTAATTTAAATGTTTACCCACATTCTACCATTTTACAACATTCACTAGCTTAACTACTACAACTATGTTCATAAGCTGTTTAATAAATATTCGGGATAAGCTTTAACGCAATAGTATATATGATTGCATCCGATGAGAGAAACTAGAGGATAAGATGATTCAAAAGACCTTATTCAATAAGAAAACTAGAAAACTCTTAGGAATAAGTTTTAAAACATTTTATTGTAATTATACATGATTTCTTCTGATGAGAGAAAAACTAGAGAATAAGGCAATTAAAAAGACCTTCTTCAGTAAGAAGGCAAAAGTATTAGGGAAGCTTTAAAACAATAAATATATGTGATTTCTTCTGATGAGAGAGAAACTAAATGATAAGGCAATCCAAAATGTCTTCTTCAATAAGAAAATAGAAAAGTATTAGGGCTAAGCTTTAACACAATAAATATATATGAACACTTCCGATGAGAAAGAAATTAGACGCTAAGACAAACCGAAATGATCTTCTTCAAAACGAAAACTAGAAAAAAAAACCACCTTTAGTTTTTATCAATTTTTAATGGAAGAAAAGATTTTAGGGTGTGCATATGGTCTTCGCACTCTGCACTAAGTACACTACTCTACGTATATACATATATATATATATATATATATATCAATGGAACTTTAAAAGTTAAAAGCAAATATGCCGTTAAGTTATGTGCATTTATTTCTCCTGAATTTGTCGAAAAATATCTTGCCTCAACACAGAAAACAAAATTGAGATTTCCAATTATCAAAAATCTTTCTTTAGTAAAATATTATCTGAGAAAACTAATAATCGCTGCAAAAAATATAATATGCTTTTGCCGCATTAAGGGATATTCCATTGAATAATGATCTGGATATCCTATTTTTCCGCATAAGCAATGATCTGTATTAACAAATCTATGTTATAAAATGTTATTATAGAAAAGAAGCATTCCTATTGCATATGTTTCTGCGGTTACAGGCTTCCAATTTCGTACTTGTAAATAAAGGCAACGTCATTAAAAATGAAGTTGTACTGTATTTATAAGCATTTGTTAAGATGGGAACAGAAGTGCAATGAATTCGTTGGGCAAGCATGCTCTTAATCATTTGAATAAACCACTCAAAAATGAGGCAAAATGATTTTTCGAATGTTTGACATAGAATATGATTGTATTAAACCCCCTCCTGGCGACCACCTCTGAAACCTATGAACATCGATACTGAGCATCGCATTCTTAACGCGACCACATTTATAGAAGAATTAATGGTTTGGAACAGTGGGTAATCGTCTTAAAGTGGACTTGCTGTATTTCTTATTCTGAAATGCCTTTGTATTAATTAGACAAGTTATATCGTATATCTCCCACATTCTTAGCGTGCCTTCGCGGTGTAATGGTCAGCACACTGAGCCGGTATTTCAGAGGTCCGTGGTTCGATTCCCGGCGAAGGAATTGCATATTTTTCATGTCTCCTGCTACTAAATAACCTAAGACTCTACAAAGTAACTATCAAATTAACTGCATTCATTTTTTTATTTATTAATATTAGCCCAAAGGGGCGTTAGCCCCGAAGGGGTCTTAATCACGAAACGGCGTTTTGCGTCGAATCACTAAAAGCGCTGAATCATTTTTTAGACTGTTGCCACCAATTATTATCGCCCTGTATTATATTTAAAGAAAATGAAGAATCGGCATGAATGTATATATGTTTCTCGCGTTATAAAAAAATAACAGTACTTAGAGCCATCCACTTTTGAATAACGTGGTCCTCCACACGAATGGGGGCACCTGGAAGCCTGAATTTTGAATTTCGAATTTTTTTATTATATATTTCATATTTTTAAAAATTTAACGAATTTTTTATTAAAAAAATTAACAGTTTCAAAACAAGCAGTGGCAGCACTGCACGGAATAAAACAATCTCCAGCAAGCGAGGCTGTCTATCGAAAATATTGTTTTTAAATATATTTAGCCCAAATGCTCTCGAAACTGCTCTCTACACTTGTATGTATGTGTAACAGAGAATTAACCCCCCTTTGAGCGCAATATAAAATCTGAAAGCTTTCAGACTTTTTGCTTATTTTTTTATTATTTTTTTAGCTTATGTTTCCTAAAGAAAAATACTGAGACTTCTTAAGATCTTCCAAACGATTATGCTCTTCAGTGAAATGTGGTCTCCTTAGAAAGATATTACTTAGTATCATTGGTTATTGAAATTTTAATAAACGCTGGTCACTTTTAGAAGCGCTTGTTTATGGAAAGGGATTGTCAATAAGGAGTATAGAAGAAGGAATTTCGCCTTTAAATAAATGATTATTTAATATATTCGAACCTTTATTAATAAGTTGTCGATTATTGAAAGATTTGTCGTGTTTAAGTACTTGAAATATTACTGGATCCGAAGTACCTTATTACGAATATACAGGGTGTATCTGAAATGCTTCAACAAACTTAGAGGGATGATAGTACTCATCAAGACGAACAAAAAATGCAATGAAGCATGGCGTCGCAAAGAACGTGAACCGCCAGAAGAAGTAGTAGCGCGTATTGTGACCGCTGCAGTAGAAATCCAGGAAACTCCCGTAATCTTCGAGGGTGTCCGCCAATCATTCCTCCGTCGATGTACTCTGTGTAATAATGTCCGCGGTCGACACTTTGAACAATTGTTGTAAAATGTTTATTATCTCTGGACATCACGAGCTGTGTTGTACCTATTCTGTGCAATAAATAATTTTCTAGAGTGTTTCTTTCTTGTCTCAGTTTGTCCATCCCCAGATGCATTTTCTCGATTTTCACCCTTTAAACCTCATTTGCGACCCCATGTCCCATTGCATTTTTTGTTCGTCTTGATAAGTACTATCATCCCTCTAAGTTTATTGAAGCACTTCAGATACACCCTGTATATTTTCATTGTGTTCAGATTATATTTCATTTGTTCATAATTTACTGAAGCTATTTACGATAAATTATAAATAATGTATTCATTCCATTTGTTTTAAAAGGAAATTTACTGCATATATGTATGATTAAAATATTTCCGTACATCACGTGCGTTTTCGTGATTTCTTTAAACTTCGTGCAGACACAAAAAAGAAGTTTTAATACATTCTACAAATTTTAAATCAGCATCAAATTAGAGCGTAATTGGTTAAATCTTTATAGGTCAGTTTCATGGCATCAAATTAATTTCGATATCAGCATGATTTGAAAACGTTGTCGAGAATTTTCCGTACGCCGTTCCGCTCTTCACACTGTTTTGCCGAAAGCACGTAGTTACTGCGGAAAAGCTTGTTTTACAGGCAAAGTAATATTTGGTTTCGATTTATTCGATCATGGCAAAGCACACGAGGACTGTATGTTTAAAGGGAGGGGCCTTTGTAGGAATGTTTTAAGATAAACTGACTCGTTTCCTCGACACACATGGGAAAAAGCACGAAAACATCCATGCAGCTAGCCCGATCGCTTGAAATTTCGAGCCGCCAATATTCACCGTCTTTAACGCTCGGCTGATGGTGAGCTTTAAAGCAATCTTTATCTGTTACAAACTTATAAATCTATTTTACTTTCGTATTTCTGGCCTATCGTAAATGTGCCGCCACTTTTATATTCATTGTCTGTTGTTAGCCAAAGTCGCTGTATAAAGATGTCTCGTTTTAAAGATGAGCCCATTTTCATGTCACATTACACAAGGAGTGCAGTCCATTAGAATGTGTTTGTTTAAATGCAATGTAACGTCAATATTTTATAGTGCTTTAAAATTGAAACTACACGGGTAGTTCAAATTTTTTACTGCACCTTTTTTTAGTGAAAAAGCTGTTTGTAACAAAAATTCTTCTGTAGTGAAAGGGAATCTGTAGAAGGTTTGGTATAAATTACAAAAGTAAATTATGGAAATGTGTTAAGAGAATTTTATCACCTTCATTCGGAATTTCTTTATAATTGTTCCCCTCATAAGGATGCCAGCACTTTTATTGAAGTAGACTCTTCGGAAAGACAGAAATATTCAAAAAGGTATCCCATCATAACAATGACTGCATTCTTGTATACAGCAGTTTCTAATTTGAGAAAAAAGACAAAGACGTGAGCACCTATATGCTAATATACCGTTAAATCAGTAGAATCATCATTTATTTAGTTAAGCAGAGTAACAAATTAAAATACAACTTGCAAATAAAGTAACATAAAGGTGGCGTGGGCGTGAAAATTGATTTTTTTCAAATTAGAAAATGATCTTCATAAGGTTACGGACACCTTTACGAAGTTACTGCTGGCCGACTTGCACAAAGATGTCAGCTCCTTTATGACAGATCACCATTATATAACAATCCTCCTAGCATTCTGAGAAATTTAATGCAACCTAGTTACAAGGTATTTCTCCCGCCTTCATAGCATATCTTCGTCGCGTATTCGAGAGATCCGGGGTTCGAGTCTCGGAGAGGGCACTACTCATTTTTATGTCTTCTGCTTCGAAATAACGTAATGTCTCTAACGTATTCACTTGTATTGTAGCTGAACGATGTTTTGTCGTTTTAAACTATAACTATTATGTTTCGCATTACTTGAAACAGTACGAGTGATTGCATTACCGTTCTGGGGGAGGGGCGGCATAAGATTGCTTTTCTTGATGAATCTTAATCATCTGGAACCGACGTTAGAAGATAGTGTAACGGCTTCTTTTTTGCAGTTAACTTATCGTAAGAAATCTGTGGACTAGAATATTGGAAGTGTTTCAAGGATTTGAGACAGTCAGAACTGGAGCACTTGAATATTAGAAGGCTTGTAGGAAGAAGGATCGGATGTAAACAATTTAGCTTAGCTCTTTTATTGATGAAATACTGTTGTATTGGGATTGTAAACAGGAAATCAGGAAACAATATGACCGAAGTTCTTCGTAATATGACCAATGTCTTTTTTCTTTTGTCATTCAGAAACAGAAAAATGACATCAGCGGATCTAAGATCTGCATGGAATGCGGTGTGTTGAAGCTACGTAAGCAGCGGTTCTCTGCTTGGGCTTTTGATCAGAAATGGTCTCGTTCGTTGGCTATTTAGAAAGAAGTCTTCTTGCTCAGTGCAGAAATGGGATCCCCAAAAAGAAAAAAAAAATGAAAATTAGTTCTTTTTTCTATGAGTCTAATTTTGACTTGACCAGATAGTCTACCTAGAGAAGGCCAGGGTCTACCCAGGGCTGTCTAGCCATTGAAGCAGAAGAGGATAATCTGCAGATGGTAGCCGTTATGAAATATGTTATGTCTGAAACGAAGCCTTCAGTGTCCCAGATGTTGTGGTGCTACCTTTCTTACCCAGAAGTTAGTCGATTTAAATTTATTAGTCAGACTGTCAACGGCCAAGACTATGCAGATTTCAATCTCATTTCGTGTAGGCCACAGAGCTGTGGAACCGTCATTAAAACCATGGGCAGGCCCACCAATGATTAGATTCACTATAGATACTACTACACAGAATTCCACTTCTTTTTATGTTTGTTGTCTCTTTTTTTAAATAGATAAAACGGTGAATGCATTTTTTTACGTAACTTGTATTAGAAGTGGTTTTTATTAATTCATACAATAAATATATGCATATCAAATTAAGAATCAAGTGTGTCGCATCTTCGTTTTTCTCATTTACGTATATGTTTTATGTTATGCAGCTTAATTTTTGTTGTTGTTGTCGTTTCTATGATGAAGCCTATTTAAATAGTGCCATGGGTGAAAATGACAGCCCTGGAAATCTTCAAAATGTTATCATTGTAAAGGTTCGGTCTCGTAAACAAGACTCCGATTTTTAAAAATAAGCAAGGTTAGCCGGACAATCAAAAATATGTGCAGTTGTCCGAGCAGTTATCATAATTTCAGTGGGTTTTCCTACAATTTTCAATACTTCGTGATAACCATTTCTAAGTCTGATTATGGTTTTAGCTATAAGTTGATCTCCATTGATTTTATAGAGCTAGTGCTTTATTGGAAATGAATGTTCCTTCAATCTGTATTTGGCCACGGCATTTGCATCCGAGAGGGTGGCATTTACGTTATTATTATTGTTGAGATTTCGAGCACTCAAGACTGGACTTCGAGTACTCATGAGCTTAATTATTGCTTTCCATAAAAAGGTCTAATGGTTATGTGGTGCTTTTGTTTTGGTCTTCTGTGTAAGCAATCAAAGCGAAATTATGTGTCTACCGTTTTTTATTTCCGGAATCATGGTCATTCTCGGTAATGTTAGGCATGTGAAGACTCATAAATTTATTTGCTGTAACATTCATTAGTTTCTATTTATTTATTTTTACAAAATATAAAGCAATATGGGATAAAAAAAAAGAGAGAAAAAGCTTTGTTTTATTTTTTACTAATCTGAGGAAAATCTCAAGCTCAGAACACAAAATGGTTTAATATTCAATGTATGCAATAGCATAATGAGGTGTTTTGCATAACAGTTTTTAAGGGGATTATGTGCCGCCCAGACGGAATCGTGATTAGGGAAGGTAAACCGCTGAGTTGGCTTCCGACCCAGGTATACTTGTTGTATCCTTGTAGAATTGGTTACCAACCCAGCGGGAATTAACCACTAGCTCCCAGGCCGCAGCCCTGGGCCGCCCCGGCAGAGCAGACGACATTTATTAAATGCAAAAAAGAAATATACATGTGCATACAAGGCACTTGAAAAAAGGTATAATCAAAATATATATACATATAAAAACGAACACAAACACAAATATATACACACATATATACATATATATTCCAAAATAAATAAAAGTACACATACTTTCATTCATATTCATATATATATATATACATTATCATGATAGTTAAAGTTTACATGAAGAATATTATCCTCAGTAAAGCTTAGGTATTATAAAAAATAGATATTAGCATGTACAGATAAAGTACAGCATTCTGATATAGCACAAAGTTTGTGTATTAAAAACCTGGCTCTGTATAAATAGAAAATTACATATTGAACTGGCGTATTAGATACTCTGTTGCTAACATACTGAACTAGCGTATATGGTTCTAACGTACATACTGCTATACTTTGAAGAGCAAGTAATCTGTCTCGTAATTAGGGGAGCCTACTGCGGTACCGAAGAGCCCTGGTTCGAATCCCAGAGAAGGCATGGATGTTTGCAAACGTATAGGGTCTTTGCGGCAGAGGGCACTTAAAATATATGGCAAAGCCGAAAGTCCTCTCTTGTGGTCAGGTGGTAAGGGAGAGGGGTGGGAGACATCGACCAGGCCTCGGGGTGGTGCTTTCCTTAAAATTGAGGTGGAAGTAGGAATCTAGCCTCCTTGAGGCTCTGGCAACCATTCTTCCATGAAATAGATGGACGCAAAAACAACAACAGGGTTTTAATGTTAATGTATATTTCACATTTCCTATTACTTCCACTTTCGTCGGTTCTGCAAATACTGAAAATTATGAACGGCTACGTGGGCTAGGCCAACGTGGGCCTAGAGAACAATTCAAAATTCGTGGGAGTAGCGAACATTAATCTCCTTGCAGAGTATCGCACCCCTCCTTTTTCTGAATTTCAGGAAATGAAAGTGAAGAAGTGTAAACCGATTTTCCTCCTTAAACCCCTCTAATACATTTTCAACTATTGGTCTGTTGTTCATCTGATCATATAAGGCGCCGAAAACAGCGTGTTGACCCAAACTAAGCTGTTATTCAAAGATCTGAAACAAAGTCCCTTTTTCCCTTGAAAACACTGCTATCAATTAGAAATGGGAAACCTTGTTTAGAAATTGATGGGTATCAACATCGTGTACATAGTAAATACTAAGACTGGGGCATCAGTTAGTTACGTATAGAAGATAAGAGATATGGATGCAGAAGGGGGATAAAGACCAGTTTATTGCATGGAATCATAAATAGAACTGCCCATTCTTGTATCCCCTGGAGGTATTGCAGTAAAAAGAACGATAGAAATGCAATTCATATTTACTTTCAGGATATTTTAATTATTGATAATTAATTAATAATTGTAATTACTAATTTAACTGATAATTTTTATTTATTATCATAATCATTTTTAGTCACTATAAATCATAACACAATAAATACACATATAAATAATTAAGGCAAAGACGGAGTAGAACATTGTATGAAATTTAAAATTAAGCATGTGTCATAAATTGGGACCAGTAAAAAAATTATATCACCACGGATAAGAAACGTAACAAATTACTAAAATATAACTCAGTTTTTTTTTAATATTATTATATACAGAATATAATTTCGTGTGTAGTTATATACAGAATTTGGCCATTACTGTGTAACAGAATTGCTAACAGAATTGATATTCTTGTAAACTTTTGTAAATATTTAAATTCTATCAAGGACGTTTATAACTCATATGGTGCTCATAATTTATTTTTACAACGCTTGTAGTGAATATATATTGCTACAAGCGCTACTTTGTCCTCATTTTAACTGTAGCTATAATTAACTATCCTCATTTTTGCTATAACTATCCTCATTTACATTGTAGAGACATTAGGTTAATTACAAGCAGGAGAGATGAAAAATATGCATTGCCTTCGCTGGAGATCGAACCACGGACCTCTGAAATACCGGCTCAGTGTGCTGACCATTACACCACGAAGGCACGCTAAGAATGTGGGAGATATACCTTATAACATCAGCTATAATTTAACTTTATTTCTGCGTGGAATCACTTTTTAAATAACTCGTGAATGCTAGTAATCATGCTAATAAATATCCTGTTGTAGTATGATTGTTTCTCAGACAATAATGCAAATCGTTTCTAATTGAATATTACTTCAAATTGATTTTAAATCTCAAAGCTCGTACGTTAGTGGTGAATAGCTGCTTAAAATCTTTCTAAATACCCGATTGCTTAGAGGTTCTTACTCCTTTAAAAGGGAGATTAATTTCATTGGTCCGGTGGCGCAGTGGCTAGCACAGCAGCAGCAGCAGCAGAGATCCGGGGTTCGATCCCCGGGCTGGGCAAGGTTGACTCAGCTTTTCTTCCCTTGAGTGGGTCGATAAAATGAGTACCAAATTCGCTTGGGTCTAAACACCGGGGGTCATGCGACAAGCTGACTACTTGTTCAGGGCATATGCTCACGCACCCCGGGGCCACGGTCCAGAAAGCAGATTTCAGGGCACTGTCGGCCATGGCTCTCTAAGGCCTGTTGCGCCACTGAGTTTAGTTTTTAACTTCGTGTATATTACCTTTAATGGAAATTCACGAATTCGTCTGAGACAGACAGTACGGTATTGTCGGAAATGTCTTGAACATTCCTATCAGTTTGGTACGAATGTCAGTCAACAGTCGATATAACATATAATTGATCATACATTTTTCAAAACGGATCCTGTCTCTGAAGCAAATATATATATAAGAAATAGTTAATTAAAAAATAGTGAACAGGAGTGAGTTCAAGAGGAAGCTCATAAAGTGCAAGGCAATAGAGAGCGTTGCGCCTCGGCATGAAAGACGTAAATAAATATCGTTTGATCATTCTCTTTTGTTTTACCTAGTTGATACTGAACATTTTCTTTTTTCTTCATCACACAGTTTTTTGTAGTTAGTAGTGCTGTATTAAAAACGTTTGAAGTAGTCAAATATTCCATCTGTCCTATAACTGAATGCATAGCATTATTCTTTACCTTTAATCGTAATTTGCTATTTGTGTTTCTAATGCAATGTTTTAGCAGCTGGAAAAAACCCGCATTTATGAGCCTTATTTAGTCTTAGAATCCTTATTAGTCTAATTTGTAGAAACTTTTATGGGGTTGCTCCCACCTTACTTTACTCTACCTCCGAACTCGACTCTAAGTTAGACATTTATTGAAACTACAAAACGTGATAAATGAACTGGATATCTCATTGAATCGCAGTTTAACAAAAGTACTTTAATCGTCTACTAACACTGAAGCTAAAATCTTCAAATATTACAAAAGTCTGATTAAAAAAAACTAGATAATCACGATTTCCAATATAAACGGCTTGAAACCTGAGTCAAAATTAATGTCACGCATATAAACAAGCAGGCAATAAATAATTCAAACCTTTTTCGTTAAGTATCAACATCTTAATAAACGAAGGGACGCGCTTCGTTATATTCCGCTATTACGTCCGTTCCAACATCCTATCCAGATATCCGCCTCCCACACCATCCGCTAGGTTACTGCTTCGTAAATATAAAATTTAGCCTCTTAAACCTCTTAAGATTTAGAAGGCAGTGGCTGTAGGTCCATTGTCCGCTCGGCCCGCGTCCGCTGCACCCCACTATACCCCAAGCCCCCCGGGAATTGCCTGAATTTAAAAGAGTTTCTGTAGCGACCGCTAACCGTCTCGATGCTATTTTCGCCCAGCTTCTAAATTTAGTAGAATCGGCTTTAGATTTTGTTAGCTATGTTTGCGCATGATTGCGCATCCTGAGCCTAACTTTGTCTTAATGAGATTTATAAGACTTTAGTCCTAAGTTTTACTTTAACTTTTGTGCTCTGTTGGCAACAACTGAATCTTTCTGTTATTACACGAGCTGTGTAAATTATTAGACTGAAGAGCTAAATAAAAAATGTTTATTTTAAAGCTTCTCCTCAGCTGGTATTATTTTATTAAAATACTACAGCGAAGCGATGAGTCACTTTGTAGAGACATTAGGTTATTACGAAGCAGGAGACATGAAAAATGAGCAACGCCTTCGCCGGGAATCGAACCACGGACCTCTCGGTTACGCGTCGAGCATGCAGACCACTACACCACGAAGGCATGCGAAGAAGGCGGGAGAAATACCTTATATACTCC
>KK119890.1:806090-902412 GCA_000611955.2 Stegodyphus mimosarum
ATCATCCACCACCTTTAGTTCGGGCGCCAATGTAGAGACATTAGGTTATTACGAAGCAGGAGACATGAAAAATGAGCGACGCCTTCGCCGGGAATCGAACCACGGACCTCTCGGTTACGCGTCGAGCATGCAGACCACTACACCACGAAGGCATGCGAAGAAGGCGGGAGAAATACCTTATAACTTGGTTGTTTGCACGGGCCAGAGTCAGGCAGTCAGGCAGGCTCTATACAGAAATTCATAATATTATCTACGGATCCTCACGTGTATATTTCTAAGGAGTTTTCTGCACAGATATTCGGAAAACTCCTTAGAAATGTACGCGAGAACTGTTAAAAATGAACGCAAGTTTAAAAATATATGTGAATTTATCGCGTTTCAGCGACAGAACTCTTTTAGATTTTGTTTGCTGAAACCGTACATTTTAAACAACTGTAAATATAAAAATTTAATATTTTGTGTTATATTGACGATAATGTTATTTTAGGTCATTAATGTTTTATTCCAATTTTAAATCACACAAATAGTTTTTACGTATTAATTTTACGCAAATAAATATAATTTTCTTTTTTATTTTAATTCAGTAAAGCCCAAAACAAGATTATGCGTTTTAGAGTGAATAAAAATTTATTTTCACTGTTTAATTTTATTGCAAAAGATGTGCTTTATGTAGAAAATTAAAAAAAGGTCATTACAGATTTTATTCCCTGAAATAACGATCTTATACCGTTTGTAACATTTCTTAAAGGTAAAGGAATTTAGAATTTGGAAACAAATTTATAATAGAGCAAAGGAAATTCTGAAAATAGAAAATCCAGCTTTACATGTGAATCGCGTAAATATAATATATATAAATAGTGTATATATATTAGTTAATAACATATTTCTTATGTCGTGAAAACAAAACATATGCATGTCAATACAAAATGTATGCTATACGATAATGTTAAAGAACTCTTTAAAATGCCATTTTAAAAACGAAATTTTAAAACGTATTTAAAGCGTATCTGAGTTGGCGAATTGAGAAAAGAAGTATAACAGGATCGATTTTAAGCTCCTAAAAGAAAAACAAAATAGGCACTAGAAAGTTGTAACTTAAATATGTTTCGTTGTAGAGTCCTTAGGTTCTTTTGATGCTGGAAATGTGAAAAATGAACAGTGCCCTCTCCGGGACTCGAACCTAGACCTCTGGAATACGCGCCAAGTGTGCTACCGTTACACCACAAAGGCATGCAGAAAGGGGGAGAAAATACCCCATTTTAAAGGGGGCGCAGTCGCCAAATCCTGGTGGTGAAAAACCATCATCCACCATCTTTTAGTTCGGGCGCCACTGTAAAGTCATTAGTTTTTTTTTTAAGTAGGAGACATGAAAAATGAGCAATACCCTCGAAGGGACTCGAACCTGAACGACTCGAATACGCGCCGAGTGTGCTAGCAATTATACCACGAAGGCATGCTGGAATGAGGGAGAAACTGTCTTATAACGTCATTTCCACAAACAAAAGACTATATTTCGGAAGATGGCGAAGAAATTCGTGTAAAATAAGCGCTTCAATGTTTAATACACAAGTTAACGCTTCGAGAAAAGAACTTCCGTATCACTTAATCCCATTTTTATGTGATAGTCACATCGGCCACTCTAGTGGCATTCCATATGATATCATTAGGAGAGGACCGTTTCATAATAATACCCTTCTTAAAGCTGCAGCACCTTTATACTAGTCGGCACAGTTCGAAAAGACAGAAACCTTCATAAGACTGTCATGAAGTAAAGAAAACTGCATTCTTATAAAGATCGGCTCATAACTTGTAAAAAGCCACCTTCATCCTTCATATTGGCGGGGGCACCTTTATGCCGGGCACCGTTAAGCAAGTAAGGTTCTAGTTTGCTATTCTCATTAGCTAAGCAAATGGTTTTTTCCCTTTTTAATAGCGGTAAGCAGTAAGAATGACACAATGTCTTTCTAGAAGTATGTTCGTGTAAACCAGCTTTGAAAACTCTCGTTTCCACAAATAAAACGGCTATGAAATGTCCATGAGATATTTGTCGTTAATAGTTACAAAATTACTATGTAGTGAAGCGAAGATTTGTTCTAGCTACCTTTAACAATTAAAATTCCTCCACCAGTTGCAGAAAAAAACCTTTGTGAGGCATAAAGATTAATAGAATATGTAGCAATAGAGTGAGAATCATCTACTTTTGTAATATTATCTGTAGTATTTTCTTTTTGCCCTTCTCCCTCCCTTTCACACCCTCCATAAAACTGACAACACAATCTCGGCTTTATCAGTGTCGGAGGAATGTCCCCAGATTCCAAAAACGTCCCTTCTTTTACTTGCCGTCTCCTCTCCCTACCCTCTCCCTTTCTCGATTCACCTACAGGAGCGTAAGGAAGAACCTCTAAAAGACCTTTCCTGCCTTCAATATTTCTTGCACGCTAGTGGAAATGTATACATTAACATACTTGCGTTATTTCTTTGGACGTTTGCTGTTAATTAAATAACCGAATCGGATAATTTCAGACTTGGTGAAATGAAATTATTAAGCTCGGAATTGGTGAATCTTTTTTATAAAGTCAAATAAACTTATCTGTTGTTTTAAGATAATGGCGGGGAGGGGGCAGTAATATCAAAAACTTGTTCTTTAACCACGAAAATCATTTTTAGCAAATATTATTTAATCAATAAAAGTTAGCATTTTAATTTTAAATAGTGAATCAAATAA
The DNA here is from genome assembly GCA_000611955.2 of Stegodyphus mimosarum. Classification (NCBI taxonomy): domain Eukaryota; kingdom Metazoa; phylum Arthropoda; class Arachnida; order Araneae; family Eresidae; genus Stegodyphus; species Stegodyphus mimosarum. Next base: position 808,816 of record KK119890.1, read on the forward strand.
TAATGAGCCTTGTTTCACATCTATTTATAAACATTTTGCATCAGGTTATTTGAGCAGTTTTATAAAGTGAAACAAGCAGTAATAGTAAAAACGCGAGGAAAAATAATTTCTTTTACAAAAATTATGAGCAATTAAAAAAAAGTTTTCGTTTTGTGTAGGAACCAACACAAATTAACAGTAATACTATTGACCTGTTAGATATAAAATGAATCGTCATAAGAAGTAATCGAAAATCGAATAATTTTGATTAAATTACAGCAGTCGAGCTCAAAATTAGGTTATCGTCTTGCGCGAAGATTTATTTTTTTATTACGTCAGTAACTGAACGTTCCTCGTTTTACATAAAATATTAAAATGCATGGAGTTTAACATCCGGGCTCAGAAAAGATGTAAGAATTATTTTAATGAACTCATTAACTCTTATATTAATCTTTCCTTACTTTAGGTTTATCTCGTCAAAGCCACTAGAAATGCATTCAAGTTAGATAATGAGCAGATAGTTAAGAGGGATAATACTGGCAACTCCACCCGTGGTTTCGTAACTCTCAGCATTTCACCTGATAACGGGGTAGCTGAATCTGGAGAAGGTGAAGGTGCTTGTACGTGTATAGTGTCTGTGCTGCATGGGAGCATTTAAAATACTGGCGCATCGAAAATCCTCTCGAGTTTTTTATGGTCAGGAAGGAGGAGTAGGAGAAGCTCTCAAACATCCTCTGGTATGTTCTGCATCAAAATAGGGATGAGTTCCACTGTTAGTTTGGTGGAACTCTACCTATGCTATCAATGATAAAATTCTAATGTCTCGCTCAATTTCACCTGCACTGTTGTTTCCGATGAGAGTTTTTTTTTCCCCAAACGGCGTTAGCCCAGCAGAGCTATTAGTCCTCTGGCATTTTGCGTTGAAAACTTTAAATATCGGCTCACTTTTCAAACTGTTGTCACCGAATATTAGAGCCATATATTATATTTAAAGAAATTAAATAATGAAGGATCTGCATAAATGTATGTATCTTTCTAACACTATGATAAAACGACGGTACCTACAGCCATCAAATTTTGAATAACATACGTTTCCGCCCGAATATCGACATCTGAAAGCCCAAATTTAAAATTTGTTTTATTATCTATTTCATATTTTGCAAAACTTTAACGAATTTTTGATTAACAAACTCAGCGATTTCAAAGCGAGCAGTGGTAATACTGTACGGCAAAAAAAATCTGAAAGGTTTCAGATTTTAAATTACGTCCAAAGGTGCGTTTTTTAGCGTTTTGTGTGTTACCTTTATTTATGAAATGTCATGTTCTTCGCACTTAAACGGTAAAATTCAGTTCAACAGCAATATCGCAAAATAATTTTAAAATGAGTATATCTTTAGAATTTCCGATACACAGTTCCGCGCGAGCTGGAGATAAAAAGTTTTTTTTTTTTTTTTCGTTTAGAATGTTACCATTGCTCCCCTTTAAATCGTTTGAGTTTGTTCATCAAAAATTAGTTAACGTTTTACAAAATATGAAATAGATAAAAGAACAAATTCCAAAATTGGGCTTCTAGATGCGCATGTTCTGGTGGAAACGTGCGTATTCAAAATTGGACGGCTCTAGGTACCGTTGTATTATCACATTTGGAGAAATATATATACATTTATGCGGATTCTTCATTATTAAATTTCTTTAAATATAATATAGGGCTGCAATATTTTGTGGCAACAGCTTGAAAAGTGATTCAGACTTTCAATGTTTCCGATGAAAAATCGCAAAACAAAAACAATAGTCTTTCAGGGACAAAGCCTGTTTGGACTGAAAAAAACATTTTTATTTCCAGCGCGCGAGACTGTGTATCGAAAATTCTAAAGATATGCTCAATTTAAAATTATTTTGCGATATTGCTGTTGAACTGAATTTGATGATTTAAATGCGAAGAACATGATGTCTAAAAAAAAAGGTAGCACACAAAACATTAAAAAAACGTCCTTTTGGGAGTAATATAAAGTCTGAAAGCTCCTTTATTAAATCCACTTTTCCACTGCGTCTTTAGGTTCTGGCACTTAAATGTATATTTTGATTTCAGCATATTTTCTAACAACTGAAGTTATCCTGTTTTTTTTCTTTCGCCCTTAGCTATGTTTTTCTTTCATATCAAGTTCTCTAGTAAATGGCACACAGATCGATTTACACGCTGGATATACCAAATTTTAATATCTATTTGAATAAAATCCCAAGGTGGGATGTATGCCGATACTCCTACGATAGGTACAAATTTCAGCGTTCAGAAATAATAAGGTTCAGATTTATAAATTCTTTTTGAAACTAGAATTTCATCATGTATCCAAGCTCTTTCTGAAAAGCTACTAATGTACTTAAACATAGTGTCGAACTTTATTATGAAGCTCTTAACTCTAGCATGTCCTGTTTTCAAACAGGTTAACTTTTTTTGTCATCTGTTCCAGAGTATTATCTTCTTGCAAGACCCACGTCTTCACATATGTCCTGTTTGAACGTGTCAAACTGTCACCTTTGCCAGAAAGCTAATGGAGTAAGTAATTCCCCTGCGAGAAGATTGTTAAAATCCCCAACCAATGCCACAAAGCTCGCCGTCTTTTGCCACACAGCAGGCACAGGTAAGGGAGCAAATAAATAAAGGACACAGTTGTCAGAAATTGTAAAAACATTCCGCCGCCCCTCCCTTTGGCAAAGACTGTTTCTGTGGGTACTTTTCCCACGCATTACAAAAGATAAGCACTGTCATCGAGAAGCACTTTTTCTGACTTTCGTGGTTTCGCTAAAAGAGGCGTCACTTTTGCAGGGGAGAGAACGAGAGGGGGACTGAAAAATTGCACACTTCTTCTGGAGTGTGATGGAGTAGAGGCTTTGTGCCGCTTTTACGATCCTTACTTTGAAGGTGTCCATCCCATACACCGCACACGAAGGGACCTCGAGCTCAAGACCACCCCCGCTTTCCTTTCTGGAAAAAATCTTCGGTTTGGACAAGTTGGCCAAAAAAGGCATCTCCTCCCCTCTTGGCCAGTTCTGGTTAGTGCATTTGAACGACGATTAGAGAAAGTGCTCGTTTACACATCTACTCTTGTTTTTTTACAGGCAATCATTTCTGCTGGCTGATTTGTTGTGTTTTTGTGCCCAAGACTTTTTTCTTTTCTTTGAAAGATAGGGATCGAGGTCAACGGACATTCCCTATAATGAATGCTTGGATTAAGTCTCAGCATCTTGGTATGTTTTAAGCTGATTTGCTTTAGGAAGTGCAAATGAGTACCAATAATGGATCTTGTACTGCAACAGAAAAATGAAAGCTTACAGAATGTTAAATGACCAGGAATGCAGTTTCCTGAATAAATAACTAGGCAAATGAACTCCATTTATATCGGCTCAAGAAATCCAAAATTCCAAATATTCGGACCACCTTTTTCTTTTTTCCCAGCGTCAAGCAAAATTAAATCTCTAATTAATTTGCACATTTTTATTGTTTCGCTGATTTAAATAGGAATTAAATAAAAAAAAAAGAAAATTTCAATTTCAAACTTTTAAACTCAGAGTTTACAAATAAAAATCTCAAAAATGTGAAAAATACAAATATATATATATATATATATATATAAATTTAAAATAAAAAAAAAACTTGAAAGCTTTCAGATTTTACATTACGCCCAAACGGCGTTTTCTTCACGGGGATTCGAAACAGGATTTGAAAAGTGATACCGACATCCAAAGTCATTCGACACAAAATATCGTTAGGCATTGTGTATTTTTTTAAAGCAAAAGTCGTGAAAATGAGCAATGTCCTCGCCTGAACTCGAACCTCGGACCTCTCGATACGCGCCGAGCGTGCTGACCATTACACCACGAAGGCATGCTAAGAAGGCAGGAGAAATACCTCATAATTGTAACGTCTTTGCGTTTCTAAGTTACCATCATAATACCACTAAGAAATATAAAGAAACCTCGCGCATAAAATATCCGTGCTTAAATATGCACGCAGTGTTAATGTTATTGGAATGCTTTTAAATCGTTGAGTTTGTTAATCAAAAATTCGTTAAACTTTAACAAAGTATGAAATAGATAATAAAACAAATTCCAAATTTGGACTTCCAGATGCCCATATCCGAATGGAGGACTGCTTTATTCAATATTTGATGTCTTTAAATGCCGGTTTTTTTTTTTTTTTTTTTACAGGGCAAGAAACATACGTATATTCATGCAGATGCTTCATTATTTAATTTCTTTAAGTATAATGCAGGGTTCTAAAATTTGGTGGCAACAATCTGAAACGTGAATCGACATTTTACACTGAACCAACGCAAAATCCCAAAACGAAATTAATAGTCTTTCTGCGCAAATTGCTCCTTTGGACTAATAATTTCAAAGCGAACAATGGCAGCACTGCAGGGAAAAAAAATATTTTTTATCTTCAGTACGCGAGAGTGTCTATCGGAAATTCTAAAGATAACTGTTTTTAAATACAAATATTTTTAGGCCAAATGCTCTCGAAACGTATATATATCTGTAAATGTAAAAACTTCCTTTTGACGTAATATAAAATCAGAAAACTTTCAGATTTCATTTATTTATTTTTATTTTATTTTATTTTTAAGTTTTGGAAAATCAGAAAATTTCGTTTTGTTTAAAGAATTATTATTTAAAGAACTATTTTATTTAAAGATCTTATTCTCTCTTCCTTTGATAGTCTCATATATTCGCTGAGATCAGAAGGTTACGAAAATCAAAGCATCCCCCTCTAGACTATAAATAGGTTTATCGAAACGGTTTTATTCCTTAGACATGAAGCAATCATCGCAGCCAAAATGCTTAAATATTTAATATGGCAACAGTTTGAAAAGTGATTCAGACTTTTACCGTGAACCAACGCAAAATACCAAAATGAAATTAATAGTCCTTTTGGACTAACGCCCATTTGGACTAAAAATATTTTTAAAAATGAAAAACATTATCAAAATTAAAAAAACAAATGATTTTTTACGTTACGTAAGGTATGGCGTTATAAGCATTTTTTGTTAATTACAGCGAAGCTTCAAATGTACATAAAAAGGTCCAGTTGCATATCTATCGAGTCCATTCTATTGTAAGATGACCATCCACTATTCCAAAAGATTTTGGTCTTTTATGGAGGTTATCATCTTGTGGAGGGGGTGTTCAGTACTGCTGTTTATTGCTCTTGTGTGTGTTGGTTTTTTTTTTTTTTTTAGATAGAGGTCATTTTCAGAGAGGCTGTTGTCTTCAAGAAAAGGATCTGCGTATCTGCGTATAGAGTCATTAAATATTTTTTGAAGCAGCAAACATGAAAAACATGCAGTGCCCTCTCCAGGCTTCGAACCCTGGTCCTCTCGAATACCCATCCAGTGTGCTTCCAATTACACTACGAAGGCTTGCGTAAAGGAAGCACATAGTACCTTATATACTACCCCTTTCAAAAGGCGGCTGGGGATTAGGGGACTCAGTCGCGAAATACTGGTGGTGGAGAGAATCATCATTTTATATGAATTACATATATTATTAAAAATTAAAATAAAGACTTAAATTATTAAAAATTGTACGTTTCTTGGCTTAAATAGCTCACTTTGTTAACCAAGCTCTAGCTGAATCTGTAGCAGCTTCATTCATTCTGAAAGACAAATTGAAGACGTTGTTTTTGCCGGATGGCAATATTTTGAAAACTGGCTACACAAGTTGAAAGGTTAAACAAAGTTATGTTGTTAGCTTTTCCCTTTTTCTTACTTGTCAGTCTCCGAGGCATGATCATTTTTAGAAATTTTTTTTTGCCAGGAAAGTAAAATAGAATCGAGAATGTGAGTTTAGTTTTACTTGTCTTGGGAAGCAAAAGAATATTTTTATTGTTTAATGGAATCAAAACATTATTTTGTTTCTCGGAATTTTTTTAGCCCAAAGGAGCGTGAGCTCAGAAGCGCTATTAATTTCGTTTCGACATTTTGCGTCGATTCACTATAAATGGCGAATCACTTTTGAAATTGTTTCCACCAAATATTATCGTCCTGTATTATACTTAAAGAAATTAAACAATGAAGAATCTGCATAAATGTATATATGTTTCTCGTATTGTGATAAAACAACGGTATCTAGAGTCATTAAATTTCGAATAACGTACGTCTCCACCCAAATATGGGGATCTGGAAGCCCAAATTTCGAATTTGGAATTCGTTTTATTATCTATTTCATATTTTGTAAAGTATTTATGAGTTTTTGTTTAAGAAACTCAACGATTTCAAAGCGAGCAATGGCAACACTCTAACGGGAAAAAACACTTTTATCTCCAGCGCGCGAGACTGTGTATCGGAAATTCTAAAGATATGCTCTTTTAATTATTTTGTGATGTTGCTGTTGAATTGAATTTTATGGTTTAATTGCGAAGAACCTAATGTTTGATAAATAAAGGTAACACACAAAACGTTAAAAAAACGCCCCTTTGGGTGTAATATAAAATCTGAAAAGCCTTCGGTATTTTTTTTTATTTATTTATTTTTTTTTCTTAACTGTGCATTTAAAAACAGTGTAATCTCTACAACGATAGTTCTCTCATGTCTTCAATAAGAGATATAATCTATTTTATAGTACCAGAAAAAACAAAACACAGATCTTTCGTATTTAGTATTTGTATTTTTAATCTTTCGTGTTTAATATAGGATCCTTACTGTTCTATATATTCAAATCACGCTCTAGACTTCACGTAATTACGAATAATATTAATTATTATTCACTTTTTGGAAAAGCATTGAAAATTTACAACTTTTTAGTTTTCAGTAAATCCCAGTTTACCCTTACCTTAAACTACGAGTAATTAGGCGCATTTTTGCGTTTTAAAGGCTTTTTCTTCCCGCAACTGTCAATTTACAACTAATGCAATAAATACCGTAAAACTATTACAGATCTTTGATGTAATTACTAACATTATGTAAAATCTGTGACCAGCAATTTGGAGGCGTAATATATCCATAGCTTGGATCGTCTGTTGCTTGAAGAATCTTTGGAACAGTTCGATAACGAATCCAAAAAAAGGTTCCTTCATCTTTGGAATCAAATCACAGTAAACTGAAATGAAAGTGAGATAACTGAGGTAGATGGAAGATCATTTCTCAGTCGCATCGCAGACAAATTAAGCCACAGATTGTGCTAGATGCACTAGAGCATTGTCCAACCAAACGATGGAAGGATTCCATAGAAAAGTCGCCGCGTCTTTCACAACATTGTTTTCATGCTCGATTTAGAAAACTGACATTAATATTATGTGTGTATAAACTGCCTTTGAGACGGGAGCCCACCACCAGTGACCAAATGGTTAAGACCGCCAAACACTGGTAATTCAACCCGGTTCGAAATCTTGCGAATGATCTGGTAAAGTGGGACTTTTCAGAGTTGTTTCCATCTGTAACATGAATATTAGCCACTTTGTCTTAGAAAGTTCTCCACGAAGGCATCTCTCCTTCTAGTAAGCTATCACCGATCGCAATCCTACACGAGAATTTCACATTACTGTGATGAACTTTCAGTTATAGCGGTGACACATAGTGATGTCACCTTTCCGATTCGCATTTCAGTTTTGGCTCGTACGATCTGGTTCGTGCCTGACCCAACCTTATGATGTGGCTTAAAAAATACCTAAATTTGTCTCATAGCGCTTCAAGTGGGTTCGATCAGAATGTTATCGCAGCCATTGTTGCATTCCTATAACTGCACTATTCATCTTTCAAAAACGTCATCTCTACACAATTTCAGACAGCCAACTCACGCGAAACCCAATTCTTTACACCACATAAATGGAAAGAGAGTGGCGAGCTTTCGGATACAAAGTCTGACCTCTGTCGAAACTGATTGTTAAGTTTTCTAATCGTAAACTATTTCAAATACGTCTTTCAGATAAAATATTAATATAATTTAGACAGAGTTCACTTCACAAAAGTTCTCTAATAATTATATAACAGTTCATAATAGTGCAAGTGGAGAATAACGAAATTAGAAATTGAATGAGATTGGCGTGTGAAGGAAGATAATTCACAGTTCAGAGCACAGAAATTAATGTTCAGAAAAAAATATATACAATTTACAAAGTTTAACACAAATTCATATTAAGGCAAGTGGGACCAACTCAAACAACAAATACATAATAATAGAGAAGATATGACAGATTGCAGAGGTTAAAGATTGAAATTCCCTTCGAGTTCAATTTAAGAGCAATAACTACAGATCTTAATATTTTAAATTTGTACTTTTTTAACAATATATCTGACTGATATAATTTAAATATGTTTACCATATAACATATCCAGTGGGTAATTTTTATGAATATTTATAGCATCATTATAATTAATAAAAGATGTTTCTGACTTCATGTATGACAGACTCTAGTATATCTTTGAGTCTTAAGTAATTTTATTTGCTTTTATATAAGTGTTTACATGATTTTTATATGTTAGTGCACTTAGAAGTTTTAAAATAAGGACAGTTGTATAATCATGTTTCCCTCCAGAATTTGCAAGTTCATTTTGGTTTAAAATTTTAAAAAATAGCAATCTTGTTAACTAAATTGCTTTTTTTAGTCCAAAGGGGCAATTTGCCCTGAAGGACTATTAATTTCGTTTTGGCATTTTGCGTCGATTCGCGATAAGCGTTGTTTCACTTTTCAAATTGTTGCCACCAAATATTATCCCCCTGTGTTATATTTAAAGAAATTAAATAATGAAGAATCTGCATAAATGTATATATGTTTCTCGCAATGTGGTAAAACAACGGTACCCAGAGCCATCAAAATTTGATTAACGTGATCTTCCGTAGAATATGGGCACGTAGAAGCCCTAATTTGAGTTTGAAATTTGTTTTATTATGGATTTTGTATTTTGTAACACTTCAACAAATTTTCGATCAACAAATTAAACGATTTCAAAGCGAGCAATAGCAACACTGTACGGAAAATAAATAAATAAATAAAATAATTATTTCCAGCGCGAGGGACTATCGATCGGAAATTCTAAAGATATGATATGTTAAAATATTTCATTGTGCGTTTCAAATTTTTTTTGATTAACATACTCAATGACTTCAAAGCGAGCAATGGCAACTTTGTACGGAAAAAGGCATTTCTATCTCCAGCCCGCGAGACTGTCTATCAGAAATTCTAAAGAGAAGCTGTTTTTAAATATTTTTAGCCTAAAGAAATATTAGCCCAAATGCTCTCGAAACGTGTATGTGTACATGAATGAAAAAAACGCCCTTTTGAGCATAATATAAAATCTGAAAGAATTCAGATTTTATTTTATTTTTATTTATTTTTATTTTATTTATTTATTTATTTATTTTACTTTTTTTATTTTTTATTTATTTTTATTTATTTTTATTTTTTGTTTGTTTGTTTGTTAGAAATTTTCTTGGTTTAAGTTTTTATTAAGTTCTATCCTATTTTGTTAGAAGCTTCTTCTTCTAACTTTTGTTTAGAAGCTCTACGATTCATTTTTCTTGAGTAATTGAGTTGGGTACGAGTTGAACTAAACCTCCGTGAAGATAAATATCCACTTATATTTTTACTGGGTATATCATTCAGTTTGACGAGCATTAGGCAATAAGCAATGTATGAGAAAGCTCTTCTCGAAGAATAAACTCATCGAGTTGTCCGAGACTGAGACATCAAAGCACAACGTTTCTTTGAAAGTAGCTGTTTACACCTCACTTGGTCGGATATAGAAAAGTAAGTGAGCTTCATTTCTTGAGGGCAACCCCTCGCAAAGCCGAGAGAACGTTTAGCATAGGTGGTCTTGCCCGACTACCTGAGGTTGTAGCATCCCACACACGAAGGCAACGCGCACTTCCATCAAGAAGAGGAAAGCGCTATTTTCGGTTCTATCTGCTTCGCAGGTATGAAGAAGTTTTCTTTTTCGTATTGTTGTATTCTGACAACATCTTAAGCATTATTATGGTTTTCCAGAAATGGGATGCTTGCTGCTATGGAATTAAATAAAAACGTATTTTTGTTTTGACGCATCTATTTGTGAACTGATAAATAATATTAAATAAACAAAAATTTATTGACGTAATTGCATGTTTACAATTTTTGCTCTCCCTCCACTGGAAATTTTAAATGTATACAGTTATGTGTCGCATCCTTCTATTTATTTTTTATTTTTGCCAGTTATCATATTTGCTTGTTAGACTACATAAAAGTACCCAACATAAAAATTACAAACTGGAGGTACTTTAAAGTCACCGACGATCTTATTAAGTGCAGTGGACCGCTTCTGAATGTTAGCTTACGTTTTGGATTTGCATTCTAAATTTTGAAAGGTGAATAACGTCCTTCTTTTTTCCATTTATTAATTTGTAAGGTATTTATTTAAATTAACGAGTTATTTTTTATTACGCATCTTTGTTGTAATTTCTCTCCTTTTGTTTTCCTGCCAGAATGCAAATTTTAATTCGCGCATATTTAGATGAGGCAGAAAAAGATAATATTTAACGGGAGGTTTCTGATTGTTTAATCAGAGAGTGTTCACCTGCTGAAGGCCACGTTACTAGCTGGTATTCTACATTGACAGTCTGTCTTCGACGTTGCATTATTCTTGCCAATAGCGCTTGTCATGCCGCTGTAGGTTTGAGCCAACTTGCGCACTAATTATTTCTTTGGCTAATTTACGACTTAGATTTAGCACACCTGTGTCGCGCAGAACATTCCATTCAGTGCGTTTTCGACATATTTTGAATACGAAATAAGTTGCTGAAATTTCAAAGCGACAGAAGATAATGAAAGAATTAAGATGGATGTTTCTTTAAATTCATGTATCTGAATTAAATTTTCGCGACCCTTACTATTTCGCCTTACTACCCTAAATAGAATTTGGTGTCGCGACCCACAGTTTAAAAAACGCTATCCTACTAACTGCGGATTATTAATATTTTGGTGTATATCTACGTATGCACTCGTACGTTGTGCCACTAAGGTCCCACTCTTCTTGCCATTTGGCTATTGCTTTTAATTTTAGGTTTTTCTTATGGAGTGATGGGAACCATAAGATCGGTACGAAACTGAAATGAATTTGGCGCGATTTGGCGATGTTCTGTTGCTGAGACTGTGTCTTTCCCGATAGAGCTGTCAGCGGATGGAAATTAGACGGCGCGCGCTTTGCTACGCAAAACCCATTATTACAAAGCCGGTCTTGCCTTACCGACACACTTCTTTGTTTACACTGCGGTGCCAGCACCTACACACTGATTGGTTACGGGTGTGTGCGTGTCTTTCTCTTTGGGGGTCCGGAACAATGAAAAATCATTTTGCCGGAAACCTTCTCTGAAGAGTGAGTAAAAAATTATTAACTAAATATTAATGATTTTAAAAAAATTAACCTTTTAGCTGGAATACATAACACCCTATGTTGGAAATTGCTTTTATTGATTATGTTTGTAAAATAATTATAATAATAGTAATAAACTACTTATGAAAAACTCTCAATTATATAAATTTTAATCAAAATTAAAAATTAAATTGATTTTCAAATAATGAATGATAATTTTTTCTTGATTTTGGATTATTTATTTAAACAATTAGCACCTCTTTGAGATATTGATTAAGATAATATAAAAGAATTATGGTAATTAAAAGTCTTGTCGTTTTATCTGGCAATAGTTCTAAATTTCGTTTAATAGTAAATGATGCTCCTTAAAGTTGCAAAAAGTTTCTCAACTTAATAACCTTTTAACATACATATATATAATTACTCTAAAAGAAATGAAGAATAAAGGAGAGTCCTAGAAGAAAATAATGTATTAGTACATTATTTTATATACAATAACACATATTGTATATAATTATAACATACAATTACACAGTAAATGAAAAAATGCTTTTAAACTTTTAGCAACAAATTGGCTCCCGATCCATACTTTGAGAATCACTACCTTAATATCATTCGTAGAATGTTCCAGTATTTTCATTTGACCATTCTGTGATTCCTACACGTTATTTAACGGTTAAAAATATTCGGATGCTCTGGAAGATGTTTTGGGTTACTTTTCGCTTCTTCCATGCTTTTTCCAAGGAAAATAACTGGTTATTTAATCTCAAGTTTGCTTCTTTTTTGGAAAACAGAATCTTTTCTTTTTCATGATTGTTACTGTAGCGCATTCCTTTGAATCGCGGTTGGACGATTACTGTACACTTGGCAAATATTTATTGTTTCTGGACTTCTGCCATGCTAAGCGAACGTTGCACTTGTACTAAGATTAGGCATTTGTCCGTTTTTCGTTGGCTGCTTGTAAAAGATGGCACAGGACGAAAGTATGCCCGATGGCTGTTTACTGGCAATAATCAAATCCCGATGATGCAATCCAGCAAATCTTTTGCACTTGCTTAATTGCGGGCGCAATTAAGCGTCGTTGCTAATTATAAGCATTCTGTACACCTACGGTAAAGTCAATGGCATGCCCAGTGTCAAGTCATACAGAGTTAATCGTGTGCATGTCTCTCGCGATACTCTGAAAGTAACTAATGTGTATTAATCCTCTTACTCGTTATTATATCATTAACTAAAACTTCTTCATCTTTTCAAACTTATGTCGGGTCGACTCTATGCCGTATCGAAGCTATGTTGTATCGATTCTATGCATTGTCGATGCTGTAAATGTAAGCCGTAGCTGTAAATGTAGCCTCTTTGCTACCACGCGGTCGACGCGGCGGCTCAAAAATAGGTTTTAATTTTAGGCCGGTTTCTATTCTAAGCAAGTAACCTAAAAACTGATGTTTAATGAAAGCTTTTCTTCTTCATTACTTTTTTTCTCTTTTATTATCCCGATAGTTATATATAGTGTTCTCTAAGTCATACTAATGCTACTTTATATGGAATCGACCTTTCGGCAGTCCTGTGTCAGTATCGATTCTATGCAGTATTTGTCTTATGCTTGTAGGGTTTCATTTAATTATTTAGCCTATTATTCAAATTTTTGTTCTTTTCTGAACTCCTCAACATCCCCTCACATTTCCTCGCCAAAATATAAATTTAAAGTTAAGTGAGTGATTTAAATGGGTGATTCTTGGAGTTTATTCAGAGCATGTTTTCGCTAGCCAGGGCACGTTTCGTTTCTAACCTTGCTGTTACGCTGATACGGCTTTTGGCCATTTTGAATAATTATCAGGCCTGTTAGGTTTGTCGAGTCAACCTAGCTAGCCATAACTTAAAGTTGCTAATCCAGCACTATTCTTTTGAGACTTGAATTGATCTGTGTTACAAATTCTTAGTTTCCACCGCAAGTTTTCGGTGTTTTTGTAACGTACCTTTTCTATTTATAGTTGAAAATAATAAAGGGCTATTTTCACCCTTCTTCTGTGCTGGTATTATTTCAGGCCTGTGAGAGAAGTCACCAGGTTCATTAATAGGATCTGGATTAGTTTATGTGGACAAGGAGGGATAGATTCTATATGCCTATGTCGATCGTATACCGTGGGAGTTTTACGCCGGTAGTGGATCCTTCTCGGTATGAATGCCCATGCCAGCGTCGATTTTACACAATGCCTATCCTACGCCGTATGTAGGTATTATGTCTGCAACAAATGTGTGTAGATCAGCGATTCTCAACCTGTGGTACACACGCCCTTGGAAGTAGGTGCTTGTATAGTCAGAGGTATGCGAAAAATTATCAGTAATGGCGGAAAATAGCAAAGTGTTATAATAAATGTTGAGAAAAATCAAAATGCGCAGAAAATTTAACTTTGACATTGATTGGTGGAATCGATTTTGACTAATTCCGATGTCAATGTATTGAATGCAATTTAGAATTGTGTTTAAAAGCAATATATTCAATGCAGTTTAGATAGTAATAATTTATGGTAATATTGTTTATATTATACATCGTCAATGGCATATGCCGTCTGTCGTATGCCATTGTTGATTTTGTGCCGTGTCGATCGCATCATGAGAGCCACTTAATTTGACTTGCGGAATTTTAACTTTTGGTGCATTATTTTATTTAACTTGCTTTCTGTATTTGGTTATTTTCGCCAGTCTTAAAAATAATATTTTATCGCTTTCTCCAAGCCAATTTTCTTGAAATTTCGCGCACGTGTGGGCTTGCTATAGCAAAGCAATAAGATATAATGATTTTTTTGTTCCAAAATTAAATCCCTTCTCCGCCCCATCGTGTGTTTTTCTCGGGCATTCTTGCTTAATAATCAAATTAATTATCGGATAGTTTGCTCTTTTTTATCTTTGTTTTATCGTAAATATCGAAAATAATCTTCCAGACTGCAGTTGTACGAAATTTCTGACGTTATATGTAGAATTTTGAATTTTATTTTTCAATCAGTTGATTTATTTTAGCCATCGTGCTATTATTGCAATGAATATTTAAATCAAAGATTTATTTTACTGTTCTTCTTACAATTCTATGATCTCAAATGAAGATGAGATCAGATTACAAAAAATAATTGAACCTTATCTTACACTACTGGATTCATCGGAAGTTTTAGGATAGGGGTTCTCAACCCGGGAGTGGAGTTCACCCCCTAGGAGGGAATTTTATAGTTTTAGGGAAGCTGCGGTCAACCTTTTATTTAGCTGTTCAGTATTTAGTTTCAGATTATGATCATTAAAAACTACTTTTATTCAAGTCTTGATGTTTGTCCACATTTTCTATACTTCTTCTTGTTTAATTAATAAAACAAGTTAACAAATTATCTATAAGGTATTTTCTCCCTCCTTTCTGCATGGTAACACACTCGGCACGTATTCGAGGGGTCCAGGTTCGAATCTCGGTGAGACCATTGCACGTTTTTTACGTCTCCTGCTTCCAAATAGCCTAATGACTCTGCAACGGCGACCGAAGTAAAAAAAAAAAAAGGTGGTGGATGACGATTCTTCACCACCGGGATTTGGTGATTGAGTTCCCTAATCCCCAATCGCTCCCCCAGGTTCGAGTCCCGGCGAGGGCATTACACATTTTGGGTGTGTCCTGCTTCCAAACAAGATAATGACTCTACAAATCTAAATATATGTATATGTATTTTTCAAGTTTTGGAAAGGAGGGAGGATGAATTTCTAACACCCGTGAAAAAGGTGCATGAAGCAAAAAAGCTTGAGAACCACAGATCTAGAAAGAACTGTGTCATTACCTACTTCTTTGTTACTTTAATTAAAAGGAATAATTTTGCTGTACGAGTCAAATACATTACTGTTATTACTTTTTTCCCCTGCATTGGACTAAGAAGTATAAAAGGGGATATATATGTGTGCACTATTTTTTAAATTACACGATTTTATTTAAAGATATTAAAAGTAAAAAAAAAAGCGTTATCCCTCACGCCATTCTTAAATTAATTGAGGGAAATTAATATAAACACAAAAAATAAGTGTATTATATATCAACAGAATTTTAAGAAACAATAGAAATAACAGCATAGAAATGACTATGATCAGAATGATTAAATTCAATTCACTTAGATTTCTGTCTGAAAATTTTGATTTTAAGTCCGTCATTTTTATCAACTTTTAAGATTTAATTTCCTGTCTTATTAAAGCAAGAATATCGTGAAAGCTGAAACAAATTACTGTGTTTACGTGCCTACGGGACACTTTATGGGGAAAGCATATATTTATTAAATGAAAAAAATTACGTTATTTATTCGTATCGTTGTTTACAATATAAACACGCAGAATTCTACTTGTGTAGAAGCTTAAAGCACTATCCTTCAAACCCTACCAGACTGGAAAGTGAATTATTCCTCTAGCCTAAATCAAAATGACAAAGTACTACGAAGATTGAAATAGTCTTTTTATTAACTCTTTAAATTTCACAGAAGATACCACTTGCGCTTACAAAACAAACTGCACCATTTGTGGGTAATTAAAATAACATAAGCTGAAATTCAAAATTCATCAACATAGTTGGAGAATACACAAATTGTCTACTTAAGCTGGCTCAATTATTTAGCAGCGCGTATTTAACGTAGGTTGTCAACATGGCTAAAGCAGGAATAATTTCTGGCAGAGCTGGCGATAGGACGTAACCTGCAGTCCAAGCTACCAAAAGCTCTGAAACAATCAAACCGTCGATTTCAGTATTCACCAAATAATTTGCGTTCTGTTGAGGCAGGGCCTGCCCTGCTGTTGGGGACTATAGAAAGTTATAGTAAAGGCTCAATTTATAATCATTGGCTAATTAACATAAACCATATGTTAGGTTAGGTTAGGTTATTAAATTATGGCAAAGCACACGAGGGATGCCTTCGTGGAGGACTTTCTAAGGGAAACTGGCTCGTATACACGTTACACATGGGGAAAACCACGAAAACGCCCATGCAGCCAACATAAACCATAAAAAAGGTACTAACCGTACCATTGTCTTATAAGATTAATTAAGTTATAGGTAACTAATTAATTTCTATAATTAATCCTATAGTTAACTTCCTTATAACGTTTAAACATTGTAAAATATTATTTTTTTCGGGTAGTAAACAAGATTCCCCTCTTGTTTCTCAATAATAAATACATTCCTTTTAGCCTTTTTAGCTTGGGATTTAGGTATCTATTTGATTGACTCGTATAATACTTCTCCTCTCCCCCATTTGAAGAACGACCGGAATCTGAAATTTTCTTGGATTTTGGTTCTTTGCATCTGCACTTAGCTAACCACCGACACAATTTCTCTGACTCAATTAACGAGCTCCCCTCTTTTCCTACATCAGATACCAACTGCTTTAGTTACGTTTTAAGCTATGCGCTGTGGAACTAGTACGTTCTTTCGCATGTATTTATGCAACTAAAGTGGTTTTGGTTTATTGGATTATGTCAAAGCATTCAAAGGCAATCTGCCTAAGGATAGGGAGGCCTTCGTGGAGGACTTTCTAAGGGAAACTTTAGCGGCGTATCATAAAACTAACTGTTAGTAAAACTTAAATAAAATGTCACAAATTCATTAAATTTTTCACCTCCCAAATTTTCTTTACTTTTCAAAATTCACGTTCGATTCTAACGTTTTGATGTTGTAGGAATAGGAACTTTATGCTTAAGTACCCTGTAACTGCCACTTCGTTGTTCATTGATTGTCCTAGCATTTGAAGACTATTCTTCCTATCATGGAATTCGTGAATCAGACCATTATCTCCATTACCCACGTAAATAAAAAAGGAACTGGAACTAGTGCGAGTATAGCGACATTATCCTTAATTTCTTCTTTGTCACAAGTACTGTTGAAATTGAAAAGCCATACTCCAATTCAATGCGTTGATGAACCATAGTAGAATAGCCCTTACAGCATATTCCGTAGAACAACAAGAGGAGTAAATTACTTCTTGAAGATTAAGGAAGCGATGTGAACACAGAAAATAAAAGAGTCCTTTAAACTTCCTATAAACTTTTGGAAAGTCGATCTTTAAGATATTTTCACAAACACAGAAGAGGTTTTTGTAACCGTGAAAATGGACAGCTGTCCTTCTTCCTAATACGCGAAACATTTACGAAGGTCAAATGTTAACCCACTATCTGCTGCCACTGGTGCATAACCCATTGGTCCATTTCCATTAATTAAACAGTATGCAAATGGTTAATAAATTTGATTAATTTATGTTTCATGTTCAAGAAATTGGGTTTATTTTGAAATGGGCTATTGAAGTTTGTGTAATTTTTGTGAAAATAACGCAGTCAGACTGAATCAATATATTAGCTTTTACGAAACAAGATGTGCAAAGTTGTTCTGTGACGGTAGTTCGTCCCTTAGAGCGTAAGTAGCTCGGAAAAAAAAGCCCCTTAGCGCGAAAAAAAAGAGAGAGAAAGAAATCTGAAAAGATTCAGATTTTAACGATCACCAATAGCCTAAAAAGGCTTTTTTAAAGTTTAATATGATTTTAAAGTTGACTCTTTTGGAGTTTAATATGGTCTCTTAGTAGGATTATCAATAGAGATGGCCCTGGTGGAATGGTAAAATGTTTCGTATAATACTACATAAATATTCATTTAGATTAACGTGGGAACGTTATATATCTTTTAGTTATTTAAAAAGAGAAAAATATATATAAAATAATTCTATAAAAATGTTTAATGTGTTAATAAGATTCATCGTATATTAAATGCATTTTCATTTAAATCCATCAGATTAAAAAGTTAATAATAATAATAATGTTCTTAAGAACTGTAGCTAATGTTTTTAAATAGCTTATGTTTTTGGTTAGTAACGAACAGATTAAAACTGAAAAATAAATATTTTACATTTTGCCGAAAAGCAGCAGATTCGACTGAAAAGTGAAATAACGCAAAATTGCTTTCCAGACTAATAGCTCTTTTGGGGAGAAAAATTCCTTTCAAAAGAGGTCAGACCTAATGCACAAACAACTGAACAACATAGGGGGAAAAGGAAATCTTTTTATTTGTTTTTTTTTTTTTTTTTTGCTAATATAATAACCCCAGTTGTGGAGACTGTCTCTCTGAGATGACGTTCCCTGAAAGTCACAATAGATTTCCTAATACATTTATAAAAATTGACACTGAATGTCTCTCTAATAATCTCTGTAGAAGATCAGAAGACTAAAATCCTCTTAAACCGTGACTGGTCGTCTTAGAGAATGTTTATATTTTAATTGCCGGATGAAAAACATGCACATAGTGAATTCATGCAGATTGTTCTAAGTTAGGTTGCGTACCATATTTATGGAATAAAAATTCCTTTTGTATCCATTTTAACAAATATATCGAAGCTTCTCGTAGCAACCTCCGTCTAAAGACAAAACATCCCTCGAACTTACCAGTTTTGAGAAAATAAATAAGCATCTATCGACCATCATCTCTGTAAAGATTCACTCCAACAAAAGTGAATTTGAAATTGGTCATATTTTGTTTTCATCAGTTTTATTTCTGACAGTCGGACAGGAAGATAATTTTCTAGCGACGTTACAGACACTGGCAAAGTTTCATAAACTTTTGATGAGTTTCCGTAAAGAACATGATATCCCCTGATAACGGAAGCTTGCATAGTATTTGTTAATTATTTTTTTTTTCTGCAGAGTATTATTTGGCAGTAAAATTCCATATTCTTTAAAACTGTAGTTTATCCTTTTGTTCCAAAACTATGGTTAGAATATCCATATTTTATTTTACTCTATATCCTATTCTAAACTAGGATTCTTTTCTTCTTACTCTTTTTCCGGGTGAGGATTGAGAGGCTTAATTCACTTTGGTAAGAATTTTCTCAGTTGATGAGAAAGGTTAACAGATACTAAGGTTAAAAGTCACAGATAATCCAAATTTTCTACCTCATAACTGATCTCGGTGTCAAATCTATTGAAAAAATTGACTTAACGCACGTAGTTCTTACTCCTCATTAATATGCAGAAACATTAGGTTATTTCGAAGAAGAAAAATCAGCAATGCCTTCGCCAGGATTCGAAACACGGACCTCTCGAATACGTGCTGATCACTACACCACGAAGGCATGCGAAGAAGGCGGGAGAAATAGCTTATATACTCCCCCTTTTAAAGGGCGTCTGGGGATTAGGGGACCCAATCGCCAATTCCTGGTGGTGGAGAATCATCATCCACCACCTTTTTTAGTTCGGGCGCCACTGTACAGTTATTAGCTTATTTTCGATGTCAGGAAGCTCAAGAAATGAGCAATGCCCTCGCCGGGACTCGAACCATGGACCTTTCGAATACGCGTCGAGCGTGCTGACCACTACACTACGAAGGCATGCTAAGAAAGCAGGAGAAATATCTTATTCACTCCCCTTTTTAAAGGGCGACTGGGGATTAGGGGACTCAATCGCCAATTTCTTGTGGTGGAGAATCATATTTCAGCACCTTTTTTAGTTCGAGGGCCATTCTAGAGTTATTAGCTTATTTTTGATGTCAGGAAGCTCAAGAAATGAGCAATGCCCTCGCCGAGACTCGAACCATGGACCTTTCGAATACGCGTCGAGCGTGCTGATCACTACAGTAGCCATGCTAAGAAGGCGGGAGAAATATCTTATACACTCCCCCTTTTAAAGGGCGACTGGGGATTAGGAAACCCAAATCCTGGTGGTGGAGAATCATCATCCACCGCCCTTTTTAGTTCCAACGCCACTGTAGAGACTTTTAGGTTATTTCGAAGCAGGAGAGATGAAAAATGAGCAATGCCCTGGCCAGGATTCGAACCACGGACCTCTCGAATACGCGCCGAGCGTGCTGATCACTACACCACGAAGGCATACGAAGAAGGCGGGAGAAATACCTTATAAACATGAAAAAATGGTTTAATTATGCAACCTAGAAATTAACACATATGAATCAACTGACTTTAATGAATAAATTGGTTTGATGCATAAATTTGCTATCTCCAACCGCAGCGGGATTTATGTAAAGGCAAACGGATACATGTCCTGAGCTTCCACTTTCAAAAGAACTTTCAATCCATCTACAGTATTTTTAATATGATATAATTTTATATATACATTTCAAAAGTGTAAAATTATACGAATTTAAAACTTCGTATCTTAGTTTTTCATATTGCCGAAAAACATTGTTAAATTGTTGCACATTTTTATAGTTTTTGAGCAAGATGTCAAGTTTCTCCTTCGTGGTGGGAAATAAACTGGCAGGAAAAATACTTTTTTCAATAACGTTAGAAGAGAAACTGAATTATAAAATTCTACATTTTTTTCATATGCTTAAACAAATAAACAATTTAAGTGCACTAATTTAGTCTTTTCCTGTGCAATTTAATAAATTAAGACTAGCAATCAATAAAAAAGTAAGACTTTGCTTTAAAATATACAACCTTATATTTTATATAACACATAATAAACTAAAATCATGAAAACAAAGCTTACAAAAATGTGAAATATACCTTTTAAATATCTTTGAATAAAAGAATATTGATTTATTAAATTATTTCATAAAATGCATTACATAATTTGAATCAGAGTGATCTATAATATTGAAAAAACTAGAAGAGGCAGCATTCATTAGAGGATTATGGTCAAGCTGTACATTAAAGAGATCTGCGCAACATTTTACTTATCTCAGTAATATATTAAAACGCTTCAGTTGGAAGGGGAACTAACATTTATCAACATAGCCGATAAACATCTATATTTAATTTTTCTCTATATTTGTAAATGGTAAATTACTAATTTTCCGCACGATTATATGCATATTACTTATTAATTTTATTTTTATTCGTCTTGAAAATCATTCGTCAATCAAAAAATTAACATTTTTCTCACCTGCTCAGATTTTTATCAGAATAAAATTTTAAAAAAAATACTGAATTGAATTAATTTAGCTCAAAACTGTTTCTTAATGTTTAATTTGTTATTTAAAATTTAAATTTCATACATTTAGCAATCAAATCATATTTTAACTAGCTTAATAACTTGAATTATGCATTCAACTTTAAATCAAATTTGCCAATTTGGAATCCTTTTGAAGTCCTGTCGCCGCCTAGTGTGAAAATGTCCACGTGTTTCATATTTCAAAGCTGGTAGTAATGAAGATGCTTTCATTGTAAAATTAGTTTTGAAACTAATAAAACAGTCTTGTTTTGATCTGTAAACTTGGAGTGTCCAACCTGTAGAATTTGAATGGGCAGATGTCCTGCTCCCGCCGTGCCTGAACAAATGTTTCGTCCATCTGTCCTTATTCGACGTGCCGCGACACGTTCTCTAGAGGCCTCCGTTCCACCGTTCGGATATCTGGGCCACGCAGAGTGGAAATTTAGCGAACACAATGCTTTTCCCGACATTCTATTTCCTGAAAGATCGAGGGACTCGTGGCTTTAGGGTGGACGATCATGCGCATGAGGAAAATACCTAGTATTTCGTCTGCTGATCCTGGAATGGGCACATTCTCATCATATTTGGGAAAATGACGTGCCAGCAACAGCTTTATGCTTTTTTAATTACTTTGCGAGAGCAGTCGGGTGCTGAAAATGGTTTGATCGAGATGGAACTGGAGAATGATCGGGAATATGTGGTGCCCTGAGGACATGGAAAATCACACCGTCACCGATAGTCTAATTTCCGCAAAGGCGGATGATTGATCTCTTACTATGTCTGGCTTTCCTCAGAAATAATCAATGATTGTAATTAGAACAAGAATTTATTTCTGGAAAGCCAAGGCAACAAATTTGTTATTTACGAAAAGCTTGAAAATACTGTAAACTGACATCTAACAGTATTAATTCTTCTGATATTTCAAGATGGTTTAATTCAAGGATTTTCAACAAGGTGGTGTTCCCCCTGGGGGATTTCATAGTTTTAGAGGGAAGGGAATGCGGTTAGCCTTTTATATAGCTGATATTTACAGATGTTTTTGCGTGACATCTATACGTAAGGACAGAATAAAGGACTCTTTTCCCTCAAAAGAATTATAAAACTGATTTAAAATGGATTCAGAAGAGATTTTTTTCGTGGCTTCTGTACGTACGTATGTATGTGTATATCTCGCACAACTCAAAAACGAGTAGCCTTAGAACGTTGAAATTTTGTATATAGGTCTGCTATAGCACGTAGTTGTGCACCTTCCGTTTTAGTGCAATCGACCGCACCAAAAGTATATAAATATATATACATATATGTATATATATATATATACGTATATATAGCCACTCTGTTATTCGGCTCCCTGATCTCAGTTTTTTTATTCCTATATGTTGGTAAATTGTGCATTTTTGCTTTAAAAATGATTGAATTATGTTGTTCTTATTTTCCGGTTACAGTTTTTTCCTCTTTAGTTAACCTGAATGCATTGTCCTGAATTGAGTTAACCTGAATGCAATAGCTGTACAATTATCAACAATTTAAAAGTTGTTTCAGTGCGGCTAAGGCTAATTTTTTTTACCATAGCAGCCATATTTGTTTACATTTGAAACTTGACAGCATAGTGGATTTGTTCCAGTCGAGAGAAACTAAGCTTCGCCACAACAAAGATAACGTATTCTTTTATTATTGCGAATTAAATCATGCTTAATCCATTCTGAAATTATTATTGAAGTTATTAAATTATTCCATATATTGACTCAGCATAGCGGGTACAGCAAATTAAGTCAGTTTCTACGCTTTCAGTGTCTTTTTACCGAGTGAGACCAAAGGTAAACTTTCAGTTTTGAGCACCGAAAAATCTGTCTTCTTGCCTGCTGGCAGAATTGCTTGTTTTTGCGTAGAAACTCTAATTTTAATTATAGAAATTGTTCTTTAAATTGTTTTAACTGTATTTATGTTTTATAGTTTTCGATATTTAATAAAGATATTTTGAGGTTTTATGTATTTTTGCCTTGTCGCGAAGTGAGATTTGAATTAATTGAATGAAAAATATATGTCTAATGAAATTCGAGGAAAGTTTAAATGAAATGCAGAAAAAAACGCGTATAATTTAATATTCCGAACAAGGAAGTCATGTGGTGTATACATCAGATTTTCTTATTTTAAGCTTGTTGCAAAATAAGTATCATCAAAATATTCTGTAATAAAATAACTTGTTCAAAATCAGTTAACTCACATAATAATTCAAGCATTCTAAACTTTTGTTGACATGTTTTGGCAGATGACAGTTCTCGTCATATTATTTCGTTTTAAATGAAACTACACCACAAGAATTATCGTTTGCATTTGGAAATTGTTACTTATTTAGTAAAATACACCATCTCTAAAGTGAAGAAAGCAAGACACTAAAAATTAACGAAAATTCTATTAGAAATTTAATTATTCATATTTTTAAAAATATTTGAAACATCCAAAGAATTCCGGACGTAATGCAATTAATTATCATTATTTATATTATGAAACGATGGAAATTGTTTGAAACTTCTGACACTTAAGTCTGGACAACATTCCAAGCTAACACCAAGGAACTGAAGATTTATTCTACGAAAAATCACACAAGACTGAAAATTTAGTGCTGTAGAACTTTCAGCGTATATAGAAGAATCGTTTGCAATTCAAGTTAATATAAAGTTCTTAGAAGAGTCATTAGGGCAATGTCGTCTTGTATTTGCCACTTGTGGCTTCCCTTTTGACCTTTACTCTTTTATTTTTTATTTGTCTGGACTTTCAACGTCTTGTGGCCTTTTTAGGCAAATTTTGTCATTGAGCCGGTAAAGTTGCATTATTTGCAATAATTCGGCTATAAAATCATTGACTGACTGATTAGGGCAATGGGTAATCAGCAAGAAGGAAATTCGTTGTCAGCTGAAAAGCAAGGAAAATATACCTGGGTTTTGCATATTAGAATAATGTTATATTTGTAGAAAATTAAAAATTTAATGATTTTGAGTCCGACATACAATTACTGTGGCCTGTTGTTAAGCATACGAATGAGGATTTGAATCCGAAAAACCTATTGCATACTGTTAAGCACTAAAGTGTAGGCATAATGGTTTAGTGATATTTCATCGAATCGGAAATTTAATATATATATAAAATAATATGAATCGGTATAAATGTATAAATACTCTAGTGAACTGTAAGAAAGCTTAGAATGCAAAATACAATCATCAAGTTCTATCAGGATAACGATCTGAAACAAGCCAGTCCTATATATTTGTTTGTCGTTATTATACAACTATCTTGAAGTTATCAGAATTCCTCCATAATCTCTGGACTTGAATCCTATCGAACATGTATGGAGTGAATTAGAGAAAAGAATAAGGAAACATTATATTTCTTCGAAAGCCCTTCTAGAAGCAGTTCTTACTCAGGAATGGAACAAAATGGAACATTCATACATGAAACAATTAGTTGAATCCACATTAAAGCGCATGAAAAGTATAATTTTGGCTAAAATGTGTCCAACATAATAGTGTATGTTCATTATTTTCAAGTTTTTATTAAATATGAATTGATTAGTCAAAGTCTGAATACTTATGTGAGTTCGTTTTCTGAACGTTTGTTTTAAATAAACTATTTTATTACCTCTCCCCCCTTTTTTTTTTACTAAAATCGCTTAGAATAACTTTTTTTAAAACAAGCAGGTTTTAAAGAAGATGATCAATAGTATATCTGAAAGAAAAATAAATACATTTCGATTATATTTAGTAATTTATATTTGTAAATAAAAATGAAAAGTATAATTGTCCGAAAACAAATGTGAGACACTGTATATCGATGATATACTGTACTAATTTTATTTACTGAGCTTCAAGTAAGTTAACATGGATTTTTAATAGGCTGTTCTGTCTTCTAAAAAATAAAAAAATGAACAAATAATGAGCTGTACCTAGGACCTAGTCACCAAATAGATGGTTAAGGCGCAAGCCTAATGTTCTGAATCTTTAAAGGACGTAAAATTCTTTCTATAATTACTCGTAATTTTGTTTTTCCCTCGTAAGGTAAGAAAAGTGGGACTCTAGGGGAGGGTTCTGAAAAAAAGCTGTACTTTAATGCTGTTCTTAATCAAGCTCTGGAAATAAATATAGGTAACTTTTTCACTGCGATCCTTCTAAAAGTAATCAGGATTATTTAGAGCATAAATGAATATCGATGATGAACGTCTCCTGGGACAACAGAAGGACAAAATTATCTGAAGTCAGAACTCTCAGCACTTTCACTGCACTTTGTACCATCCATTTTTCTGAATTAAACTGTAGAGCCTTCAATTTGCCTCAGAAATATCCATGGTACAGGGTGTCCCAAACAAAGAACATTTAAGCTGAACTGAAATGAATGATTTGTGTTAATAATCTTAAGAGCGCTCACCCACTTTTTTTTAAAGTATTGTTGCACATGCCACAATGCAGTATGTACGCCCATGTTACATGTATACAAGCAATGTTTTGGTCTGGCATTTGATAGGGGGATATTTTTATTTGATACTTTCTTTAAACTGGAATAATAAAGCTTTTAAACAAGCTGTTTTGGCAGATAAAAGATAAAACGATGTGCTTATAGAAAAGCAAATCACTGAGATACATATTTTGGAGCGGTAAGTGCTTCAGCGACAAGAAGCTGCTCGTCGTCGCCGAAGAGGACGGGTTATAGAGCCGAAAGGAAACAGTACATTCTTCGCAATTGTCTGGCACGTCCCCCTCCGGAATCGGAAACTTCAAAACTCCCGCGTCTGTCTCCTCTTTCCCCCATATTTTCACTCTCCCCTTCGCATGCACACGCAACACCTGCGACTGCCACGGGCGCTTGGCGATGATCGCTTGGCGCGAATGAGTGCGTGTCTCGGCAACCCCGTCTTCTCTATCCCTTCGAACATCCCAATCCCATACTCATCCAGGAATCGGAGAAGAGATCAGTCGGAATACGGGTGAGGGAAGTCGAAGGATGCGCGCGTGACTCTCTCTGTGCTCTGTGAATGTATTGCTTGCGTCCAGCTGTTGACGGTGGTTGTGTTTGTAGTGTTTTGTGTCTTCGTCTCGAAGGTTATGGATTATTGATTACAGAGATGTTCCGTCCGAGAAGTGCAAACCGCTCAGGTAAATCAAGATTGCATATTTTCTCTTGCATGTTCAGAATTCTTTCTTTCGCGCCAGTTTTTTCTGTTCATT
This sequence comes from Stegodyphus mimosarum, assembly GCA_000611955.2. Taxonomy (NCBI): domain Eukaryota; kingdom Metazoa; phylum Arthropoda; class Arachnida; order Araneae; family Eresidae; genus Stegodyphus; species Stegodyphus mimosarum. The sequence goes on from KK119890.1 coordinate 835,288, forward strand.
TCTTAATACGTTTAAAACACATTCTGCATCCGCGGCTAAAGAGTTTCGATTTCATATTTGACTTATTTTGTTGACTTATTTACGTAATTTAGAGGGGGTGTTATTATCTTCAATTCCAATAAAATCGAGTCCACCATAATACAGACATTATTATGAACCCACGATGAATATAATTTTTGAAATGCGTAGATGAATACAGCATAAGTTAATCATTTTAAAAATCATTCTACCTTGTGTTCTTAACAATATTTTGAGAAAGGAATATTTTTATACCATAATAAAAACTTTCATAAATAAATCACATACTTTCATAAATAAATCACAGCAATTTAAAACTATCTAACTGAAGGGGGAAACACGCAAAGGTAGAATTTAAATTGAGCAAAAAAGCAACCTTAGATTCGCGTAGATTTTGAATAAAACTCTATCGATTTCAAAGGTGATCAAACATAGGTCCTTCTTCTTCAGAAGGAAAAGGAAAGCTTGCTCTAATCTAATTTTGATCCGGTTTAAAATTGCTTTTCTGCTTAATTTTAAGTCGTGTCAACTACAAAAATTTAGGTTCTTTCTGCTAAGCATACTATTTTCTACAACCAGGATAAAAGTTAATAGATTTACGATAAAATTTTATACTTAGATCGCATGCCTGTTTAAACTTTTTTTCTTTGTTTTGACAGTTATATATATATATGTATACTATATTTTTCTCTTCATACCCTTTTATGTTAAAAAACGGCCGCCCAAACGGTATAGTGGTTAGGAGAGCCTGACTGCGATTCCGCAGGGCCCGGCTTCGAATCTCGGAGGAGGCTGGGATGTAAAACTGTCTGTCCCTTCATTCCTATTAAGCCGTGTAGCGGTGGCCGCCTGTTAGGTGCCTCCACAATAAAATGGCCACCACTTCTGGCCTTAGTAGTGGCCAATGCCGTTATAGGCAAGCGCCCGCCATTGGAAAAAAAATGTTAAAAAATGAAATTCTTCTTCTGAATTGAGTTTGAATATTATTAAAAAATAAATATTTAATTTGATGAATTAGAAATCGTAGATATTATATTTATTTAATGGTATAACGAAATATTCGATTATTGTTTATATTTTAAAAATTTTTAGATAGTTTAATTTTTTTTTTAACTTTTAATAGTAAACTCTTTTTTGAAGTATTTCTTTTCTAATTTCTCAAATTGCAATTTTTTTACATATTTGTTCATTATGACCTAAAATATTTTTGTTTATATTTGTTTGTCGAATATGCAATTTTCTTATTACATAAAATGAATTTAAAAGTGCTGTTTGGATAACAATAGTTTAGTATAAAACAATGGCATTAGCTCTTTATGTTCAGTATATAAAAAAGAAGTTACCAGTTAAAGCATTTGTGCCGAAGAAGATGGTTCTGCTTAAGGAATAAGAATAGATGAGAAAGAATATAACGAAGCACAATATATTTGCTCCTTAAATTTTTTTTCTGGGGGGGTTGTTTTGTAAATTTAGATTTAAAATTTGTTAAAACGAAATTGCCGTCAAATATTGACAGCCCGCCAGTCTTTGGAATGATTAAAAACATGGAGTTAAGAGAGAAAAAGAGACCATTTATTCCTACATCCATGATTCAAGAGAGTTTTATTAAGCGGAGTGGTTTGTAAAGTGGAGTTACAGTATTTAAGCTGATCTTCGAGATTTTAATATTAAATTCAGAAGTTATTCTTCAGAAAGGAAAAACATTTTATATACTTAATATCATTTTAACTTTAAAGGAGCTATTGATTCGACTTTGCTTTTTGAATTAAAACCTTTTTTTAAACTATTTTTGATTGACATTCGTTAAAAAATATAACCAAAATTAGATTCAAGAAAAACAGAAGTCAAAATCCTACTTAAACTCTTCACGTCTGCAGATGCCAATCCTCTTTCTAAAATTACACGATCCATATTATTTGAATTAAAACAAGGAAAAGTAGAATACATTCAGCACCCAATACTGAGGCACACAAAGAAAATGTAATATTTTCAGAAGAAGATTTAGACTTCATGCTTTTAAACTGCAGTTTCCGAGAACTGTAAGAATATACTGAACATTTTTGTTGATTTAAAGTTTGATTCAGTATTTAGGGAAGTTGAACTTAGAATGAAGAATTAAGCATAAAAAAGGGAAGCTTTTACAAGCTTAATTGAAAAATGAATGAAATGTTTTACTACAACACAATTTTTCTTATAATTAATTCTCTAGAAATACTGGAAAGTTTAATATCAGTAATGATTTTCTAACGAGAAAAAGTATCTTTAAAAATTGATCGATATTTTCTTTGCTAAAAAAATTATGGCAGTATGCCCACATCTTGGGTGAAGGAGATTTTAAAAATGAACTATTCTTCCAACAGTGATTGCATGTTGCGTGATAGCTGTAAAATTTTTACATTCTTTGACCTTCATGTGAATTCGGAATTAATTTTCCTTTTGTTTTCTATACCTGTAACAAAATTGTTCATAGCAATCATAAATCTCAAAATGCGCTGTTCTCTGTCAAATAAATTTTTTGAACTGGATTATACTTACTGAATTATGTGCTGGAATTATGTATATTAAAACATATACTGGATTTTTTTCAGTCATTTTTTTGGCATAAAAACATTTTATACCTTAGCTTTTCCATTTTTTAATCATATATTAGTTATACTACCAAGGCATTTATTAACCACGCGGTCTGGCAAATTACTGTTTCTCAGGTGTATTGCTATCGACGTTTCCTGAGTCCTTTATCCTTTCATTAACATCAAATTAACAAAGTGCATTGCTTAAGTAATCGAGTGATTTAAAGGCATGTATCTGAAAGAGAATTATGCCAGGGTAAAAATTAAAAATTAGGGGGGAAAGCAGTTTCAGATATTGAATACATCTCCAATAATGGGTGATCTCAGATCTGTGATTTTCTGGAGGGGAAGTGATGTTTACAAAAATTAACTTAAAGATTTGTTTCACTTTCTTTTTGGGAGGGGAGGGAAGGAAAATCTCGAATTAGATAGAATTTTATTCACATCTGCGTCAGTCAAAAATGGCTTTTTAAACATTATATGTATATCTTAGTAATTAATATTTTAGTTTTAATTTTTTAATACTGTTTATAATTGATATCATTAATCACACATCTGTTTCGCACAATTTATAACAAACAGAACTGTTTGATTTTTTCCCCCCAAATATTTACAGCATTTCTGCTACATCATATATTTTGTATCTCAATAAAGCATAAATTATTTGAGCACCGCTTAATAACAAGTTTTAAGGAAGGCCTGTGAATAAAAGTAGATTTATTTATTTTAAATTTCTGATATTTCACAAAATCCATATAACATGCCTTTTCAAGGAGATAAAAAAGTGTTAACTTTTTTAATGGTTCTTTTTTTAAGCGATATTCAGAGCATATTATGACTCGAAAATCATATCGAAGGATTACCAAATCTAAGATTTAAATTTTTGTGAAATTTAATTTATCGTGATAATATAAAAGGAAGCCTAATTTAAATGGGAAGTTGGTCAGAAGCCTATATTATTATATTTCCTGATTAAAAGTGGAAAAAAAATGCATTGGAGTTTCTTCTTTTTTTAAAAGTTTTTAACCGCTAGCAAATTGTAAAACTCGATCTTTAAGTCTTTCCTATCATCTTTTCTAAAAGATAATTTTTCACTATTCTGATGACTTAAATTGCTGCAATTATGTTTTCTTGCACGAGATTTCCAAAATTATGTTAATATACGTAGCGTCTTTTAAAGGTAATCATTTTGGTCTTTGGTAAAACCAAAATGTTCAACAAATCTATGTCTTAAAAAATAATTTTGCCTAATTTTCAATAGAATTGGCAATTTATACAGGTGAAAACCATCACCATAAGGTTCTTTCGATGATATATAACACAAATACATCTTATATTTCACCTGCATAAATCCATTAATTATGTAAACTCACATGGATTGAAATTTGAGATTTTCTTTCCTACAAATTGGTAAGCCGACAGGCAACTTCTTGTGATTTATATTTGAAATAATGGTATAAAATAGCGTAACCTCCCGAACATGGATTTAGCATAATTGAACTTTCGCAATGATCCTAAAAATTCAAACCTTTTTAAACCTTTAATTGGCCTTTAACGCGTCTCTTCGTTTATCATGTCACTTCTTCGGTGACCCAAAATATTTTAGCTACTTACCAATGCAATTTACTTCATTTTTCTCTGTCACTGTTTAAGAGGGACCTTTGCATTTGTGCTTTCTTATTTGTGTCTTCATAGCAAACCATCTGGTTTCCAAAGCTTATCCACTCAGCAGGTTTAGAAATGAAACGAAACAATGAGAAAACCTAAATTCTGCTAGTCTCTGCTTGCTCTAGCAAAGCAATCTCTAAAGCTAATCTGAGGAACGAATGCAACTCTTTTTGCTCAGTATTGCTAATTCTTGGACTTCCTTAAACACTTAGTGTCTGGATCATTCCCTTTTTCGCTGTCTCAACTGAAATTTTGCAAATCAAATCATGTGAAGAATAGATTTAGATTGTAGACCTTCAAAGTTTAAAAGATACTTTGGTGATCCTTTTCTTCCAGTTAGACTCTCAATTAAGCAAAGAAAAATCACCTCAGCTTTCAAAGCTTATATTGATCTAATACCATACTGAATTTCCTGTGTTAAAGATGAACATCACGAGAAAAAATTTAAGATTTGGAAAAAGATAACAACATGGAATGTCAAAATAAAAACATAATTAAGTAATGCTTATAAAAACCCATTTTTAATAGAAGCAACTGTCGCTTGGTACTTTGCATACCAAAATCTATTTAAAGGCTACTCTTAAAGGTAAGTCTTGAAATCTAATGTAGAATGGAAAAAAGGAGAAATAATCAGCAGTCGAACGGACTCGAAATATCATTAATTTTACAGTTAAAACAGAAAAAATCAACAGTGGTCCAGTTTTGGGAAACTTTCTAAATGCAATTCATGTAACCAAAATCGAATCGATAGGTATTTTAAAGTAAAGTAAAATTATATGCCAATAAACAAAATCGCTCTGAGACGACTGCCCACAGTTTTATATGATTTTCATCTTCTGTGAAGAGATCGTGTTAGAGGGGTAATGATCAATGTCGATGGTTATTTTCGTTTTTAGAAATACTGGTCATATTTAGGGATGGTTCCCTTCAGAAGGCGGCCGCCTTATGTTTCTTATGGTTTAATAAGTAAATGCTTCCATATTTTTATGTGCAAAATTCAGAAATATTTTAGAAAACGAATTAATTAATTTTTTCATGGACTACTAAAGATTTAACTGAATGTATAAAAATAATTATCACAACCTGTATTACACTTTACAAAATGGACTTTTGATTTTCAAATGAGCTACAGCCTTTGGCAAATTAACAGTCCATTTTGTGAGTTATTATTAGTATTATTTGTTTGGATTTAAAAAAATGTTTGTTCTCTTTGCGAGCTTGAAACGTCTCGATAGTTTTGATATTAGACAAGATGGTTACTTAATTTTCTCAGTCTAAACTGTTTTACTTAAATGGTCACCCTTGTCTGTTCGGAATGTGTTTGCTTTGAAACTGTGTTCACTAATTTGCCGACGCGTTGGCACACAACTCAGAATTAAATGGGAGTATTTAATTTCTTTCTATTCTTAGCAAACATTTTCTTTCTTGTTTTTCATAGGCGCGAAGAAGAAAAAAATATTAATTAATCTTTATAGATCCGTTTACCTGTGATGGATTTCAGTGTTGCGAAGCAAGTGCTCTTTACGGAGTGTTGGACCCTCCATTGTATGGTGCCGGTGCGCACACACATGCACCAGATGTTCCTTTCCGCTGGCTGAGTTGGCGCAGATGGCAGTGGATCGTTGGTGAACTTTTTAATTCGTGGTTAATATCTCAACTGGAACTCCATCCTTGAACCATTTAGAATCTGATGATGTCCTCATCTTTTCATCCGAATCGAAATCCATTCTCATTTGGCTGTATGTTGTCCCATCTCGCGGTGAACTTCGTTTCGAAATAACGGCAGGAAGACAGCTTTGCCTCGTGCACCATTACATTGTACAGAAGATGAAACTGATGGCGTTTGATAATAAACAAAAGGATCAGGTGATTTTTATTAAACTGAGGCAACTGTTAAAAGATAATATTGTAATCTTTTTATTAATGCAGGAATATTTTTGCATCCTGAATCTTATTTTTAGAATTACAAGTTGAAAATTTTTCCGATTATGCTTGCTTTCAGAATCGCTGTCTATCATAGAGAATTATTCTCACCAACATTTCTAACTGGATTGCTATTTTGTTTTTGGAGAATGTTGGCCGTGCAAAGAAATATTATAACGAATATTTTACTTGAAGCAAAAATCAGAAGTCTGTATTGCCAGTTCGTCATTCAGTGCATCAAGATGGCAAACTTAAAATACGTTTTCAAGACATCCCTGTGAAAAATAGTTCAGGGTTTGTTTCCACAAAAACAAACAAATGTAGGCATTCTCTCGGGAGATGTTCTTGTGATAGAAAAAAAATAAAACTTTTCATTGGTGCAAGTCTTTTGATCAGGAAATGTTATTAATTAAAAACTTATCTCACCAGCTACTGGTTGGAGCATTAGCATTTCATTCTAAAGAAGTGAACAATAATTCTCATTAAAAAATATCATATTAGGAACATTATTATTACTTACAATTACTAAATTTCTTTTTCGTTGCTTTTCAGTTTAACTATTTGTTAATACTTTACACGATAAATTACTTAACATAAAATTCATAGTTTACATTCGTCCAGTCACACATCTCAATACATATCTACTTATAATTGGCATTTGATCAGATAATGACAGATTGAGGTTCTTTAAGGGGTGAATCATTTCAGCAGTGCTTCTTCAACCTCCTTATTCGCGGACTTTTAGAATGTTTTATTTGTATCAATTTTTTTCCAATGAGTAAAATTTATCGAGCCTGGATTTTTCAACTTCGGACCAACTGTGGAATTGCATAAATGATATTCTCGTAAAATAGCGATTCAGCTGCATTTATTTTGTATTTTTCGAATAATACTTAATGCGGTAAACGTGTGTGATAAATATGCATAATCTTAATGTGGTAACAATCTTAATGCTTTATACGTGACTAATACTTAATGTGATAAATGTGTAAAGATATTTATCTTCAATAATAAAGTTACACATTTACCGCTCGGCTGCAGATGAATTTTTGACACCGAAAATTTTCTTCGGTGCCGAGTGAAGAGAGTTAGAAAAGAATACTTGAAGTTTCGCTTTTCTGAAAAACATGAAAACTGAAGATAATTTCGTCATTAATCTTCCTAGCCAATGTCCGCTGAGAATGCTATCGTTTTCTACAAGATATTTATAGTTCCATAACAAAGGTGCAATAGTCTTGATAGAGAACATCAGACTTCGATAGAATTTTAAATTCTGACACAAAATATACCGATAAGAATAAAAACAACTTTCACTTTTATTTAGACGAATCACTTGTATAGCCTAAGCTCATTAGCATCAATTTACTACTTCCTTTTTTCCTGAAGAGCAAAAATTTCAAAACTTTTACCATAGCCTTGAACAGAGCTCCGTCTGATATCTCAATCAAAGAACTTGAAAAGAACCTGAGAACCGATTTAAATTCTTTTACTCAATGATACGGACACCATACTGTGGCCTAAGATGTTTATTGAGTAAGATATGCTTACATGTGTCCTGATTCTCAAAGAACAAAATGTTATTCCTGCTTCTCATAGCCTTTATTTAGAACAAAGAGAAAGGGGGAGGTTGAAGATAAAAAAATAGTAACGCAAAAGTGTTTTTCTACTGTTCCATTGACGGAGGAAATCCTAACATCCCAAACCTGCGTCATTTTAAGAATTAATAAAAAGTTCCTAGTATGCGGGGATTCTTTCTTAAGAAACAGGTTCACTATGGAGAGATTTGACTACATTAGTTTATAGTGTTCTCGTTATGAAGTGTGAAGTTTATGATTTATGCACATTTATGACGGATAAGTATTATCATCTTAAAATATATTCGTTGCGAAATGTAAAGATAATGAAGAATTAGGCAAATTTATAATGGCACATATTTATTATTATCCTAAAAGTATTCATTATGAAGTGCGAAGAGGATGATTGTTCATGAACAATTATAGTGTCCAATTATTATTATCCTAAAATACACGCGTTATGAAGCATGAAGATAATGATTATTTATGCAAACTTATAACGGATGATTATAAATGATTTATGCAAATTTCTCAGTGCTTAGTGTTGGAAAAATCATCCATCCATGTGTATTTAATCCATTAGAAAAATTTCTCCTTCAAATTCTCTGGAAGCGTAATCTCCATTAGAAAAGGAAAAGAAAAAAAAACTCAATTTCCCTAAGTAGTAATTAATCTGAAAACAGAGCAGAAATGTTAGAGAGATGGCTCATCTAACGACGCTTGTGGAACAACAAAAATACCTCGCCAACGCAAAAAAGAAAAAAAAATCCGAGGAATTCGACAGTCTCGCTTACCTGGCTTCTGCCCTTAAGAAAACACAGAAAAAAAACCTACAGTTCGTGTATCATGCTAATGCAGTCTCAATTGTCCACAGGGGTAGCCAGTGGCTGTACTTAAAAGACCGCAAGAAAAACAACTAATAAAGATCGAAAGAGTCATCTTAACCAGCGATTCTGAAACTCCGGTCCATGGATCCCTGGGGGTCCGAGAGTTAATTGTCAGGGGCCCGCGAAAGGTTTTCAAACAAAAATTCGATTTGTTATTAATTTCATTATGAGAAATTTAATAAACCAACATGAAAGTTAGTGGCTGAGGATCTGGTAAAATGACTGGCGCATCTTATGAAATAGATTTTTGAACTTATTAAGTGTTGATCTAAACTTAACTTTTTACTCAAAAGCCAAAATCACTGAACCTAATGTAGTGGAATTCCAAGTTTACGGAGTGGCTGTGCTCCATAAAATATCCATATATTCAAAACATCTAAACAATAGGCGCTTTTTTTATGCTAGAAATATCTACATCAAAGAGCATCTAAAGCATTTTTAAAATTCTATATTATGTAAACCTATTATGGCATTTATAATCTACTCAATCTGGCCTTGTCACTCCACGTGTTGTTTTTCTACGAGGAGCAAGATCTTTTATTTATCATCCGTATGGTCTAGATAATTTCCAATTCTCAGGAGTTACCTTCAGTATTGTTTAGTTAGCTGTGTTTTTTTATATAAATATAAAAAAAAATATTATTTTAATTCGTACGCTAAGAGTGTACAACAGATACTTAGACATTTCACGCCAAAAACATGAAATACAAATACGCTATCGCTTCAGATCGAACGACGGATCTATGTTCTAGTCTAGTCTGTTTCTGGCCGTGCTAAAACTTACACCACGAGAGCATGCAGGAGGGAATGCCTATTAGGCATATCAGCATAGAATAGTCCCTTGCGATTTACTTAACGGTGATCTCCTCACGGTATATATTTTTTGTAATAAAAGATAGGGAATTTTATGCTTTTATTTATCGTATAGTAAGTATTTCTACAAAGATTACGCAGTTTAATAATAAATTATTTTCATTTATATAAAACAAATAGTATTTTTATTAAGTTAAAACAGGGACATTCCTCCTTTCGGTAGCTTATTTATAAGGGATATTATGCCTTAAGTATGGAGTATGTCAAAAATAAAATGTCACCTTCAAAGGGGAAAAAAAGACAGAATACTCTAAATCTAATTTAAAATTTGCCAACTGAAGTTACGCTGTGCATTTTGAGAAACTTTCTTGCCCGGATAACGTACTGACGTAATGTCACCGCATTTATTTCGTCTATTTTTTTAAACAGGAGCGTGTGTTTCGGTTTCACGATGCAAACGAAAACGAATAAGTTTATATATACTACTTTTCCATTAATATTCGTAATCTACACATTTACTGAACACTGTAGGCCGATCTAGGCCGCACACTGTAGGCCGATTTTTAAATCAACACAAAAGCAGCAAACATGAAAATAAATTAATTTAGAATACTAAATTCGGCTAGTCTCAAAAGAACAAGCACCCCGAATTGTTGCAGTAATTGGAAACATGAAAAGAAAAAGAGAGATCTATTTCTTCAAAATCAATGCACCCAAATAACGCCTTTTTCATGCCGTTGCTTGTTAAGTATTATCCTCACATTTTCCTGTCGTTAGTCGAAAAAAATGCGTACGTATGACAGAGGTGATCGTACCGGGGTTAGTTCCGTTAGTAACGCTTAAATAAATTTCTCGTATATGTCATTGTTTTTCCCCAGATAATTTAATAACTGTCACTTTGCGGAATGGAAATGGCAGCATAACTGCCCTCATCAGCAATGATAATTTTTTATCAATAACGTAAGTTCATTTTTGGTGAACTTACAAAATTCTCTAGTAATTTGTGTGTTACTACATAATTTTATTATTACTATTTTAAGAGGCAGATAATGCCCAGCATTTGAAGCTGGATGGGCAACATGGCTCTAGAATAAACGTTTCGAGTCAACTAGTGGTCATGTAAATGTAAATTAAACTCCTTTTTACTAAAAACTATCAAATGGTTTTTATTAAACGCAAGTTGTTTCTTAAATGGCCCTTTGTGTATATATGTGTGTATGTATTAATTGTAACCTTCCTTCGCGTTTACTCGGTTTTTGTAACCATTTCCCGGAGAGAGAAATAGGTAGGCCTTTATATTTTTGGAATTAAATTTATATTTAATTTACGTTCCGACTTTTAACTTTTAACTTCATTATCTATCTATCTATCTATATATATATATATATATAATATAAAACATAATATATATGCTAGAAAGTAAAACAACTGAGATTTGAATTTGGCAAAAGAAATAATGTTTTCACACATTAGCAGGGACAGGATTTTAATGATCTTAAAATTTCACGGAAAATGCTTTTAAAATGGAAAAAAATGCCCTTAAATATAAAAAATTTAAAGTTTCCCCCAAAATTAAAAATGATGACATAAAAAACGCAAAACTGACAAACACTGACAAATGTATTAAAACGCCTTCCCATTTTTTTTCTTCCACTATTTCAGCCTTACATAAATGTATTACAATTGCATTGAATTATTAACTGCTTCTTGGTATTTTCGAAAATCAAAGATCTTCTGTTGTCACTATATAAGTTTTTATATCTTTTTCTGTTGGCATTTTCTGCAGGAACTGGAACATATTTGGGGGGAAGGGACTACATCACTTACTGTTAAATTTTCTTTAGTTTCGAAGGAGTTTACTTCTCCTGTAAAGAGGAGGAATATTTTCCTAATGGTTTGGAAGCCACAGTTTTTAGTCAAATGTGGTGTTCAATATAGTAAAAAAACTTTATACGTATGAGTATAAACTATTGTGAGTAACATTAGGAAGCAATTTAAAAAAAAAAACAGGGTTAAAAAAAAAACTATTTTAAACCTAATATGGGAAGGGACATTTTCTGGCTCAGCTCATTCCGGAACGATTTAAACAAAATATATTCAGCGGAAATTCTAAATTTTTTAAAATACACTGCCCGTTTCGGCGGTACTTTTGCGTTCATGACATTTCTAACCGGGAAGTCCCTTTTTTTTAAAAATGGAAATATCCAAGGTCATTCGCCAACTTTCTGCCGACGGACTACACTAACTGAGCAAAAATGGGGAGAGACGGGATTTTATCGAAATAGAAAAACATATTTCACACAGCTATGAGTGTGTAATTCTAAGAACGTATCTGTTGAATAGCTTCTTCAAACCTGTATGTAATCCTATGGAGCTAAACATCCACAAAAAGTCTTCGAGAGCTAAGTCTGTCGTGATAGATAGGACTAAGATTACATACTCAGGTTTTTGTGGGTTTTGCCTACCTACCTAGGAAAAACGAGATCACAGGAGCCGAGTCAGGGCTACTTCAAAGGCAACTTTATTTTTCAATTTGGTTACTAGAATTTGCTTAAAAATGCTCCAAAAGAGGAAAATACTCAAAAAATAATGCATATGTTGTCAAAATCAGGGCCTTGCTCATTACCCTCAGAACTGTGGTTTAGTCAAAAGATTTGCCGAATATAGTGATATTCGACAAAATGCTGCTACCCAAAGCTTCATCTAGCACATGACTACAATTCTGAAACTTACATGTGCTTAAATACCCTTTTGCGATAGTGGTGTATATTTCAATCGTTTTATCGTAATTAGTGTTTATTTATTGCAGTGTGTACGTAATTTATTTGAATGACATCTCTTTCATTTCAAATTATTTGCTTCTGATCTAGCATTCGAAATGTAATTCGACTATTTGGTAAATAAATAGTCCAGTTATACATGGAAAAAATTGGATGTGTGGTTTTTTATCATCCTAAGAAACGTCGATTAACCAATTTTATGCCACGTACAAAAACTTTGGAGTCCGATCACGCTAGAGAAGAGAAAATGAAGTTGCCATGACAACAGACAAATGATTAGGGAGGCATTTCAAAGCAGTATTATGTTCACCCACGACAAACCATTGTTTAATTTATTTATTCTTTTAAGGTGCAGGCTTTATTTATTTGCTCATTTTTTCGAACCGGTTTTATTTTTACATTGCATCTTACTATTTTGCAATTAGAATGTTTAATTTTTATGCAATTTATTAATATCTTTTATTTATTAATTTTCATATTAACATTTCCTTTTAATAGTTAAATATTTTGATCGAATATTTTATATATTTTTACGATTATTTCACGCAAATTTACTTTACGATTATTTTCATTTAGAATTATTGAGGATGCTGTTAAGTATCAGATAAATACAGGAACGATATTTCTAATCATGAAGTTAATAACCTATATATAGTTTCGATTAATTTTTTAATATATGTAAAGTTTTTTAAAAATCTATTATTATGAATTTAAGATTTATGGAAGAGGATTAATATTGTTAGCTATGGAATCTAGAAGATAATGTTATACAAGGTTTCGTGTTAAAATCTTTTCTTTTGAATAACGTTTTGGTAACTCCTGCTTAATTTTTTACTACGTTTCAAATTAGATAAAATTCAGCTTTATCTTCCATCACTGAAATATCTACACACTATTATATCTGATGCGTATTTTGCGATGTAACAGATGCAAATGCATCTTCTATATGACGGTTGGATCTCCGTCTATAAATAATGAAACATCACTACCTACAACATAATGAACTTATAGCATTTTCAAAAGTAAAAATCCGCAACTTTGGATAACATTAAGTGGAAAGTTAATAATTTCGCTTTCAAAACTCTACAAATATGTTGTTTAATAAATTTTTTAAAGAAAACTAATTGAAATTTTGTGATTAAGTCGCGTGCCTTGAAAATATAGATTGATATAGTTTTTGCCTGCTGTTTCAGGAATGATTAATTTGGTTTCATCGTTTGAAACCGCACATCGATGTCACCACCGCCGGCACCAATTAAGTGACGTTATTCCTCGGATCGCAGCATCTTTCCGTCAAAGGGGAAAATATGTGGGAGGGGTGCCCAGCGGATATCCGTCTCTGGTCTAGCGCAATTCCGAACCCGACGACTTCCGCCCCCTCGCCCCCCACCAACAGGAACAGGCACCTTCATTCCCTTTCGTTACATGATGGGAAAATGCCAGTCATGGCCTGTAAATAACCGAGAAGGATAAAGCAAAAATTTATTGAACATTGTTCATTAAAAAAAATCTCGTCGTATTGTGTGGTTAATTTAGAGAACATAAAGGGATACGTATAACTAGAAGAGAAAACGTCGATATAAAACAGAAAAGGCCACACTGTAATTACAATTTACTTTCAGTATTCTTACTAGATTGCCAGACGACTTTCCGACTCATGGCGAATTCAGCTCCCCTTAAGGAATACTCCACGATGACAACCTTCCTTTAGACAAACAGCTTTTTCATGCTTTGCGCCATAATCAAGCAAAACAAACCAAATTCCTCCTAATTTACAGTCTTACAATACAATTTGATAACAACAAACATATAAAAGCAACTCAAATATTTATTGTTATTTCTGCTGTGAATTTACAAGAAAGTTTAAAAGTGAAAGTTTATTTGATTAAGGCAAAGCAATCAAAGGCTATCCACCTAAGCGGAGGGATGCTTTCAGGGAGGACTTTCTAAGAAAAACTGACACGTATATACGTTGCACATGCGGAAAACCTCGGAAACACGTTCCTCGGGATTCGAAACATGCACGAACTACCAGTTTACCGCTCGGCCTCTGGTGGGCACACAATAAGTATATAATAGCAAAACTAAACTTCCTCAGTTTGCGGCGTGATCTGACATCGCTTCATTTACGTAACAAATCATATTTTGCTAAACAAAACTGTTTAATTTCTTTTGAGGTTTAGAAATATATTTGAAACATTCGGTTGTAAAAAATCTGAACTAGAATCTCAGTTTAGTGAAATTAGTAAATGCATGAAAATTTTCGCAATTATTATCCACATATGTTAAGAATTTTCAGTGCAACTAATGGGCATGTGAATCAAAATTTTGTATGAATTTTAGAACTACAGTTTTAGAACTGTAATTTAGTTAGAACTTTGGATTAATTTCAGTGATTTGAGAATCATCGTAGAAATCGCAAAATTACGTCATGCATATTAGTGACTTCAAAGTTTATCTATGTTAGTGACTCTAGCACACGCCACTTCTGACTAAAGGCTAAGGGAATAAATAAAATTACTTGATTTGCCCTGTGATGCACTATATTGCTTTGATAAGATTATGAAATACGTACGACATTTATACTACAATCGATCTACGCTTTTAAAAATACTTCTGTATGCCTGTCTCGAAACAGAGTATAAACTGATATATGCAAAACAGCACAGAATTGAATAAGATGTATTTAACGAAAGCTAACAAAACTATAAAAATTTCTGATTTTCAGCCCTGCACGTAATTCTAATGTCTTAAATTTCAAAACAATTTTCTCCCACAAGAGGATACTGATTTCCCAAGCATTCTTTGGTTACATACACCCCATGGACAAACGAAATCGCGTGTTTCATTGCAATTTTTCACTCTTCTGTTGCAGAGGATACGGCCACTTCCTATCTGATATATATATCCCCACCCAAAACGCAAGCGACTCACGGATTCCACCGGCAATAGCGACAGTTCAGACACAGGACCGGAGGTCGAGCCTTCCCACCATTCTGGAGGTAAAGAGACGCCAGTCAGGACCCAGCCCAAGATCAAGGTTCTGTCGTAGGATGGCCGGGGCGACACCTTAAGCATACTTTAAAGCACATATTTCGCCCATTGCCTCCTATTTCAGACAATTTTTCCATTGAGTACAACCGACTACAAAGGGGTTCGATCTAAGTTCAAGAGGCCTTCATTAAAGTAGACTACTGTTATTGATCTCGTTTTCTGATTTTGCTTGAACTATGGGAGATATGTATTTATTTAAAAATCATTACTTTTATTTCATAAAATACGCAAGAACTGGGTTTTTCGAATAAAGTTCTTGTCTTACGTCACTGCTACTTAATTTAAACTACCAAAAGAAGGATATAGTTTTAGGCTTAAATATAAGCAGCCTTTAGTTTCGATACTGGCAGCACTTTCTGTTGAGGTTGATCATCTGCTTATTATCTTACACAGTTGATGCTGGCTCTAATAACCCTCTCGCTTCCAACAGAAGAGTGGCATTGTAATGTGTGGTAGTTATAGCGAATATCGATGGAATATACTGTCATCAGTAGGGGACTTTTATATTGGTCGCTGTAATGGAAGGATTGCTGTAAGGAATTGTCGTTATAATGTATTTCCATTGCAATTTTAAGAAATCCAAAATCGCATTGATCATGCATTGATTATCCATCAATTTATTGATGCTGTTAATGCTGCTACGTGTTTGCACTGCTTACAGAAAAGCATCCTGACAGTCAGTTATCTGTTAGTGGACTACAAATGAATATGTTCGTTAATAATCATCTGCTGAATTATGCAGTGACGATAAATCTTCTACTAATGTGTTTTTAGGAAATTTGTAAACTATTAATCTTCTATTCACCACAAAACTGCCGTCGCCCATACTCGAACCTGGACCTCTCGAATACGCGTAGAGTGTGCTACCATTACACCACGAAAGCTTGCAGAAAGGAGGAAGAAAATACATTATATACTCCCCCTTTTAAAGAGCGACAGAGGATTAGAGAACCCCATCGCCAAATCTTGGTGGTGAAGAATCATCGTCCACCGTCCCAATTGGGGCGTTACTATAGAGTCTATTAGGTTATTTTGATGCTGGAGATGTGAAAAATGCCTTTACCGGGATTCGAATCTGAATCTCTCGAATCCACGTCGAGTGTGGTACCGTTACACCACGAACATATGAAGAAAAGACCTTATAGTATTTTTGTTTATATTCTCAGAAACTTTTATCGCTTTTATAATTAAATATACCTATATATACATATATATTTACGTACATATACATTTTGTTATGTAATTGTTCGCTTTAAGAGAATTCATTGTTTTAATATTTTGCTGTGGATTCAATTCCTAATTTTAAATATGAAAGTTCATTTTAATTGTATTTTAGAAATCGTTTCACTTCACTTAAGTCAGTTTAAAAAATGACTAAATGAAGTGAAACTTTGACTACATCATTTCTTTTTGAAAATGAATAATATAAAAATGTTATTGAGCAAAACCTTTCTATGAAAAGAGTAGTGGATTCAGATGATTTGGATCTCCTTTAACAGAGATCGGCTTGGAAATGTAATATTTGATATCGATGTTTATTTTCGATTCGAGAAACAGTGGCCAGTTTCAAACAAGGTATATATGAAAAGTGTCGCTCTGAAGTTTCTTTCCATGTTATCGATTTTTAAAGAAGTATTTTCTTAAAAAATTCACATGCATTTCTCCTGTAAACTAGCAAAATTTTAAATGCTATTGCAATTTCCTTCTTTTTTCTTTTAGCTCAAAGTAGCGTTAGCCCTTAAGGGCTATTAGTCTCAAAACGGCATTTTATGTTGAATCACTTTTCATATTGTTGCCACCGAATACTTTCGCTCTTTGTTATATTTAAAGAAACTAAATAATGAGGAATCTGCATGAATATGCGTATGTTTCTCATAGTCTGAAAAAAAAATGGTAGCTAGAATCATCAAATTTTTAATAAGTTCCCCCACCCGAACTTCGAATTTGTTTTATTGTCGATTTCACATTCTGTAAAACTTTAACAAATTTTTGTTTAAAAAATTCAACAATTTCAAAGCGAACAGTGGCAACACTGTAGGGAATAAAGTATTTTTATCTCCAGCGGGCGAGACTGTCTATCGGAAATTCTAAAGAAATGTTGTTTTTAAATATTTTTAGCCCAAATGCTCTTGGAACGTGTAAATGAAAGAAAAAACATTCGTTTGGCGTAATATAAAATATGAAAGCTTTCGGATTTTATTTATTTATTATTATTATTATTTCAAAGTTTTGGAAAATCAGAAAATTTAGTTTTATTTAAAGAATTATTATTTGAAAACTATTTTATTTAAAGACCTTATTATCTCCTCCTTTGATAGACGTCTCATATATTCGCTGAGATCAGAAGGTTATGAAAATTATTAAAGCACCTACGTCTAGAATATAAACATATTTATCGAAATGATTTTATTCCTTAGACATGAAGCAATCATCGCAGCTAAAAATATTTCCTATAATCTTAGGCCATTCTTTCTCATGGATTTCAATGTTTTGGAAGTCATTCGTTTTCGACAGAACCCAAGAAAAGCCAGGTAAGAAGGAAGGGCGTCTTCTCTCAAAGACGTCATTCTCTTGAGTCAGTCTACGGCACCGACCCAGTGTACGGCCCCGTGAGACTCGTCGGCGGGGACGAAGATTGTTTTCCACTCCTTCCTTGGGAAATTTAATGGAGATAATCTAATACCTTTGTGTTCGTTGGAAATCATGTAATACCGTTCTGCTGAGGGGAGTGTATCGCCTTTCTGCTGTTATTATGGAAACAACGCTGGGATCATCTTATTGCGCTGGAAAGCAATATATTTGATATTCCCAGGCGGCTGGCGGAGAGAGAATGAAGAAATGTCTGTTTTCTCGATTTTTCTCGAAATCAGTAGTTTTCTATAAAGCCAGTGCTCACCTATGGATTTGTTTGCCTAATCTGATATTAGACACTGGCAGATGCAAAGGTTTGGTTAAGCTAATATAGTAATAAAATGTAATAGAAAAATAAAATAATCTCTATAGGAAAAGTTAGATAGGATATTAGACAAAGCAACTAAATTTTTTTAGTGACGTTTGAGAATAGCATGAGGGTTAAAATATTTTGCGAACTGAAGGAACATGCGTTTCTAGAGTAGACTAAATAAACAAATTTACGGAAAATATTCTGTAGCCGGCCATCCCCCTTCCTTCTAAAAAAGAAAGAAAAACAAGAGCAGTGACTGTTATTTTTTAATTACTGAATCCGTAATTTATATAATTCCGTAAACTGAAGTTATTATATAGAGATTATTAGTTTATTTTTCCCGGGAGAACGATATGTGGAAAATTAACTGCATTCTCACAGAAAACCTGTACCACGGATTCTTCCAGTTGTTAGCTAGATAGGCTAACCCCTAGATCTTCAAAGGCATATACTGAAGGAATGGTATAATTCCAACCCGCCATCATTAAAAGGCAAATGGTGATAGCGGGCAAGAGCCACTCAACCAAATTCGGGTGAAAGCGAGTTCTCATTCACCAAATGTAAATGATTTGTAATGATTACCGGGTTCTGCCAAAACAAAAAAGGTAAGCTCATCCTCACCGAAAAGATCCCCAGATTTTCCTCTTTGCCAACTGTTATACGAACCATCACACCACATGAGAAGAATACCATAGTTCCTTAAATAACAAATGCCTATAACTTAGAATCATTTTATGAAATGGTTAAAGGTAAAAAGGCACGGAAAGATAGTTTTATGTAATTATGCTAATTTTAAATAAATTGTTCAGTTTTTGGCAGCAGAAAACGTTAAACATCACCTGCGCCCTTGTTGCTATTAGAACCACGGACCATCCACTTTGCTTGCTGCATATGTTACCTAGGTACACTTAAAAGGCAAACTTAAAAAGCAACTGGGGAAAGACATACTCGATCAATCCAGATAGTGGCAAGCTGCCGTTCACTACATGTCCGAACGACATTGATGTTCATGAAAAGTAAACCATACCCTCGGCAGGATCAAAACCCTCGATCTGGCAGTTCCAGTTAGTCTTACCAATTTTTAATACACAAGAACACGCACAAGAATTCCTAATAATTTTATATTTAACGATTCGGAATCGTCTACCTCTCTCCAGAGATGTTTTGACACAGATTCGAAACATGAGCTTCATTTCTAAAAGCAGACATTGAAGAAGAAAGATTCCGTCAGATAAATTGGTCATTGTGGCTGGGTGACCGGTAAAGGAAGAAAGCCTGGAAACGAGAACGAAAAAGACCGTTCGATGCAGAAAAAGGAAATTTCTAAACTAATAAAAAGGTAACGACCTTGCTTGGTTATTTTGGGTGTCTCTGCAGCCGAAGAAGAGAAAGAATTCACTCTCCCCCTCCCACAGTCTCCCAGCAAATGTTCTTTTCTTTGCCTGTATCTGGAGTAGAAGTTTTCCTGGAATAATTCTGCTGCTATTTCGTAAGTTTCTCACAGCAGTGGTTTCAAACATTGTTACAGATCCTACTTGTGATTGAAATGATAGGAAGGAAATTTTTTTTAAAATTAGTACTTTTGTCTAGACGTGCATAAACAGTTGTGAAGTCATAAGAAACATGTTTCCTCTTTTAGATGTTTCCGTCAACTTTTATGCATGTCACCTAATAACTACTTTCAAATGTTTTCTTATAATTTTCTTTTTTCTTTTCAGCTTTTTTTCCTTTTGTTTAGCTCGTTTTATTCTTCTTAAACAACTTCTACCAAAGTTATTAATCCTTCCCCGACAGTATAGTCCAGCCAATTAATTTATTGATTTGAATGCATTTCAGAAGAAGATAAATATGAGATTAAAATACTTTATAGTGTCTATGAAGTTTTTTTTTTTCAGTCCAAGGTGTTGTTTCAATCCTCTCAAACAAAAACATAAAACTCAACTGTACTCTTTCCAGGATTCGTGTTATGGATCTTCCAGTTGCAGCTGGAACTGCTAACCATTTACACCACGAAAGCATGAAGAGGAAAATGCGGTAATTCTTTACACTCTCTCACATTTAACGGCAACTGGGTAGAGGCACGAGATTCAGTCGATCAAATCCAGTTGGGGATGAATTAACGTTCGCCGCTTTCTAACTATGGCGCGTGCCACTGTAGCGACCAATTAGACTTTGCCGGGGTAGGAAACACAAAAAAAAATCAGTTGTTTTCTCGTCCGGATTCGAATCGCGAGACTTCTATTTGCTAGCCGGACCTGCCATCACGAGTGCATGCACGAAGGAGTGAGAAAATTCCTTGCAAGTTTACGAATTCATCAACTAAGATTCTGCGATTTCCTAATTTTTTTAAGGTGATTTCAATTGAGTGAAACCAATGCTTGTAATAACATTCAAATCACATCGCTTTGCTTGTTGCATTTCAGGGAGCAGTAAATTGGACAAAACTTTTGTAAAATATTGAAAGATATTGCATGCCATATCTGATTCCATCTGTATTATATAATTTGAATGTTATAAAGCAGTTTAGGGGATTCTTCGTATGTCGTTCACCTTCTGAAGTTAACACAGAACCGTCCCTCGGAGATATTGGTCAGTTCTGTTATGTACCCCAATATACTTTCCTTCCCTTTCCCCTGATTTGCTGGGAAATTGAAGTCACGCTTCGTTGCAGAGGCACTGACACATGATCAAAATTGCCTATGGGCGCCCGTTCAGAAAGATTACATGAGAATTAGGTGGGAGAAAAGTTCGGTTTGTTTGGGGAATATTTCTTGCATCTCAGGTAAAACGGTGCGAAGGTTGGTATGAAATAATTAAAGCCGCAGGGATCTATTTGTATGACATTGCTGTATGAAAAACGCTTTTAGGAGGGTATGTGATTTTTAATGGCTTTTTTCTTCTTTTAGGTAATATTTTAGCTAACAGATTACTGAGATGATTAGCTAAGTTTCTTTGTTCTTTTGTATATGATTGTAAATGCTCTTGTGGCGACCACCTCTGAAAGTAACCAGTGTTCCTAAATAAGTATATATAGTTTCTTTGTTAATTAACCTCCCCCCCCCGAGGGGAGTCTTTAGTGTCACTTCTTTTTTCCATTTTCTTTCCAGAATATAAATCTAGTTCGCGTTTCGAGGTTTTTAGATTTGTAAGACAGAGCCCGTTCTGCCCCTCGAGTCTACGTATCGTTAGACTGGAGTTCGAACTAGAATTGTTAGATAAGATAAAATTAGATCTGCAGTCTTTGGCCTTGCATTACTGAAAGTTGATATCCGTGTCGGTTAAGTTTTAAGCCAACTTCGGGTTAACTTGATTTGTTTAGCTTTCGGGTACTAGCTTATTTGAAATTAAATTTTACATTTGACTTATTGTTACTTTACGTTATCTCGCTACAAGTGGTTGGCTGAGTTGTAAGCACAAAGTGTGCCATCTATTATTTAGTTTTAAATAAAGGGTCTTTTACACCTTTCTCAAATTTCAGTTGCTACTTGGCGACAATTCTCTACCAGTCTGTCTAAAGTTTAGTGACAGTATATGATTGTCAAAAAGATATCTAAACTCTACAGCTATTAAAAAAAAGTGATTAACGTAAGTTTTTATTTCAATAGAAACACGTTCAAAGATCGTTAAAATCACCCCTTATCTTATATCTTCTTAGGCGCTTTATTTATTTTTACTTTATAAATAATAATTAAAAAATCAGAAAGCTTTGGGCTAAAAAATTAAAAATACTTACATTACAGTAAATACGCATTTGACTTGTAGGAAAGAGCAACTTGTTCTTCCGAATTTTTCATTTATCTGGATCGGTCATAGTCCCAGTCAGTCCAAATAATTGAAGTTCTACAATATTATACACTTGAAATTCCGCTCGAAAATGTTATATTCTTGCGCTATCCGAATAAATGGTTCTCAAGGAATTTATTATTTCTATATTTTATGAAAAAGTTACGTAAATACTTATGTATTGTCAAGCAAATATTAGCTTGAATCTGTAGTCACTTTTAACAATAATCATATTTTGATTCCGAATATTTCTTAAACTAGCCGCTTAGTTATCATAAAACGGATAATTAAATAATGGTTTTAATTGGTATAATTTCGTAAAAATATTTAATTCTATTTCTAATTAGAAATCTGCTTATTTAAAAGCATTTTTATTTAAATCAATCAAATTGAAAGGTAGAAAAAATATTCTGAAGAACTACGTTTATTTCTTTTAAATGGTAAAAGACAGATTTAATTTGAATATTAAATATCTTACAGTAATGGCAATACGTTAGCGCGTGGAAGATAAATGTATTTTATTTCAGGCAGTGACAACACATGCTTTTAAGTAGTTCAATTTGCTTATTAACACTGATAGATAAACAGCTTTCATTTTGCCAAATGGCAACAGTGTTGTCGGAGCATATAAAAGTTTTATTTCGAGTAATGTCGCCGCTATTCGCTCTCAAATAGTGTGAGTTTGTTAATAAAAAATTCATTAAATTCGTGCACATTATGAAATAAATAAAAAACAAATTCGAAATTCAAAGTTCGGGTTTCGAAGTGTACATATTAGGGTGGAGGAATAGGTGCGCTTGAAATTTGGAAGGTGCAAAAACCTTCCAAACAATGCAAGAAACATATATACCAACAAATTCTTCATTATTTAACAGATAAATGACTATACATCTAAATCTCTTTCGAGAATTTCAGTTGACTATAGCCTCTTGTTCAAATTAAAGTAACTGTAATTCAAAAGCATATATAGCAAATATGCAATATATAGCAAAATGCGTCTTAATTCGTCATCCTGCGAGCCTAGGAAGCCAATATAGGAAGGAAGTCCACGAAACTTTCGAATAAAGAAAACGCGCCGTAACCACCTGAACTTTCTGCACGCGATTCTGCCATAATAATCGGTGTGGTGGAATTCCTAAATAGCGACTGCCTGTTGCAATAATCAAGATCTAATTTCCCCATATTCTATTGTTTGAGAGTTCATTGCGACCAGGAGTCCAAAGTGCTCTCGATGACCACTCATCAGATGATCTTCGCCTCAAGGAAAGTGCGGCACGCGCGTTCAACTTTGCGCCCCCTGAAGGAAGTTCGCCATGCTTGAGCGGAACGATGCTTCCGTCTGTCCAAAACATGTGGCATACTCGGGATTGAAAATTGTTTTGGGTTGTCCTCTCGCGATTGCCCGATAACATCGCTTGCAAGCAGTTTGGATATCATCGATCGGAAACAATAGAAGCACAGAGCAATCTGAACATTTTTTTGGTAATTACTCCCGAATGCTTGGTAGTCGTTACACCAAATACTATAGGGAATTAGGTAGGACTATTATAAATATGAGTGGACAACCGACTCTTATACGTAAATTAATAGAAGGATTCTTTACACTCTTCCTGTCTTTGTGGTACTTACAAGACATAGCGGCCGTCTTTTAGAGTTTTGGATGTAGTTTCTGTTACCAAAGAACACCAAACTCTATAATATTACTAGAAAATTATAATTTGAAATTATAATTCTCTTATAATATAAAATCGAAACAACGGCAAAGAAACATCTTATCACAAACATCGAGAAACAGCGCAGAATTCCCATTTCTTGGATATATTAAATGTTTAGAGCAATGCCCTTCTTTCGACAACGAAAAAAATTTGTTTTACCAAGGAATGATGCAGTTGCATGTGCTAAATCTAACCCGTTATTAAAAGAAACCCTGCCAGTCCACAGTATCATGACTAAGAGTCTGTAAAAAAGTCTGCGGCTGGATTATTTCTGCCACTGTGTGCTTTACTTGCAAGGTTGGTATTTGCGGTTAACTTGAGATGAGTGAAACTGGCTTGCAGATATGGCAAGCGTAGTGATTATACTACATCCCAATGCTTTAGTCATCTTATTTGATTCACACTTCGAAAGCAAGGTTTTTCTGAAGAAAATAATGCGAAATGCCTACCCATAGTATTTTCATGTAAAGTTTTAAATGTTCGATTGTGTAGAAAAAACTGCTTTAAAGTTTTTTTGTTTCGACTTTTGTAGAGGCTCCCCATGTTAACCCTGACTCTCATCCATATGAAAAATTTAAGAAGTATTTTCTTTTGCTACTAAACTCGTATTCAAAACATAGCGTATAAATTTGAAACGAATTACGTCATCCCTTCAAACGTGTTCTCGTGCTGTATTAGCATGTCCAGCTAGCAACTGAAAAAGTCATGATTCAAATGGTCTTTATAATGGAGCGCGATAATTCGTTACCACATGGATTTGGTCGAATGTGTCTCGAGCCTTTCACTAGCCACTCTTTAAGCAGGGAAGAATATAAGGAATTATCGAAATCCTCAGTACGTGGTTTGATGGTGCAAGTGGTGATCATGTTCAGCTAGCAACTGCAGAAAATTCGAGGTTCTGATTCCGGCAAAAACACAGTTGATATTTTTGTTCCCTGCTTTGAAAAAACGAATCGTCTGCGCAAACTGACTTGCCATTTATGAGAAAAGTGTTCCTCTTTACCATACTTTTTAAATTCTGACCACCAGTTTCGTTTGGAATTCTTAGACATATTTGAATAATTATATATATATGTGTGTGTGTGTGTATGTGTGTGTGTGTGCGTGCGTGCGTGCGTGCGTGTGTGTGTGTGTGTTTAAATAGCATCTGTAAAAACCCGAGTATTTTGATAAAAAGCAGGTTTATAGCAATTTGCTTCACGCATCTGGCATTATATTGTTTTTAATTACATATTCTACCATAAAATATTTTATTATTTTTAAAAATTGTGCTAAAACTCATTTTACTCGTTACTTTAGTTGTTGCAGAAGATGTGTGTTATCTAAATATCTTTTAATTCACTAGTTTTCATACACATATTTTGCATTGTATCTTTCTTTACAGATGAGCGGGAAGAGAACCCGTAGTTTTAAGATTGCTGTGCAGCACCGGGATAGAGAAGAACTGCTGAGGGAGAGGGACAGAGCCCTATTCCACAGCATGGTGGCGAAGATTGCTCACCACTTCTTAGCCGACGACAGGGACCGGAAGTACTATGCGGACCGGTATACGTGCTGCCCACCACCCCTGTTCGTTCTGCTCGTTACTCTAGTCGAGGTGAGTACTCAGAATCTTCCACTCCTACTTTCTTCCTCTACTTTTCCAGAGCAAATCCACTCTGGTGTGCTTCCTGCAAAGGCCACGTTCCGGGCGCGTGGCAAGCGACCACGCGAAACTCCTTCTTCATTAGTCGTAATTCCTTTTGAGAAAACTCATGTCGCGAAGGTGGTATCCTCCACCCCCCTATTGTCCGGACGCCGCAGAGCGGAAAAGGGTGTAGGCCGATTTCAAACTCCGTCGCAGGGAATGGAAGTCGAAGGTCACTTCAAGATGCCTCATCATATGGCAACAAGCACCGCGAATGACCGCGTAGTTTTCTGCAAACTCATTGTGTTCGCCGTGTGGCTTAAGCGTTGGAAAGGTACTTTAGAATGTCACTTAGAAACTGCCAGAGACATCAGTATAATGGCATTAACTCTCTGTGTTCACCACTTCAGAGATTACCTAGATTACCTACATTGAGGAATATTTCTTCATCTTTTTTATCCTACTATTGCTCATTTGCATGACTTTGCGAAAACGTTGCAACAATGCGATCATTAAGCGTTTCTCTACCAGAAATTTATTTAATGGCACGGTCACTGACAAGTGTTGCATATTTGAATAGTAGTCCAAATATTAATTTACCTTTGATATTAATTCCCAAAGTAACGAGTAATTGGCATTCCGTTGACTACATTGAATCGTGGACCTTCGTGGTTCGTAGTTATGAAAGGAATCAAAAAACGAGTCATATGACAATAAAAAAATACTGCTGTTAGAATTGTGAGAAATTTTTAAATATTATTCGATAATGGTCTTTGAACATGCATTTTTAAATGCATAAAGTGCATTTGATAATCAATGTTTATGTGTGATTAATATCACCAAACCATTTCAGTAATTCTGTTTTACAACGAAGGTGATTGAAAGCAATTTTTTTTAAAAAAAAGGAAATTTTACTGAAACGGAATTTTGATAAATTATCAAAGTCATAAGCTGACACTGTACGATGAAAATTATACAATGACGCGGTTTCTGAATCAATTACTTAAAATTACTATTTGGCAATCATCATTTTAAATTCAGTGGAAAAAAGAAAATTCTCTTACGCATGTTCAGAAACTGTGAAAGAAGATTTTTATTTATTATGAAAAAAAAAAAAAATCCTAAAGCTCAATATAAGAAAAAAAAAATAAGTATGCAAATAAATATATTACTGAGCAATACGAATATATTACTGAGACAATAAATGCATTATATATTTCCTGAACCATTTCAGTCCATATAAAACATGCAGTTATTGCTATATAAATAGAAGCGTTTCAAAATACACGAAACAAAAAATTCTTACCGAAGAGTTTATGACATGAATATATCTATCCAGTACATTTAGATCTTTCGGCTGTATAAACTACGTGTATGGTTAACGAGAACAGTTATACCAAACAGCGCCGAGTGGATAAGACCACTGAATTACTGTAGTTCAGCTGGCTGTTAAGTCGTTGAATCGTTTTTGTCCCCTCCCCCCACATACGTTAGGCAAATATGAATCACTTTCCCTTTAAAGGGCATCTACGAAGACATCGGTTTGGAGGCCTTGGTTTCCAACAGTATTGTGACACCCAGTAACTTTATCAAAAAAAATTAAATTAAGCTTCAGATTTAATTCCTCTTAAACTAAATTGGATAAATGTCATACTACTCCGAATATGAGATGCTGAATTTTCCCTCAGTCATCTGACATACGCAACCTAATACACTGAATCCGGTTGCGCTGACCACCTCCTAAATGACTCCTCCTAAAAGCGACCTGTGTTTCTGAGGACGTAAATAAACATCAGCATCGAATATCACCGTTCTAACACAACCTCTTCACAGAAGACCAAAATCGCCTGAAACGGAGTGAGGTTGTCTGTGTTTTCGATACATGTAAAACGTATATTAAAATAATGTATCATTCATTCCTTAGCTTTTAGTTTAAAAGTAAATATAGTTGCTCATTTTTCCTCAAATATGCTAGTAAACAATTCATTATGAAACTCTCTCGCTAACGCGACCATTAAAGGTTACAAATGATTTTGGTCTTTTCTAGGAGTGGTTGTCTTATGAAAGGCGTCTTTTATTTATCTCCCTCAAAAATACGAATGGCATTTAAAAGGCTGACAGTCCGAAAGTTTATAAGGTTTTGTTTTAGTTTATCATGTTAAAGCACACTAGGGCTACCTGCCTAAGGGATGCCTTCGTGGAGGGCTTTTTAAGGGAAGCTGGCTCGTATGCACGTTGCACATGGGGCAAACCACAGAAGCGTCCATGCAGCCGGCCCGTTCGCCTGAATTCGAACCCAGGTCGAAACTACCAGTGTTTAGCAATTTTGCCGCTCGGCCGCTGGTGGGCGAAAGTTTGTAAGGAATTATCGCATTTCTTAGAGCGTTATGTTGTGAACGTGGAGTACGTATGGAAGTACCCTTGGAAGATCTGTAGTTCGAATCTAAGCAAGAACATAGTCGATTTTTCATTGTCCTTCCTACAAGTAAAATAAAAAATGATAAAATAATAGTAATAAAAAAGCTGATGTATGTATAAGTTTCCTTTATTTAACTTTTTGACGCAATGCATTAAACTCATTTATACCAAAACTTCCTTTTTTTACTCTAAAATGTCATTAAAAATGCATTTTCCCCCTTTTGTAAGATCGTCTTTTTAGTTCCAGCACGATACATAAATTTATGAAAGTAAATAAAAAAGCCTCAGAGTAAAATTAATTTCTTCTTATAATTATACATTTATAGTTTGTTTGGACTGGATTAGATTATTTGGGTTATGCACACAACAGCTATCCGCCTAAGGGAAGAACTACCTTCGTGGATGAATTACTGAGAGAAAGTGCCTCGTATTCACGCTACACATGAGGAAAACCACGAACATTCTCATGCAGCCAGCCCGTTCGACGATATTTTAACCTAGGCCGAATTACCAGTGTTCATCGATTTTACGAATTAGAAGGCATACGTAATATTAAGAAAGTAGAAATGCAGTGAACGTTTCGTAAGACAAGGATTTCAGTTCCAGGTGATTTTGGTCTCCCGTAGAGAAAGCCATCTTAGAGAGGGGATGTTCAGTATCAAAATTTATTTATATTGTCGTCGAAAATACTCATCATTTTCAGAGGCATTCCTCTAAGAGAAATGGTCATCGAGAGACTGCTCGTTTGTATTTACTAATCTGTTTCCATTTTGTTTGTATAGGTTTCAACTCCCAATCCTCAAATAGTTAACGATCGAGGCCTAACTTTCGTTCTCCGTGAATTCCGTTCGAATCGCTTATTAATGTTTCAGTCACGGTGACTGTGATTGTTGACTAGGAGAGGACAAGTTCGTGCATTCGAATAGCTCGTAGCTATTTAGAGAAAAAGAAAAAAAAAATTTAACCCGCGCTGCGGAAGCTGCGGTCTTTCACGTTTGTTGTTTTTGACTACTACCCCCACCCATGTCGTTTGAGTATCGGCAAGATCAAAGGCGGGACCTTTCCAAACGACTCCTTCGAGGATGGTCGTCCACGTCTCACTTTAACGGCCCCAAACATCATTAATGGCCGACAATGACAGCTAAAACCTAATTCTGGCAAAACATTTTCTTTCTTTTTCAGAGAAAAGAAGCATTACCTCTAATATAAAGGAGAAGAGTGCTAAGGTCTGTTAATTTGGAAAGTTTTGTCATTTTGACACAAGGTTTATGACATAGTTTTTCGCTACCTCACCCTTTCAAGAGTTTATTTATTTTTTACGCTGTGTGTTCTTACAAAAGTGATATAAATATCCTAATACACGAAGTATTAGGTACTGACTGATAACGCGCAAAAAACTGTAGATAATTTTTGCATTAGCTTTACAACGCATTATGAATTAAAGCAAGTCACGCAATGCGAAAACAGAATGGAAACGATTAAGGGTTTCTCAAAGCATTTCTACAGCAATGAATCAGACAAAACATGCGTAGTTTTCAACCAGAATATGCGATACGGTATGTCTCGAAGTAACACGCTATTTGGCATTTTCTTATCTATTCTCATTCTATCATTTTCTTATCTATTAAATAACGCTGCAAACATGGATTTATAATTATGCTTCCAGAAAATTAAACTGAGCACCGTTCTCTTGGAATAGAAAAAGGAAATTGCTCGCAACGTAGACTAATATGTGTGAAGGATCGAGTGACATAATTTTGAATAATTTTGTAAAAGTGCGTGACTTAATATTTGTATTATCATGTATTTCTCCCGCCTTGTTCGCATGCCTTCGTGGTGTAGTGGTCAACACGTTGGACGCGTATTTCGAGAGGCCCATGGACGGTATAATGAACAGAATGTTTAAATTTTTATTTCCAAAGGGCTTTGGTAACCAAATTCTCCAGTGGCGTTCTCATTGCTCACTTCCTTTCTATGCCGCTTTACTACCTCAGTTACACTCCGAAGATCTCAGCACCTATTGGTGAGTGATAAAGCCCGCAGTGGAAAATAATGGTCGTCGAATGCAAAGTATTCCCTTAAGAAAGCGTTTTAACAGTAAATCAAGTACATATCGTAATTTCTCTGTTAGTTTTACTTTGTTAATTTATTTTGCAGTAAATAGATGTTTCCATCCTTTTTATCGTTTGGCATTTTGTTACATTGTTTTCCCTCGCATACTCTTGTGCTATAAGCGGCTAGCATATCCGCTTAGCATCTGCAAGATCCACAGCTGGAATCCCTAGGGTACTGCTGGATTCCTTATCTTTCCTCGTTAAGGTACCTAATGGTCAGCCATAGACGAAAACTTGTTACCACCTGAATTGGATTGGTTGGGCCTCCTGTCTCTCCCCATTCATACAGTTTTCGAATTTTATTACTGTTGTTACTTCAAGAACAGATGAATATAAGGAATTACAACATTTCCCCATGTGTGCTTTTCCGGTATAAGTGGCTAATCTATCAAGCTAAGCAACTGGTGGATTCGCTTTTCCAGTCCCAGCAAAAAACAGTTGATTCTTTATTTTTCCTAGTCCGAAATATCTAACAACTTCTATAGATACTTTGATATAACGTATTTGATTCTACGTTTTTGAAACTACAAATTAATCTCTACATAAGTATTTATTTATTTACGATTGCTTGAAATCTTTACTTGGAGAACGTATATAATCAGTAGAAGACAAATCTAAAAACTTCGCGATTGCACAAGTGAAACCAAAACTATCGTTTTATACAGTCCTGCTCAACGATAAGTACGTGCCAAGGTCTCATCTATTGAAGGATGCAAGGTCGAGTTTCTGTCCGTTGTCATGGAAACGGGAACATAACACGAAGAACTGAACTGAACTCATATACGTTTTTTCTTAATATCTGAAAAATCTAGATGCATAAAAAAGGCTCATTTCTGGATATCGCGTGAGTTTCTCGTACTGCGTGTCACTCTCATCGTCTCTGATACTTCTTTACGCTAGTTTTTTCGGAAATATTCTTTCTATTTCTCTTAATTCAGATTAATACCTCTCAAAACGTGTAAGAAAGTAATATGCTTAGCATCGAATGAATGTCGCGTGTTTTAATTCTAGTTTTCTATCCCAAAGTGTCGAAAGAAGTGTAAATTGTTTTTCCTCTGGCTCTTGACCGCAAATGGACATTTCAGTTTTGAATTTTATTACTGTTGATTAAATTTTCAAAATTAAAAATATGTGAGAATTCTATTCAGAATATTGTGAAATATGATTAAAAGATGTAGTAGTTAGGAGCATACAATGAGGATCATTTCAAGCCTCCCCGATTTAAATGTTTAATTCTTCATCTGCCAGTAACTGGTGTTAAATTCATTACAGAATGCTTATTAAATTAACAGCAATATTTTGAAGGCAATATTTCTTGAGATCCACCACTAATTTTAATTATAATCTAGGCTACTGGGCTCAAGTTGTCTCGCAGTAATTCCGATCATTCATAGATATATTCAATTCGGAAGCATTTTATAAGATATAAATTAAAAAAAAAAATACAAGAAAAGATTACAAGGTTGTTAACTTAAATTCAATATGAATCAGTCTAAATACAAGACTCTGGACGTATTATCATTCTATCTTTATTTTTCAATTCCCAAGCACTTAATTATTTACAATAATGTAAAAAATAACTAAAAAAAAAGGTTTATTTGTACCAGGTTAAAGTTGCAGAAACTGATATATCAACAAAACTTTCGCTTCTTGTGGGCTGGACAAACAAAAATGACTCAAATTATTTAATCAAAGTTTAAACTGAAAGCCTGATAATCGGCTTCTTTTCGCGACAATTAGCATAATTTCAGTCAAACTCAGCAGCTCTTAGCAACAGTGCGAAAGGGAGGCAATAACAGATGAGTTTCACGACGTCAGTCAGAGGTTATCAATCCTCTGTCCTAAACTTAGACGCCTGCTCGTCATTAAAATTCTGCTTATTTGCATTATCTAGGAATGATTGTGGTCCGAATATAGCCAGAATTTAAGATTTTTTGCTTGCTCAGCTGTGGACTTGTAAAAAATAGACTCCTTATTTTCCTTAAATTTTGTTTTAGAATAAAGGTATCATTCAAAGATTGTATAAATTAAACATTTTTAGATATTTTTCTTATGCAAAAGTAAGAGAAAGTGATATTCTGATCTTCCGGGCCAAAGTATTCAGGCTGAGAAAAAGTGAAAAACGGAAATGCTTTCCCTCCACCGGCACAATTCATTAAATTTGTTATAACTTGCTTCCATGGGCCTCGTGTTGAAAGTGAATTTAATTACATGGGTGGTAGTATGAGAGACAACTGGACGTCCTTGAACACGGGTAGCCTAGATGTTGACAGGCCATGAAATATTATTTAATCACATTAAACAAAAATACATATGAAATTTCGGGCTCAGAAAATCCTTATTAAGAATGTATTGGTAAAGATTTTAGAAATAATTTATTCAATAATTGGGCAGATTATCAAAATTAATATTATTCCAAGAACTGTTCTCTTCCTTGTAGGAGTTCCTCATCTCCAGCATATATCGATATGCTGCTTCAGATTCTAATCTAATACTATTTTTTTTGTTCCAATGGCGGGCCCTCAGCCAACGTCGGCTTGGCCACTACTAAGGCCAGAAGTGGTGGTCACTTTATTATGGAGGCACCTAATAGGTGGGCCACCTTTGCCTCCTATGAAGAGACGGACAGTTACAGTCATGCCTTCTCCGAAATTCGAGCCCAGGCCCTTTGGTATCGTAGTCGGCTCCCCTAACCACTATAACGTCTGGGCGGCAATCTAATACTATAATAATTAAATGAAAAGCCATTACTTACAGGAAAACTGTTTTGCTGATCGAATTATAAATGCTAGCAAAGAAAATTAAAGCGAAGAAATTTCCAGAACTTGAATTTCCTCAAAAAGCACGCTAAACTAAGCTATTATTGTTTAAAATGTTTAGAAGCCAAAAAGATAACTAATTTTGTGAAATGGCGTAGGATCATAAATTAATTTTTTAATAAATTCATAGAATTACACTTTTTACTTCGTAATCAAATTGTTTGAAAATAGTGTACGCATATGTGTATATATATCCCATTACTATTCTGAATTATTTGAAATTATATCGGGTTTTTACACTCCATGGTAGTTTTCAGGATTTATGAAATGAAGTCGTAAACACCCCTGATGTCTGGTGGAGTAGACGAAAGAACAGAAGTGTAGGACAGATTCAACATCAGAAATAACATGTTAATTAAAATAAACTTTAAAAGGTCTCGTCAAATATCTATGACTATAAGCATCCAAATTTTTCACGGGGAATAATCGCATTTAGTGCATGTTTTCGCCTAAATTTTTCAGCAGTTTTCTCCTCGGAAACGGGTAAAATTCCCTTCTCTTTATTTCGCGTGCTTTGCCTTTATTAATAAATTGTAATGATATCCCCTAAAATGAACTTTTCATTAACAATCTCAGTGAAAATATCGCTGGAAAAAAATTTAATTCCTATAGCGTACTATAGCATACAGAAAAACAACACTGCTGCTGGTCTACCATTGAAGCATTTTTCTAATACATTGCTTAAATAATTTTTCTTCAGTCCAATTAAGAAAGTCCATATGCTGGAAAAGAAAATGCAGCTGGGAAAGTCTCGATGGCAGGAATGTGTTTGAATCTTCTAACTCGGCATAAAGTGGAGAATAGGCTGATGGGAAAATTCCATCTTCTAGTAAAGGTTTATTCTATTAGAAATCGTTCTTCCATTGATTGAATCTCCACCACTTAAGAGAAGATGCGCAGGTAATGTCGACTAGAGGACTAGCGGTGACTAACCCTACAAAGTGCCGCCGCTTAGTATCCCGAAATAGTTAACAAGGTCGAGAACGAGAGGAGCTCTGTAGACGTCATGGAGGGGGCCCTTGAACTTACATTGGCTGCCATCCCGAAGGATGCGACTGCCGACGACCCAGCGTTGGTGACTCGCGATTTCATAACCGTCCTCCGTACAAGAACGGCCTAACCACGCATTAGTCTGCTTCCTCCTCGAATCGAAATACGGGATTCTTCCGCGATTCCAGCAGGTAGTTAGTTGGAAGTGGTCCTATTTCTGGTGAAGTAATGTTACATCATATCGGTTATAAGTTCGTACCTGGTGGAGACAGTTAAGTTTGTTATTTGCGTAGAGTTAAAACGCCAGATAAAGCTATCTGAGGCTGTTCAAAATGTAGAGGAACTCTACGGTATAATGGCAGAGTAATGGCTCGGCCGGTTTATCTTCGAATTTGGTCTGAGACAAAACAGAATGCAACAAAGATATTTACAGGAAATTCAATTATTTTTAATTACGAACTGATGGATGTACGATTAATTCTATAAATTGATCGATGCACTGAAAATAAGTGTATCCTCTGTTGGCGTCGATATAAATTATGTGCATTATGTTTTAAAAGTAAATTAATAATTTGGACAGCAGTATTCCTTTCGATTGCGAATCCCATAAATCCACCTTTTTCACCTCCCGTGAATAACTACCTCTGAAAGTAAGCAGATCCTCTAACAGCACGAATAAACATCCACATAAACATAACCCCTCTAAAGGACGACACTCACCCTAGATGACAGTTTATGTGGTCTTTAATGGAACTTTGCTATACGATTGCCGAATTGTATGCGATCTGCCTATATGAAGAAGCTAATATACTCTTTTAATATACCAGTTATATGTCGCATTATGAGACCAAATTTTATGCGAAATGAATTTCATATATAGGAGGAGAAAGGAACTTGAAAGTAGAAAATTTGATTAATTTTATAAATTAAGCAAAGCCAGTAAAAGCTATATGTGTAGAGGAAAGAAAAATTTACTTATATCTTATTACTAATTTTTTTAAGTCATGCAGCGATACGTACTGCAGTTAAGAATTGAACATAGACCAAGACTATCAGTGCTCCTTTGCTTTTAGCCATTATACCATTGGTATATCTTGGGCAGATCGCCAAAACTGCGAACCTGCAGCTTTTGCTGTTGTCGCTTCGATGGACTTTTTTTCGAATTTTCTCACTTCGATGGATTTATTTTTTGATATTTTATTCCGAACCAGAAGACATTTTATTCTGCACCGTTCTGTATATATAAAAATTATTAGGTAGAAAACCAACTGAAAGAGAAACGATGTAGAATTTAAAATTAGACGATAAAACTAGCTTAGCGTAGGTTTTGATTTCTGAACCTTGGATCGGCGTAATTTTATCCCAAATGACTGTCAATCTACCATTGCTTTCAGCGTAATTTTAAATTATTATGCAAAATCGTAACTTGATTTTTTTCGAAGATGTTCTTTGAAACAATTTTCTCGTAACTTGATTTGTTTTTGATGTAATGCAGATGACCTTTTCTTTCAAAATAAAGAAAGAAGTGTAAAGAAGGATAAATGTGGCCTTTAATAGTACAAAAATACTCAAAATAAGTTTCTATACTTTGCTCAAATGATATTTACTTTCTTTTTTAGAGTTTGCATGAATTTTTGGGAAATGCTTTGATCTTTTCTGTTTGAAGCTTGTAACATATGCCTAGGTATAATTTTGAAGAGCGGAGAATATCTCTGTCATTCATGACCTTCTTGCGTAGTTTTGTGGTCCTTTTTGGAGTCCATAGCTTCATTCATCGAAAAGTCTTTTACGTCGGTTTCTATTCAGGGACAACCTTGGCCCGACACCGCGATTTTTTGCCTCTTTGCTCCACAGAAAAACAGAAGAGGAATTTTGAGGCGTCTGCTGTCGCAATCGCTTCACTAAAAAAAACTATTCGCAGCTATACTGGGAGCTTGGAATTTGAAGATAAACAATAAAACGATACCGCCCTTTGATCTATGGTATCTTAATACCTACTCGTTGCAGCCCCGGCAACCAGATTCTTGTTGCTGCCGCTGTTTATAAACTCTTGGTTTTAAATGCATGAAAATTAATACAGATTTAAAATAGTCCTCCCTCTTTTTGTTGGCGAGCAAATAATCTTGCTGCAATCATTCATCACAAAACCTTTCTTAATCATAACATTATTGCTACCTTACAAAAGAAATAACCTTTTGTAATATTATTAACAAAAAACACATTATTCAATTAATTCTTTCACACCTTAAAGGGAACAAAAAAAATAAATAAATAAAAGCACTACCTCCTAACTTTAAGTTAATCCGTATGTTTGTTTGTGTGATCAGTAGTTATCTTTTCATATAACGTCCAGCTACAATTATGTAAGCAAACTATAATAACATTTCTTCTCACTAATATTCTTAACTTTTCATAGAATTGAATCTTAATTTTCTTACGCTGATTACGCTTAAAATTACACTGAAAAGCAACGGTATAGATTGACAGTGATTTGGGATAAAACTACGCCGATCCAGGGTTCAGAAATCAAAACCTACGCTAAGCTAGCTTTATTGCCTAATTTTAAATTCTACATCGTTTCTCTTTCAGTTGGTTTTCTACCTAATAATTTTAATATATGCAGAACGGTACAGAATAAAATGTCTTCTGGTTCAGAATAAAATAACAAAAAATAAACAGCATTAATATCGAAAAAAATTTATTTTAAGTTACAGTATCCGGTTTTCATTCAAACACGATATAATAATTTCAATATTAAATTTGTAATATTAGGGATAGTTTAAAAAATAAGCGGAATGCTTTGAATGAACTAAATATTTGAGGGTGGCAGATAAATTTTACGTAACGTTCAAAACTGTTGATAAAGAGCGTACGCTGCTTAATTTTTTAATTTTATTCTTTTAGTTCTAATGTAATGCAACACAATTGTTGGATTTAATTAATTAGTTAGTTAATTAAAGTCTCCAGAATATTTTCTTTTAAAAATATTAGTGGTCTTGCCTCTTTATATTGCCACTGTAGAAAGCAATTTTTTTAATTCTAATCGTATTTAAGAAATCAGAATCTCGATTAAGTAAACTTGCTTCATTAATGCATCCATGTAAAATATGTAGACAGATAGCTGATTTTCTTAATTATGACAAAGCAAACTAAGGGAAAGGATGCTTTCAGAGAGGACTTTAAAAGGGAAATGCCTTACAGCTACTTTACAGGCAAGGACATTTTCTTGCACCAACAGACGGAAGAAGGAAAGAAAAAAGCGCAAGGTTAAGTACATACACTCTCACAAAACAGTATTTTACGTTAAATTCATATTATAGCCAAATTAATAATCAGGAACTTGCATTATAGAGCAGTAAATATTCCGGGTTCTTTTATATTTCAGAATTGGCAACTATGCTATCTTTTCCATTCAATGTTGCAAGAACGGAGGGGACGGAAAATTAAATTCGATTATTCTGCCTATTTTATTTCATCGTTAACTGTTTCTGTAGCTTGAAAAGTAACCTTCACAGAAAAGAGACATCAAGACTTAATTATGTAGTCAAGCAAGACTTGTTACACCAACAGAACATTAATCTCATACTTTGTTGCGTTTGTTACTTTTCCTTGAGACTCAGTCTGAAGCTGCAGCAAGAGAAGGCACGCATCAGACGCATTCGTCAATACATTTAATCGATATACACTGCTTCTCCTGAATACCAAGACATGTTCCCTCCTGAGAACGTCCAGAATTATGGGAATTGGTGCTGGCGAAGGTTAAAGAGAATAGAGCGGTCATCGTCCGGTATATTTGCTGAGAAGAAATAAAATATTTAGAAGCCAGCAGCCTCTATTCGGGTATGGGTACAGCCAATGGGGCAGAGCATTCCATGATAGGGTGAAACGAGAGCACCGAGATCGTTTGTCATCTTGGCGTGCGGACATTGAAAAAACGAACATTTTATTCGAGGAATGGAATTTCAACGAATAAAAAATTTCCGCTTCTCCCTGCCTTTTAAAATTTGCAGAAGTGGACGAGGCATGCAGTGTATTTAACATCTGTATATTAAAACTCGAAAATTCTCCCAATAGGGGCATTCTATTTAATGTGATTTATTACAAAATGGCATTTATTATTTTTTCGTTTCGAATTATTGTATTCTCTCGTGAAAATGTAATCAAGCAGTACTAGCAAATTTCAAAACAAAAAGTTTGCTTACATGAATGAATACTGGAGGTAAACAAAATTTAAATCATAGGGTAAATTGATTATTTATCCTGTCACGGTTAAAAAATTGAAATTTTGTCTCATTGGATCATAGCGTTATCTATAATTTTAAAAATTGTCTTAAAATATCATCGGCATTACGCCAAAAACTACAAATCTGCATTTTGCTACTTTTAGTTACTTTATTTTCACACTGTTCTTCTTTATTTTAGACTATGCTATGAGTTACTTACTCTCTAACAGAAATAAAAGAAATATTGTGTTTACTTGCATATTTCCTCTTTAGTGTTTCTAGCGTACGATTTAGGAACTCCGTTTACTTGCAAAATTTCCCGCCGCATAAAAATAACCAGTTTTTTAAATTTCTCAAATTGGTATTTGCACATGCATTTCCAGTCCTTTCATTCAAAACTTCAAAATAGCACCTTCTCATAGAGACAAAAAGTTTAAACAGAGGTTCAAGCGAAAGTATATCTCAAATTTATCACTCGAGCAAAAACTGGTTAAGGTTAATTTATTAAGATTATGTGACCTGTCTGCTTGAGAAGATGAATGCATTCATGTCTAAGAGAAACTGGCTCATCTTCATGTTACACATACAGAACATCACAAAAATACCCATACAGCCAAACCGCTTCCCTGGATTAGAATCAGGGTCGAACCACCAGTGCTCAGCAGTGTTCACATTTGACTACTGGTGGTTTTTCTCATGATAGTTTTAACTTGTCATCAGTTTCTGTAAGGTATGCTAATGACATTAAATACTAAAAATAATGTAAACAAAAATGGGGTAAATGTTTTTAAAAATAACGCAGTTTTCACCAGTTAAAATATATGCAATGAATTATTACAAAATTTGATTTGTCAAAAAGTTTGAAACGTGTGTCCTATTTCACATACATCATTTACTCGGACGACATCTAAAACACTTCCCGTCTAAAATACTTGTCGATAATACTTTGAACTTTTTAAAGCGTGCTGAAATGCGCTATGTCTTTCACACAGAATAAATTATTTCCAGTTCGAGATTTGTATATAACCTTTAATCCTCCTTAAACTAGCATTTTCCGGTTTGACTATTAACTAATGATAAAGGCTTGTGTCAAAATAAAACAGATGCTTTAGTTCTGATGCTTCAGTATAATGAGTGTCTTTTTTGTTCGCAGCTGGGCTTTTTCACTTACTATACAGTGTCTACTGGCGTCGTGACAACCACAGGTCCAGTACCCATCGACAGTCCTTTCATCTACAGGCCAGACAAACGAGATCAAGTGTGGAGGTTTCTCTTCTATATGCTACTTCATGCTGGGTAAGTTTGCTACTCTTAATACTTAACTATCTTTAAAAGAATTTTTTGACTTAGAGGTAGTTCATTAAGATTTATTTCCTAAAATGGCGACGAGTTATCGCCCTGACATCAACTTGCAGGAACACACACTTAAAATAACACAAGCTATTTTTCTCCGTGCCTGTTGAGCACAACTAAAGAAAGAAGTTACAAATTAAATGGTTGATTAATTATTGACATTATATTGAAATTTATAATTAGAAAAGTCAATTCCTCCAAACCTATTAATACGCAAAACAGCCAGATTTTATTCTCAGTTAATCACTACAAGAAGGGGACACTTACGAACCTCGAATTGCAGAGCAAATGTGGTCTCCGACTAGCACCAACTGTTTTTATCTCCTAAACCATTAACTCTGTCAAATGTCTCCAACTTGGCGACAAAAACTGCCTTTAAGACTCGATTTCTGCCCATATCTCAGGTTTCAACTGAGTTCTCTTTGCAATGAAAATTGATTAATTTAGAATTATAATATCTATAACATACGTCACAAAATAAATACTTGCACAGTAAGTAACGAAAAATTGGATTAAGGACAGTTGCCCGGTAAAATTTTTACATAGAATGGACCCAATAAACAAATACAGACGATACTTCAAAAACCCATTATATACATACTACGCGTTTGCAATGCCAATACAAAGTTAGTATATTGTTATTATTTGAATAAACAGCATTTTTATGTATTTAAAATAATACTGTGTTACAAAATAGTTTTATATTATTTTTTAATGTGCAGAACAGGAAGAAATATATTTTTATGTTCTAACAGAGGATGGGAAAAGATGGATGAAATGTTTTAATTTTGCACTTATTTCTATTATTAAATTTATTTCATGAATTTATTTATAAAAGTTTTGTTTCTTATTCTCAGGTGGATTCACTTACTATTCAACCTGCTGGTTCAGGTTCTAGTAGGACTTCCCTTAGAAATGGTTCACGGATCTCTCAGGATCGGGACCGTGTACATGGCTGGAGTGCTCGCTGGTAAGTCATTAATCACATCACTTTCATTTTATACCAACCGATACCTATGAATCAGGGCTTAAATTCAGCCAAAACCCTCCGAAGCCCAGCTCCAACTCTCGAATATTGAGTGAAATTGTAATTTCAGCTGGAGTATACAGAAACTCCGTGTAAGAGGAGCTTCAGTACTTTTTTTATCTAACTCAAATCCCAGTGTTTACAGAAAATTCTATTGTTGTGGCAGCACTTCATTTAGCAGTTATTAAAACTGCAACTGATATTAAATATTAAATGAATGTCAATTTTTCTCTGGGAAAAGGTAAATTCAAGAAAGAATTTGAACAAGTGAGCTTCCTTTTCCATATGAAATGCAAGCTTTTCAAATCTGTAGTATACTAGTCTTATTAGCAATAACTTATTCATCTTGTATTACTTCATTTAATTTTGATGTAATTGTAAATCTACACTTCATTTACTTACTTTTTCTTTATCATTTAATTTAATTTTTGTATTTTAATTTATTATTCTTAAAAAAATTAATACAGCGAACATAAAAAAACTGTATGGCAACACAAATAAAAGGATATATCCACCAAATGTTTTCGCCATGTATTATTTTTAGAGAAATAATATAGAGAATATATATAAAAAAATTGTAACATTTAACACTTCATCGGGAATTATGAAGATATTCGATATAAAATATTTTTAACTTCCTCCCTCCAGTTTGTTGCCATTTGGCGCATAAGATATTTATATATTGATCAACTAAGGGATTTAAAAACAACAAACATAGTTTTTTATGTTTCTATTAGTTGCGAGCTGGATTCGTAAAATTATACTAGCTAGATTTATTAAAAACATTATATATATAGTTACTTAAAAAGTGAAATGGAACAATAAAAGTGTATTCGATGCAAAAGTAAGATTCAAGAATAATAGCCCTTTTGGTCTAAAAAATGTGCGGTAATACTTAATACTGCATCGAGAATTCTAAGGATATGTTTTTAAAAATGATTTTGCTGTTGAATTTTATGTAGCGTAAATTCAAAGAACGTGGTAATTAATAATATAGACAAGAAAATACTATGTCAACAGGATGAAGTCCATGAGCAGATAGGTAAAAACTGAGCTCCAAGAGAAACAATGCAAGATAAATAGTGAACTCAACGAGAAATAATGCGAACAGAGAGCATAAAAAACCTTAACAAACCCTCTGGTGCAATGTTAAAATATGAATCCACTCAGATTTTTTTCTCGTTTTGGTTAAATCTTGTTTATTATTATTATATTTTTGAATTTTGTTCATTGCTTCTTAGAGTCTTCCCTAATGCTCCGATACTTCGAAATTTAATTTTCGAAACTAAGCCCTGCTATTAATGCAAGAACAATTGCAGCTCTCGCACAAATACTGACGAAGAATGGTTTATTAAAACTGTACACATATTTCACAGTATAAATTAGTATATAATTGAAAATTTTTCATTTTATTTTCACTTAAGAACTCATCTAAATTAAGAGGAAAATAGGTAAGTGGTGCTGCCATCTATTGACTAAAAAGGAAATTTCAAGACGACGGTTGCGGCAGGTCCTAAAAATTGGTATTTAGAGTATTATTCTTCGAAATGTTTCAGAATTCGATTCGTTATTCAGAATTTAAATGCAGCCTGTAGTGTCTCATAATTCTCGTAACCTTCTGTGTCTTGAACGTAAATGGCATGATTTTATTTTATTCGTAAATAATGAGAGGTAAATTACACTTTATTAGAATCATCCGAGAACAGATGGCACTTTCTCAGATTTGCACTACGAAGGGCAGATTTTCTGACTAATCCTAATTATGGTACATATTGTTGTTTTTCTTTCCAACATAACCTTTTTCACGTATATACGGTTTCCACTTTATGATTTAAAAATTTTTGATTTATTCCAAAGACATTCAAGTTCTTCACTAAATTCAGGAAGTAGACTCCTCTTTTTCATTCATCAGATTCTTTTAAAATTTATTGTTATAAGCTTTCAGCGATAGTAAATCTGTCTCTGTTTAAATTACACAGTCTAATAAGTAGTTTGGTTTGTACACATTGTCTGTGGCAATGTACGATGTGAAAGCTGAAAAAAAAAAAAGGAATAATATAATGACAGGATATTGAAAAGAATCACTGATACTGACTTCTTTAAAATGTCTAATACCATACTATAGCTACTATGTTCGTATACTGTTTTAAAGCTGCTAAGGTCTTGACACTTTGCACTAGAAATGGTACGAAAATTTAAGAATTTTCTTTTTTTATAAAAAAGGAGGAATAAGCAATTAAATACCATATTTTGAAAATTATGTTCTACAAATGCGTATTTTTCCGTACACTCCTCACTACAAGCAATGTACGATCTACTAAGCTAATATCTGGCACGACGTCCGTGGTTAATTCATAGTTAATCTGAGGGCAGTTAAGAGAGAAATAAGAATAACTGAGGTAAAAATTAACAGAAAAATACTCCTGACAATTACCCGTTTTGATTTGGCAGAGAAGTTCATTGGGTTATGCCAATGAAATCAGCCTTCAAAACTAAACGAATACGCTGTCAATTATGGTATAATATACATCATTAGAATAGGACATTTAAATTATAAATGATATTGTAAAAGAGAAATAAAACTAAAAATTAATGGCTATATATCTGATTTATTTTTACGATTGAGCAGCTTGTTTTGACGAATGATTTAATAGTTATTCATCTAGACTACATGCAATCAAACTACGTACTGTTGGGCTAAAAACAGCTTACAAATACTATGACATCATCTGCTATTATTCCACCAAATTTACTATTCCATTTTGTATTTTCTGCAGACACTTCTGTTTTACCCCGATGGTTTCTGGCAGCTATTTTTCGGCCGTTCCGCCATAAATAAACTAATTCTCGACGTGGTTGATCCGCTCCCCCCCCCTGGTGAATTGGGACTTAAGTTGTAAGGTTTTAGTTAAACTAACCAAGTTTTATTTT
The DNA here is from genome assembly GCA_000611955.2 of Stegodyphus mimosarum. NCBI lineage: Eukaryota > Metazoa > Arthropoda > Arachnida > Araneae > Eresidae > Stegodyphus > Stegodyphus mimosarum. Next base: position 878,519 of record KK119890.1, read on the forward strand.
AATTTAAATCTTTCTATCTCTTCTCTGTTTCAACTTCTCGTCAGAAGAAGCGCGCGTTTTCAGCTTATGCTAATTTGAAGTACAGCCAAGTACTATTTAAACCAGAGGTAGAAACCTCTTAGTGTGAGAGAGCTTTAGTCTCAGATCACGGTCATTCTGCTCGACGGTCGCCTGACCAGCTAGTAGCTAAAATTATAAGCCATAGTGCTTACTACGTGAATAGTAGTTCTTACGCACCAGTTAGTTAGAGGCCAAACTCCGCGAATTGCTCTGTGAGCAAAGTTTAATTAGATTTCTATTTTAGTTTTAGTATTAACTTTATTTGATTGTTAAGTTAGGCCCAAGTGTGGCCTTTTACTTTCTGTAACTCTCCCGAGTAGGAAAGTGTGTAAATAATAGTGATTTAATAAAAGAGGATTCTTAAATCCCTTTCAAGTGCAGTTATTCTCCAACACAGTATCTACATCAGAACAAAGCCAATATTTTTCAGCTCACTGTTCCAGAGCAGGACTGTAGTTTAGAAGGAGTTACTTCACCATGTTCCCTAAAGCTATGCATAGAACACTCAGTCCTGACAAAGTGTACTGCATTATGAAATTATAAATATATATTATTTATTACAATATTTCAAAAAATATATAGTTAAGAAAAATTTAATAATTCTTTCTTTTTTCTTTTGGTAGGTTCCTTGGGTACTTCAGTGTTCGATACAGACGTCTACCTGGTCGGGGCGTCGGGAGGTGTATACGCGCTGCTGGCGGCCCACTTGGCTAATGTTCTGCTGGTAAGTTCCTTTTCCATTTTGCACTTTTATTACTGCATTTTGAAACCAATCAGTCAAAATGTTAGAAATAAGTTTTTAATCTTAAAAAAGTACTCACTTTGAGCAATGCTCTTCGCATTATGGGTGACAATTTTAGTGCATGTAAATGTAACATAAACTTCTTGCTATCAAACTGCACTACAATTGAAAGAAACGCAAGAAATATCTCGAGAAATTTACTTCGATAAAGCGGTTTTTGTTTGAACAAACAGTAGAAATGGATTATTTTAATAGTATTAGTTTAATTTTTCTCAATATTAAGCAAATTTACGAAATGAATATGTTTACGCATATTTGAATTTGTATAATTTTACATGTGAATATATTTTTTTACACCATTAATTGCTTTTTTCATTTTCTCACAGAATTATAACCAGATGGAATTTGGGCTGGCAAGGCTAGGAGGCATTTTTGTCATAGGTAAATAATTGTTTTAATATATAATATTTATACATATTACAGGAGTACTTTTCTAATGTTTTCGTATCGTTTTTCCTTAAGCTTCGTTTACACGGTAGTTTTAAAATCATAAGTGATGTAAGCCTAGTTCGTTGCTAGGCAACCAGACCTTGGATTTAAGGATTTTGCCTGGATGTTCTAACTTTTCAATATATGTCACTTGACATAAGTGCAGACCAATCACAGCAAAACAAACGTCAGTCAACGGTTTCGCTGAATCAGCTACACGTTTACGCATGCGCAACTTTCCCTTACCTGATTGATTGTAGCTTATACTCTGAACTTAGAGACTTTTATGCCTTAAACCACAAAACTTTATGACGATAAGACCGTGGTTTAAAGGAAGGATTATGCTAAATGTCCTTCTTTCAACAGTCAGAGATATTTCTAGTAGTAGCGTTGCCAACCTATCAAACACAAAAAATCGAGAATTTTTTTTTAATCAAGAAAATTTCCTCAAGGACAAAAGTAATGCTTAAAAGACAAAAATATATTGAAAAAAAACCGTTAAAAAACATGCTGATTCTAAGAAAAGACGAAATAAAAAGATTGCAGTGACAAAATGTACACATCACAATTCCTAACGAAATAATATAAGCAAAATCATCTTTGTGTAGGATTTTTTATGTGTACATTTTACTTTCTTCATAAACACAATTAAGACAGTGGCTCACAAATTCTTAAATCACATATAAAACACATGAAGCTGATACCATTTAGTAACAACAGAAACGTAAAGAACAGCTTGATCTTGCTTTGTACTTATTGGTTATATGTGCCAGATGACTCGTAGCGGTACTTTATGCTCATTAGAAAACTGGAACATGGCGTTTTCAGATATATCTGCTCTCACAATCATAGCGGTGGCGAGCCATAATGTCTTACTGATGAAACGGCCTTGATTTGCTTAAAATTAAATGATTTTAGACACTGAAAATAAAAATTTTGGTTGCATGTGATGAATTATTAAATCAAATTCCATATAAATTATGAGAATTTTACTAATAAATAAAAGATAAAAGAAATATGTTGTAAATCTGATTAGAGAGAATACGGTCGGAAATCAAGAATCTTCCGCTTAATCGGGAGATTTGGCAGATCGGTGATATTTAATGGATGCCACTATTGGTAGCAATTAACACTTCATACAAGTTTTATAAATAGTTTCTCTAAGTATTATTAACGCATACAGATGATAGAATATATATATTCAGTACTTTTGCATTATTCTTTTATGGAAACTTCAGTGGTCAAAGGTGATTACTTTGACGATTTTAGTCTGTTTAAGTACTACTTTTGCTAAAGATGACTGTATTGGTTACTTCGGTCACCGATTTGGGTATCGCCTATTTTTTGATATAGCACACTTTCAAAAATAATAATTCCGCTCTACTACGCTTCCATTCGCAAAAATTACTTGATTGATGTTAATGCCTTGCAGTCGCAGCTAGTAAATCATTGCTAATCAGATCCAGTTTTCTACAAACCTTATTTTACTCCACAAGAACTAGAACAATATCGATCTGATGGCAATATTCCATTATTCTGGAAGAAGTTTATATATTATCTACTTCATCATTTTCTCAGATTTCAAATGCCCAATAGCGGCCGCGTGGTAAAGTTGTTAAACACTGATAATTCGACCTGGGTTGGATTCCAGGCGAACGGATGGGCTGCATGGGCGTTCACATGGTTTTTCCCATGTGTAACGTGGATGCGAGTGAGTTTCCCTTAGAAGTCTTTTACAAAATTTATCCCTCCCCTTAAGCAGCGTGCTTTCAGTTAGTCAAATGAGCCAAACGAACAAAAACCTCTAATCTCCCATGCCCTCGAAGAATTTTAAGAGCACCCACATTATTTTCATAAATCTCGAAACACCCACGAAGAATATACCAAATCGAAATACATCAAAAGTTAATAAAACACAGTTGAGCACATGTTTAAAAGAACACGGTGAAGGTTGGTTTATTTAATTTATTCGATTATAGCAAAGCAATCGAGGGCTATTTGCATAAAAGAAAAGAGGCCTTCGTGGAGGACTTTCTAAGGGAAATGGCTCATATATATATATATATATTTCCGCATTTCAAACTCCGGATCGAACTTCCAGTGTTCGGCAACTTTACACCGCTCGATCGCTGGTGGGCCTGATGAAACTTTTGCAACAAAGAGGTAGAAATGCATATGGAAGTTATCGCCATTTTGCACCAATCAAACTCCTCAGTTTCGTTTCGGTTTATTTGTTTATGGCAAAGCACGCGAGGTCATCTGTGTAAGCGAAGGGATTGACATGTTAGTTTCTCAGAAAAATACGAATATGATGTTAACATATGAATTCATTTATATTATAGATTGCATTATTTTAAGAAATCAGTGATTTATTTATATGTTATTAATATGTTGGGTTTATTTTCTAAATATTCTCTTTGCTATCTTTCAGCGAGTGCCGATGTTGGATTTGCCATCTACGACAGGTACGCCGTCGAACAGCAAGGGCCCCCCGTCTCCTACGTAGCTCATCTGACAGGGGCCCTTGCAGGACTAACAATCGGACTTCTAGTTTTAAAGAACTTTGAACAGAAACTCCACGAACAAGTTCTGTGGTGGGTGGCACTCGGTGTTTATGCGGCATGCACTCTCTTCGCCGTCCTCTTCAACATTTTCAACTACTAGTGAAACCCTCGATCGGGTTGGAAGCTTTTTCTCTCAGGGAAGAAACTTGTGACCTCTTCCAAAAAAAATATCATCAAAAATGTAACTTTCTTTTTTTTTTTTAAATTGGGAAGATATTTTTATTTTCCAGTGATGCTGAAAATGCATTTCTATGCTTTATTTTTGTGGCAATTGTACCAGTTATCACAAAATATGAAGGACTGAGGCTCGATTCCAAACTTCGCTGCAGTCTAACAATGAATTTAGTGTTGTTATGCAATAAGTTATTTTTCTCCTCATTTTATATATTTGTTAATTGGGAAAATTGTTTTCCTTTTAAAATAAGAAAATATATTTGTTATGACACCATGTGATTATAGGCAAATATGAAGCACTGATGAGCAGCGAAATATATACAAAAAGTCTGTATCAGATTTTTTTCCCCAATGAATTCCATGTAACTTTCATCTCAGGATATTTTCTACTACCTTTGTGAAATGAAAACTCAACTTCAGCTCGACCCCAAAGTGGAGTTTGGGGCACCATGACTCTTAAATTGCTGTAGGACAATTATCTTTTAAAAATATCACTACTGTTGGAAATTGTGCTTCACTGCCATCAAGAATATTTTTTGTCTCAGGATCATCTCCATCTTTTGCATTTATTGTGGATTGTCGATTCAAAATCCCCTGACCGACACTTTGCAAGTCGACGTGTAGGTCTACGTAGTGTAGTATGGTACAATTCATTTGGATGAAGACTTTTCAAGGAATGGCTTCCAACATACAGACTGGATATTGTTGAATTCGACATCCCAATCATTCTTAATCATTCATGCAAAGTATTTCCCAAACTAATGTACAGGAGTTTTTTCTACATTGTATACAACAAAAGTGATGTGATGAATAAGATTTATGTAAATCATTTTTCTAAGTCAAATCTAGATAGTATAGTTTATTTAAATGTAATGTCTGTATGCGTGTCTGTGATGTTGTGTAATTCTTTTCTGAGTGAATGGGCCCATGTCGTTGTGCCGCTGAGTGATAAGTGCCTACGTTGGTTGACTCCAAGAATTGCTTCAGTTTTTGGAACTGAATATTTGTAAAGTGTGGAAAATCTCCTAACTTTTTCTAATACAAGATGAAAAGTGTTGTATAAAATAGTTAGTATAAATTAATTGCAGGCATTAACATTTCACATATTTATTGCGCTTAATTTACCTAAGCACCTAAGAGATCCAATTTAATAAACAAACAAATTAAGAATTCTTAATTTGTAACAAATTAAGAACGCAGTCATGTAAATCAAACAGGTGATTGTTAAATTACAACACAATCCAAATAAGTAATGATGTTTTTGAACAAATCTTAAAGTATTTAGGTTTAGTAGAAATTTTATTTATGGTATAAAATGTTCTCCTTTTTCAGGAGGGAGAAAACTTTTTCAGGAAAATTTGCAATCTTAATACTTAGTTACTGAAAATGAATATTGGTAATAAATAGCAGCCAGGAATGTTAAGTTAATAAATATTAATTTTAATTTAGTTAGTAAATATTCAGAAAGATTTTTAATTTTGATAGTTTTTTTTACGAATTTTCTCATATCAAATGTTAGGGGGGGGGAGGCATTCAATAAAATCATTACCACGAGATAAAATTTTCTGCATTTTCATATTATAAAATTCACTGCAAAAATTACTTTAAGAAGCTAAGATTATTCAAATATTGTTCTCAAAAGGAAATACGTAAGTTTACATTCATTAATGTAATTCGAAAAACGGTTTTTAGAATCTCATGTAAGAATAGAAATAATTAATATATCATATCAGTATTCAATTTAATCAAAAGTTTGAAAATAATATTTTAATTTTAATAGCTTGAAAAATTTGCTAATTATTAATTTGATTGTTATTGCTAATTATAAATTAATTTTGTCAAAAAGCAAATTCAACAGTAATTACAACCGAATTTAACAAATAACTGCCATTGAACTATTTGAAATTATGGAATTAATTAAATTCTTGCTCACAACGGGTAATTCCACATAAACTTATTATCAAAAAGTCAGAATATATGTTCATTGCATTAGGAATCTTATTTTACTTGCTTTTAATTACACATAAACTTATTTTCAAAATATCAGAACATCATTTAGCTATTACATTTTCGGTCTTTTTTATTTGCTTTGAATTTTGTTTTACGACACATGGCTATCTTATATAAATTTTCAAAATTGAAAAATAAAATTTTCATTCAAATAAAGAAAAAATAAAAAAAGCATAGTTCATCGTAAAAGTGTTAGTAAGGTAATATTTTTGGTGTGTCTATTAATAAAAAGATTTATTTCATACATATATTGCAATATTACGGAGAAATTTGTTCCATTACTGTCTATTTTAAATTTAATTTACTGAAATCTCATAAAAACAGTTTTCGTTGGCTTATAAATTTATTTTTAATTAGTTATTTCATAAATAACACCTTAAGAGTTTACATTGTATTATTACTTATACCACACATTCTGTGATGTAACGCATTTCCTAATGCTTCGAATTGCATACCAACTATTTTCTATGCACTTCTGTCATCCTAAGTCATATTAAAATGTAACTGTGGTGTGAATGAAATGTATGAGGAGAGTGATATTTCATAATGGAATGATTAAAATGAAAAATTATTAAGTGTGACTGAAACTGCTAAATCCAGAAGGTTTTTGAAATTTTTTTAACATTCATGTTATTATGTAATTATGTTTAAATTTTTAATTAAAATTTAGTTCAGCTAAAGCAATTTCGAAACGGCTTTTTTATTTCTGTACTCACTACACACAAAAATGATACAATATAGTTTATTATATAAGCTTCATTCTACACAAATACACGTACTACGTGCAACACAAAACTTTATCTATAACAACTATTAACTCGTAAGTAACCAGGGTTCGTACACATTTCTGACCGAGGAAATTAAGTACTTTTAAGGACTTTTAAGGATCATTGATGAAAAAAATTAAGGACCTATGAGCAAATGGGAACTGAATAAATTCAATTAAAAGTATTATCTATACCCGAACTTCATTTTTGTAATACCATCCTAAAAAGAAAATAGATCTGTAAGTAGGATGAATTATTATTAAACGTGAATTAATTAAGAAAATTATTAATATGTTTGAGAATAAAATCAACTTTATAAAATGTATCAAGTAGCATGAAATATTTTACATTTATAATATTTGAAAGAAGATAAGTGACATTTTATTTATGTTTTGCTACCAGTTAACTTTATGGTTTTTTTTTTTTTTTTTGTATGTTTCATTTTTGTCACATACTTGCTCAGTCTAAAAGTTTAGTAAATAGCAAGTGGATTTTATGTCAAGAGGTATAGATTAAAACAGAAGTAAGATCTAATCAGCATGATTCATAAAAAAAAAAAGTTCGCTCTGTCACCGCTGCTGCTTGCCTAGAGAGAGGCCTGCTGATTAGAACAAACCTGAAAGGCCTGATGTATGCACGGTTGGCAAGATTTGAAAGTTAATTAGGCTCTGTCTGTCGCAGTTTGTGTCGTAGCTTTGTGTAGGTCCAATAAGCCACTAAATCACCACAGGTAATAAGTTGTTTTGTACTGTTTTAAGTCTCATTAGATGCAAAGAATAAGATTTACATGAATTTTTACATTTTTGTGTTTTATTTTGTGACCACGGTAAGGTTTTAATGAAAGGCAATAACTCGCTTTAATATGCAGAGCTAATTTTTAAGGGTAAACAATTAGTTATAAATAATTAAATTAGGTAGTTAGATAACCTTAGTCATTATGGATTTACATGGCCAATATAAAATTTAATTTATTTTATAACAATATTTAAAAAAGCCCTATTAAAATCACAATCTAATAAAATTTTACATTTAAAATACATATAATTTATGACATTAATTTTAAATGATGTTAGAATAATTACACATTAAAAGCTACAAAACATTTATGTTTTGTAACAATAAAACTCAACAAAATATTTAAGCCTCTTTTTAATTTGAAGCCTTCCCAGACATTTTGGCTAATTTAAATCGATTTCCTTCTCTTTAAGCATCTTTTCTAACAATCAGAAAATTGTCTCAATACGCAAACCAGTGTTGTCACTAGTTTCTGCGCGCTTTATCTCCTAATTTGTCAACCTCTCTACAATATAGCTATGAGGGTTTAACTTGATCTGGTAAAAGTTAAATAGTCCAAAATCTCCTGACAAGACGTGAAGCAAATTATCACTATGTCTGAGAGTAACTGCAATGTCAGACAAAGGTTTAAATAAGTCTCTTATTTAATATGAACTTAGAGCATAAAGCATGTTCTGATGCTAACAAAATCAGTTACAGCTCGTGTTGATGTAATTAAACAAGAACAGTCAAATTCAAACTAAAAATGTGGACTAGTAGTTAAAGACTATGCAATTTAATTTTAATTTAAACTGGCTCTCTAATTCTATCATATGAGGAAATAGAAATGGGAATCTATACTAAAGGCTGAAATCATAAACAACTGGATAATTTTTATAATGATAATTGTACATATCTTTGCAGAATAATTTCTTTATGTATTCAGTTTATTTCTTCAACACATTTCCTTTTAATTTTAGAATTTTTGGATCTAATTGAGGATTTCTGTTATTCTGAAAAAAAAAAAAAACTAAATGCATTTCGAATGTATAGAAAAAGCTGCTAATTTTATTTCTTTAGCAATATCAAAATTCAGAAGAAATATGAAATATATATATAGTAAGGGCTGGTTACAAAGCTGATGTGGCAGAATTTTTAGAATTTAGTGACAAACAGAGCAACAAAATCTAGAAATGTCATAACGTTTAGAATTTAGAGCAAGCACTGGAAGCAGAATTTAGAAAGGCACTAGGCAGCAGAATTTAGGTTAAACAGAGATTGCATCAGGTGGGAAAATGCCTAGCTGCAGTTCTGTATGATGCATTAAGGCATATTATATGAATCTTTTAAACTGACAGTTTTCAATTTCTTTATTAATAAAAAAAATGCATTGCTATAACGCCTGTCCATGTGATAAGATTAGAAGCATTTTTGATATTTTCCATGCATGTGTCCAGTGAAAAGTAGCGAAAATAAAGGGAAGATTGTTCTTCCAGATGTTCTCCAAAAAGTAAGAAATTCACCACAAACTTTCTGTAAAATAATCCATTATGTGTTAATACCATGGAGACATTTTTCATTTTGCTACATATTACTGGAATCTTCTAGAATCGTAGAATTACTGGAATCTTATTACTGGAATCTTCTAGAATCGATTCTTTGAAAGCATCTTGCTTTCAAATCCTTCTAAACTTTATAAGCTGCACTGTCTAAAATCCTAAAGAAAAATGATCCCTATCAATTCTGTAATAGCCAACAGCCAGAATTTTTTGAAAAAAAATAGGAAAAGTGTAAGATTAATTTTACAGAGGAAACTGATGCATATGCTGAGAATTCCGAATATTCTGAGACAATTACATGGGGAAATTCTTACTATGAAAAAATTAAAAAGAAGACATTTTTAATTAATTACATAGCTAACTTCGCTTTTAGTAAGAACTGTTTTGTAAATTGTGTTTTATAACATTATAATAGCTTGTTTATTTCTCAGATTTAAAATATTGTATAATAAGTTGTTAAAATGAAACTTTATAATATGACAGAAAAAAATACAAATATTTTATTTTAATGCTATTTTTTAATATAATTTCAATATATTACCATTATTTTAATGAAATGCACCAATGTTACAATGTATTAAAAAAAATTCCTTGATCTCGAAATTAAAAATTTTTTATAAAACCTTATCTTAAAATAGCCAAAATGTTGATAAGTCGCCAAATTTAGAACCGTTAAATAAAAAAATTCACAACACCAAAAGTTGTTTAAGAACAAGCAATTCTTCATTAGAAAAAATGAATTTTGAAATGCTTATCTTTCACTCCTTGCTTAGAAACTCGAGTATCCCACAATTTATATTAGAAATAGGAATAAATTATAACACATGAATCCATTCACCTATTCAAAAGGTAACCATATATGTCAGTGAATTGCCAAAAATATTCCTCCAAAATGCTAATTCACACTCAAAATGCCAGTCGTAAAAACAGACAGAAATTTCAGATGATTAAAATTAAGGACCTTCTGCCGATTTTGACTGAAATTAAGGACTTTTAAGGACCAAAAATCGATTCCAAAAAACCTAAGGACTTTTAAGGACTCTTAAGGACCGTACGAACTCTGGTAACTATTAACTAGTCGATACTCAAGATGTAGAGACATTAGTTTTTTTTTTCTATGCAGGAGACATGAAAAATGAACAAAGCCCTCGCCGGCACTCGAACCCGGATCTCTCAAATACGCCCCAAGTATACTACCATTACACCACGAAGGTATGCAGAAAGGATGGAGAAAATACTCCCTCCTTTAAAGGGAGACTGGGGATTAGGGGACCCAATAGCCAAATCCTGGTGGTGAAGAATCATCATCCACCTTCTTTTAGTTCGGGCGCCCCTGTGGACACACTAGATTTTTTTATGCAGGAGACATGAAAAATGAGCAATGCCCTCGCCGGGACTTGTGTCCGGACATCCCGAATACGCGCCGAGTGTGCTCACGAAGGCATGGAGAAAATACCTTATAAAGTGACATTTTAGCTGGTAACATTGACGAGAGTACCATAACTCCCAGATATGCCTGAAGCGTTTCTTGTTCATCACCTTGGAAATTGCGTGGTAATCAACCATGCGTGGTACTTTCGAGGTATGGTTTAATCAACCAGTACTGATAAATAACACCTTTTAACTTTATAGAATTCCATAGTCCATAAAACTTTTCATTTTGGAACAGTCGATTTCCATTTTAGGTTTTCCTAGATGATTTTTTTCGTAATAGCGCAGATAAGTAAACAAAGCATCATGTGTAATTAAGTTTACAGTGCTACTAATATTATCTGATAAATTTCGCATAATTTGAGAAAAACTGCTAATTGTACTCTACACTGCTGGCCACCCAAATAGCAACACCAAAGAAAGATAAGAGATATCACAACAAAATTTATTCAGTAGATAACATGTTGACCAAGTATCAAATGATTAAATTTATAGACTTCTGTGAAGTGTGGTTCATTCCAGAATCAGTAGCCAGAGTAGCCGCCATTGTTGAAGATCACCGCTGCCACACGCCTCGGCATTGATTCAAAGAGACTTTGGATGTATTCTTGGAGTACAGCAGACGAAGCAGCTTCCACACGTTGCCAAAGGTTATCTGGTGTGGCAGCTTGGGATGTAATCTGGGTCAATCGTTCAGCAACCATGGACCACATGTTTTCTATCGGCGAAAGATCCAGAGAGCGAGCCGGCCAGGGAAGCAGTTCAATCTGGCAATTGACGAAGAACCCTTGGACAATGCGTGCAACGTGTAGTCGCGCATTATCCTGTTGAAATACACTCACGTTTGTGAAAATTGCAACACCAAGAAGGAATCGTCATAATTGAATGCAATTTAATACACAGTTGAGTGGTAGTGGTACAAATAAATGATTAAATGTTCAAAGCAAACAAACAAGAACAAGAGATCAGAATCAGTATTTTGTGTGGCCACCACGCGCCGCAATAAGTGCTGCCACACGACGTGGCATGGAGTCAAACAAAGTTTGAATGTCTGACTGAGGAAGAGCATTCCATATCGTTTGTACGCGTACCCAAAGTTCGTCTGCAGACGCAACAGGACGAGGATCACGAGCAAGACGCCGACCAATGACATCCCACACATGTTCAATTGGCGACATATCCGGGGAACACGCAGGCCAAGGAAGAAGCTGTACCTGCTGCGCTGCAAAGAAGGATTTAACAATCCGAGCAGTATGAGGGCGGGCATTGTCCTGTTGAAATACAGCGCCTGGCAAGCTTTGAAGGAAGGGAACAGCTTCGGGCTGTAGAACTTCACGGATATACCGGTTGCTGTTCAGATTGCCCACAATTCGTAGCAATTGAGATCGTCTATGATATGCTATGGCGCCCCAGACCATAACTCCGGGTGTTCGTCCACTGTGGCGTTCGATAATGCACTCCGGAAGGTGGCGTTCACCGGCATAGCGTCTGACACGAATGCGGCCATCATGGTACCACAAATTAAAGCGGGATTCGTCAGAAAACACGACATGCTGCCAATCAGCACGCCAGTCTCTATGCTGATTGGCCCATTGTAGCCGCAGGCGGCGATGGTCGTGCGTTAGGGGGATCCTGTATAAAGGAGTCCGTGCGCGCAGTCCACACTGCAGCAGACGTCTACGAATTGATGAAGCACACAATGAAACACCTGTAGCTATTGACCACAGTGCTGCCAATTGTCTAGAGGAAGCTGTACGGTCCGTCCGCGCCATGCGGACCAGGTGTCTATCATCGCGAGCTGACGTCACATTTCGGGGTCCACTCCCGGATTTCCGAGTTGTCCGACACTCGTCCGTCCACTGCTTCCAAACGCGCATCACTGTGCTGCTGTTACGCTGCACACGAGAGGCTACTGCACGATACGACAATCCAGCTTCACGAAGGCCGATGATTCTCCCTCGTTCAAACTCTGTAAGTTGTTCAAATCTCGCTCTCTTTCGTCGACGAGGCATAAGTACAGATTGAGTTAACGTTTACCACTAGCAGATAACCACCGATAACCATACACGCCTCGCTACAGCCGTTCAGAGGGCGCTACTCAGCATACGCATGCGCTACGGATTTGCAATTCTAATCATTTGCATATCATGCGCTACTTTGCATTTCCTGAAAATTTCAGCTCACTCGCGTAAGTCCTCAATGGTGTTGCAATTTTCACAAACGTGAGTGTATGACTGTGGGCAAGCCCTGAAGGTAAGGAAGGACAACTGGCTCCAACACCTTAGAGACGTAGCGCTGGCTGTTTAAAGTACCGGCAGTGCGTACTAGAGGAGTGCGAGAGAGATATCAATACCGCCCCATACCATAATACCCTGTGCCGGACCAGTGTGGAGGTGCATAATGCAGCTGTTCAGCATCCTCTCTCCACGGTGTCTCCAGACTCGAATCCGTCCACCGTGGTGCTGCAGACAGAAGCGTGACTCGTCAGTAAAGACAATTTCATTCTATTCTGCCGCCCACATCCTTCTTTCATCGCATCATTGGCGGCGGAGACGTCTGTGGTTCTGCGTCAAGAGCAGACGAAGCAATGGACGTCTTGCGGACAGACTACTCTGCTGTAAACGGCGTCGAATGGTACGCGCAGACGCTGAATGATGTGACTGAGTGATCCGTACTGCCATGCGCACAATGTTCCTGTCATCACGTGAAGTGGTGAACTGAGGTGGATGCAATCAAACACGTCGGTCCGTCGTGCCCCATTGCATCCAACGGTCACATATCCGCATTACAGTTGTTTGGTTTCGTCCAACACGACTACCGATTTCCCTGAAAGATAATCTACACTCTCGATAGGCCACTATCCTTCCTCTGTCGAACTCGGATACTTGATCAAACGATAACCGCTGTTTACTACGAGGCATAATTGATCGTTTTTTTTGAAAAAAACCACAAGAAAAACACAATTGCCGAACTTGAAATCGTCGAAAACTCCAGGCCTTCAATAGCGCTTTGAAGTTGCGCCGCAAGCGCGCGTGATGTGCGTCTGCGCTGAAATTCTAATCATTTGCATATCTCACCTCCGCTAATGCATGTTGTAAATTTCATGTTATTTGCATGCTTCCTTCAGGGTGTTGCATTTACGATGGCCGGCAGTGTGTGTACAGCGTGAAAACATGAATACTTGACGAAGGCTAGACATTTATTGCATCTTCATTATCACATCAAAGTTGCATAGCATGTGAGCAGTTTCTTTATAAATCAAAATGTAAATCAACCTAGCTATCATCAGTATCCCTAAAATCTGTAACGCAACTTTCAGTATCGCGCACCAGTGAGTCCAATTAGTTTTATCTGTACATATTTCTTTGATATTTTCTTCACTTTCATCTATGGTTGGGGTTTTTTTTTGGGGGGGGAGGATAGCTCTTAAATTTATTTAAAATATTTTATGTAAAATTTATTTCCTTTCTACACGACAAAATAACTTCCACAACAGTACTGCATTAAGAATATATCAGGCAAACATATAGATTACTTCACGCAGTTTTCTTTTATTTACCGTTAATTTCAACGACAGACTCAATAAATATACGATATTAGCTAGAAAGAAAAGAAATCTTTTATGATAGCTGTTATTGTCCAATAAATAAATTTATCAAGAAATTGTTAATTCCAAAAATTAACAATTTAGAAATTTATTTAATATACGATAAATACTACGATACTGACCGGTCGCTAACTTATGTTCTTTAAAGGGGCATTTATACGCGATTGGGTAGGGTAAAGCGACAACTTATTTACTTCTTCCTGCCAATGAAGACTATTGCAGAATCGTACCCATAAAGCTCAAGGCACGAGAAGGAAAGTCGACGTGCATCTTTGGGCCCATTTAATATTATTTTTAGCTCAATATTTTGGTCTGTAAGCCTATTTGCTGGAAACTTTCAAAAGAAGTTCTTTGTCTTGGCCGCATCCGATGCCAAAAGGACAGGCCTCCTCATTTCGTATCGAAACCCGGTAAAATATTGTTGCGTGCGTACGGGTTCGTAATGGATTGAATGCACAAGTCGATAAAAAGTTAATAAAATGTATTGTTTTCTCAAGAAATAAAACAATGCTGAAATATTTCATCAGAGATATTCGTACAGTATCACAATATCTCAAACGTTAAACAGAACTCAATTCAAGAGAGAGAAAGTTAATCCAATCTCACAGCGAATTCGCTACCATCAATAACAGCGCTAAGTAAACATACAGTTCGCTTAAAACAACAGCAACTGAGCTGAGGTATTTTAATTCGGCTTTTATAAGCTTTTTAATTATTCACGAGACCATTCTGGTAAAATCTATTTTCTCGATTTTTCTGGATGTCAACATCAATTACGAGATATTTATTTATTAAATATTAAATGCACGCGCTCTTGTATTTTTACTTTTCCGACGTAGCTTTCTCTTCAAATTCGTCTGCGTTGAACGTGAAAATAAAACAATTTTAATTATAATTCTAAATATATATCTAAATAAATACAAATTCCGTAACAACATTTTACAGCATAGTATTAAAGTTACCTTCATAATTAGCATTACATTGATACTTGACTTTGAATTCCAGAGCATAATTTTATGCGCTATTACTTGCATCTTAACGAAGTCCAGTACGGAAACCACGTGCTCGGAATCCTAACCGAAGATCCAAAATTGGAGAAATGCAGGAAGAAAATAAATAAAACGAGGCCCAGACCTCGTATAATTAACAAAGACTGCTTCTAATATTATATAATTTTATCTGTTTACAGAATTTTCTGTAGAATTCCCTTAATGCAAAAAATGTTTGATTATGTTTTTGATGAGTGGGAAAGAAGTTGACGGATGACTGGAATGGCTGGAATAATAATTGCTCGTTATAAATAAATCTTTTACTCCGTGTCAATCAACTTTTATTATAAGACTCACTTATTCGCGGATACTGTGGATTACTATTTTAAGATAGAACCCACTTCAAGAAGATTTGAAAAGAAACTAACATACTGTACATCATTGCTACAGATTTCTCTCCTATTGTCACCTAGATTAAACGGCGATAAAATTCTATAATACCATAAATTATAGTTGCTCGTACCAGCGTTTCTTTAATTATTTTTTGGGACCCCTTTACTTTTGTGCAACATATTGAATTCTTTAAAAGTGAATTTATTGTACGAGAAAAGCTTTTGTTGTTCTACGTCAAATACAGTGACCCTCCCATTTCTCATGAGAAAAATGACATAGCAGGCATATAGATTTTTTAGAGCTAGAAACGTGAAAAATTAGCTGTGCATTCCCAAGGATTCGAATTACGGGTTTTTTAATGTTAGCCGGACGTTCTCCCACTTACTTCATGATAGCACGCACCATAGTTTTATAAAATTATTTAGTCTTAAATAAATCTTAATAATGGTTTTTTTAGTCCAAAGGGGCTTTGTCCCTGAAGGACTATTGTTTTCGTTTTGCGATTTTGCGTTTGAAATGTTAAAAGTCTGAACCACTTTTCAAACTGCTGCCATAAAATTTTGCAACCATGTATTATATTTAAAGAAATTAAATCTGCATAAATGTATGTATATTTCTAAAAACGTATCTGCGTAAAAAAGAATCTGCATAAATGTATGTACATTTCTAAAAACGTGATAAAACAACGGTACCTGGAGCCATCCAATTTTGAATAACGTACGTTTTCACACGAATATGCGCATCAAGAATTTGTTTTATTATCTATTTCATATTTTGTAATATTTTGTTTTTGCGATATTGCTCTTGAACTGAATTTTATGGTTTAAGTGCGAAGAACATGATATTTAATAAATAAAGGTATCACACAAAACGTTAAAAAAACGCCCCTTTGGACCTAATTTAAAATCTGAAACACTTCAGTTTCTTTTTCTAAATTTTATTTTTAGTCTAAAGGGGCTTTGTCCCTGAAGGACTATTGTTTTCGTTTTGCAATTTTGCGTTGGAAACATTAAAAGTCTGAATCACTTTTCAAACTGTGGCCAACAACTATTGCAGCTCTGTATTATATTTAAAGAAATTAAATAATGAAGGATCTGCATAAATGTATGTATATTTCTCCAAATGGGATAAAACAACGGGACCTAGAGCCATCCAATTTTGAATAACGTACGTTTCCAAACGAATATGCGCATCTGGAAGCCCGAATTTGGAAATTTGTTTTATTATCTATTTCATATTTTGTAAAACTTTAACGAATTTTTGATGAACAAACTGAAACGATTTAAAAGCGAGCAATGGCAACATTCTACGGGGGAAATTATCTAAAGCACGCGGAACTGTGTATCAGAAATTCTAAAGTTATACTCATTTTAAAATAATTTTGCCATATTGTTGAACTGAATTTTATGGTTTAAGTACGAAGAACATGATATTTAATAAATAAAGGTAGCACATAAACGTTAAAAAAAGCCCCTTTCGACGTAATCTAAAATCTAAATCCTTTCATATTCTTCTTTTCTTTTTAAGTCCAAAGGATAATTTACTCTGAAGGACTGTTAATTTCGTTTTGGCATTTTGCGTTGTTTAACTACAAATGTTGGTTCACTTTTCAAATTGTAGCCACCAAATATTAGAGCCCTGTATTATATTTAAAGAAATTAAATAATGAAGAATCTGCATATATGCTATGTATGTTTCTCGCATTGTGATAAAACAACGGTACTTAGAGCCATCAAATTTTGAATATTGTATGTTTCCATCCGAATACAGGCACTTGGAAGCCCAAATTTGGAATTTGTTTTGTTATTGATTTCATATTTTGTAAACTTTTAACGAATGTTTGATTAACAAACTCAAGGATTTCAAAGCAAGCAATGGCAACGTTGTACAGAAAAAACACTTTTATATCACCTGCGCGTAAAACTGTCTATAGGAAATTCTAAAAGTATGCTCAGTTTAAAATTATTTTGCGATATTGTTCTTTGACTGAATTTTATGGTTTAGGTGCGAAGAACATGAAATTTAATAAATAAAAGTAACACAGAAAATGTTAAAAAAAAATAAATCTGAAATGTTTCAGATTTTAAATTACGTCTAAAGGGGCGTTTTTTAACGTTTTGTGTGTTACCTTTGTTTATTAAATATCATGTTCTTCACACTTAAACCATAAAATTCTGTTCAACAGCAATATCGCAAAATAATTTTAAAATCAGTACACCTTTAGAATTTCTGATACACAGTTCCGCACTTCAGATAAAAAGGGTTTTTTTTTTTTTTTCCCGCATTGACATTGTTCCCTTTTACCTTTTAAACCGTTTGAGTTTGTTCATCAAAAATTCGTCAAAGTTTACAAAATATAAAATAGATAATAAAACAATTCCAAATTCGGGCTTCCAGATGCGCATATTTGGGTAGAAACGTTACGTATTCAAAATTGGATGGCTCTAGTTACCGTTGTTTTATCACATTTGGAGAAATATACATACATTTATGCAGATTCTTCATTATTTATTTTGTGGCAACAGTTTGAAAAGTGATTCAGACTTTTAATGTTTACAACGCAAAATCGCAAAACGAAAACAACAGTCCTTCAGGGACAAAGCTCCTTTGGACTAAAAACGCCCCTTTAGACGTACTAATTTAAAATCTGAAATCTTTCATATTTTCTCCCCCCCCCAAGTCCAAAGGGGCTTTGTTCCTTAAGGACTATTGTTTTCATTTTGCGTTGAATCACTCTGAATGGCCGTTTCACTTTTTAAATTGTTGCCACCAAATAGTATCGCCCTGTATTATATTTGAAGAAATTAAATAATGAAGACTCTGCATAAATGTATGTATGTTTCTCGCATTGTGATAAAAGAACGATACCTACAGCCATCCAATTTTGAATGACGTAATCCTACTGCGAATATAAGCATCTGGAAGCCCAAATTTGGTATTTAGAATTTGTTTTATTATCCATTTCACATTTTGTAAAAATTTAACGAATTTCTGATTAACAAACTCAAGGATTTTAAAGCGAGCAATGGCAACGTTGTACAGAAAAAAAACATTTTAATCTCTAGCGCGTGAGACTCTGTATCCGAAATTCTTAAGATATGTTCAATTTAAAATTCTTTTGCGATACTGCTCTTGAACTGAATTTTATGGTTTAAGTGCAAAGAACATGATATTTAATAAATAAAGGTAGCACACAAAATGTTAAAAAAACGCCCCTTTGGTCGTAATTTAAAAATCTGAAACTTTTCAGATTTTCTCCCCTCCCTCGGTTACTGTGTTTTTAAAAGATGCTAAAATCACCAATTTACTAATATGCGCATGAATAAGCGCATCCTTACTTTTCTTCCTTCAAATTGTCCAATTTGATGCGGTTTTGATTTGTCAAGCTCTTCTCTTTCCTAATACTTTTAGGAAGACAAGAGTCACAATACATAGCCAAAATGCAGTGTGTTGGCCGAGCCGTGGCTACGTATTTTTTCAACTGAGGCAAGGAGGTTAATGTATGTAACTATATATAATCAGATTAGCTGAATCTGTATACATGTATGTTCAAAAGAAGTAATTATACAAAATCATACCACAATTCTTGCAATATTTTAAAATAAATATTACTACTTGTCTTCATACAATTAATTCAGTAATTTATAATTTTTAAATAAAAACGTTAAAATGTACATTTTTGATAATTAGCACATAGAACTCAAATAATACAAAGAGAATGCTAAAATTAATATAAAACGTACAGAAGGGGTTTACACATTTTTAGAATGATTTTGATAACGAATTAAACAAAAACAAATAGTTCGAAATGAAAATTTCTGGTAATAGCTTATTATTTGAAATTAGAAAAAGCGCCCGCTTCTTCAAAATTTATTCTTCTTTCAAAATGTCGCATGCAAACAAGCTGTGAATTGAAGGATACGTTTTTTGCGCTTTCCGGAGAGGAAATATATTCTTGTTCCATAATTCGAAAACGTCGTGAAAAGCGTGGTATTAAAATTTCTAGGTGCAAAATAAGTAGCATTATTGATTGGAAAGACCACTTAGTGCTTAGGGAAGCCGACCGAATAAAGGTCTGAGTTCGAATCCCAGAGAAGGCATAGGTGTAAATTGTCTTTCCCTTATAGGAGGTAACGGTGGCCACTTATTAGGTGCTACCATAATAAAATAATCACCACTTCTGGCCTTAGTAGTGTTGAAATCCTGAAAATGGCTAGCGCCCACCATTTAAAAAAATTAATTGGAAAGGGAAAAACTGTTAGTCATTACTTTACATGGAAATAAGACTTCAAACGATTATCAAAAGAGGTACGCGCTGTTTCTGAAGTTAAATCATTGGTACAAAGAGAAAATCCATCGACGTAGAAATCAGTTGGAAAGTCTTCAAATACATCTGTAGCAATAAATAATCAATTAAATAATAAACCAAGATTTACAACCTAAAAAATATGATGTTCACCAACATTTTCCGAGCCATACGGCTCAACACAGAACAATTTGCAGAACCTTGTACGAAAACTGTTTAGCGGGAGATTAACGAAAATACGTATATTGTGACCCCTGAGGAAGCGTGGATTTGGCTTACCTAAATGACTGCAATTAAAAAAAAAGTCTACTTATCATCGAAAACAAAGCGAAAAAATACACAAATTTGGTTCCGTCAATGCAGACAATTTTAATACGAGGTTTATGACTGTCGCAGGATTCTCTTACAATGGGAAATTAAAAATAAGAAGACTGGGGGAAAATATTAAAATCAACTCAACATATTATCAAGAGAACGTTTTACGTCCGATATTTAACGAAGAAATTCTCTTTCTTTATCCCAGTGACATCCAAAGAGTGGAACTTCATCAAGACAAAGCAACAAATGATATTTCGAAAAGTACCACTGCATTCCTTGAAAAAACTGAAGACTGATACAGGTACTGCATATATACATTTCCAAGATATTCCTGCGTAGCGCTGACGTTTCACCTATGGTAGAGGTGGGCAAATGTTTTGGCTCGGGAGTTACATTGTGGAAGCGGAGTTTAGCGACGGGCCGCACTTTTCAAATGATTGCATCCATTAGTTAACTTTTCATTTCAGAAAAGGTACAAATTGCACCATGAAATTCAATAAATATAAATTAAATAAAATAGCGGCACTTTTATTCAATTTACTTTGCTAATTTCATATCATCTATACTTGCCAGCACATTTAATTTTAGAATGAGTTTTATTAGGCAAAGCTACGTCACACTTCTCTCTCTCTCTCTCTCTCTATATATATATTTTTTTAGCCAGGAGTGAGTGCTAATTGAGATTCTCATCACAGCTTACCAGTTAATCTTTGTAAAAGAGCATCTATATTTACTTTAGTTGATCTTCAAGCAAGAAAAACCTCTGCTTACAAATACACTCACGTTTGTGAAAATTGCAACACCATGAAGGACTTACGCGAGTGAGCTGAAATTTTCAGGAAATGCAAAGTAGCGCATGATATGCAAATGATTAGAATTGCAAATCCGTAGCGCATGCGTATGCTGAGCAGCGCCCTCTGAACGGCTGATGGATCCGAATAAATAGACGGCTGTAGCGAGGCGTGTATGGTTATCGGTGGTTATCTGCTAGTGGTAAACGTTAACTCAATCTGTACTTATGCCTCGTCGACGAAAGAGAGCGAGATTTGAACAACTTACAGAGTTTGAACGAGGGAGAATCATCGGCCTTCGTGAAGCTGGATTGTCGTATCGTGCAGTAGCCTCTCGTGTGCAGCGTAACAGCAGCACAGTGATGCGCGTTTGGAAGCAGTGGACGGACGAGTGTCGGACAACTCGGAAATCCGGGAGTGGACCCCGAAATGTGACGTCAGCTCGCGATGATAGACACCTGGTCCGCATGGCGCGGACGGACCGTACAGCTTCCTCTAGACAATTGGCAGCACTGTGGTCAATAGCTACAGGTGTTTCATTGTGTGCTTCATCAATTCGTAGACGTCTGCTGCAGTGTGGACTGCGCGCACGGACTCCTTTATACAGGATCCCCCTAACGCACGACCATCGCCGCCTGCGGCTACAATGGGCCAATCAGCATAGAGACTGGCGTGCTGATTGGCAGCATGTCGTGTTTTCTGACGAATCCCGCTTTAATTTGTGGTACCATGATGGCCGCATTCGTGTCAGACGCTATGCCGGTGAACGCCACCTTCCGGAGTGCATTATCGAACGCCACAGTGGACGAACACCCGGAGTTATGGTCTGGGGCGCCATAGCATATCATAGACGATCTCAATTGCTACGAATTGTGGGCAATCTGAACAGCAACCGGTATATCCGTGAAGTTCTACAGCCCGAAGCTGTTCCCTTCCTTCAAAGCTTGCCAGGCGCTGTATTTCAACAGGACAATGCCCGCCCTCATACTGCTCGGATTGTTAAATCCTTCTTTGCAGCGCAGCAGGTACAGCTTCTTCCTTGGCCTGCGTGTTCCCCGGATATGTCGCCAATTGAACATGTGTGGGATGTCATTGGTCGGCGTCTTGCTCGTGATCCTCGTCCTGTTGCGTCTGCAGACGAACTTTGGGTACGCGTACAAACGATATGGAATGCTCTTCCTCAGTCAGACATTCAAACTTTGTTTGACTCCATGCCACGTCGTGTAGCAGCACTTATTGCGGCGCGTGGTAGCCACACAAAATACTGATTCTGATCTCTTGTTCTTGTTTGTTTGCTTTGAACATTTAATCATTTATTTGTACCACTACCACTCAACTGTGTATTAAATTGCATTCAATTATGACGATTCCTTCTTGGTGTTGCAATTTTCACAAACATGAGTGTATATGTAGATCGAAATATAGAGAAAATCTTCCCAGCAAATTTCTTCCTACAAGGAATTTTTTCAGCAGAAAAAAATTTGTAAAAGTCAACTAATGTCACGGTATTACACATTTCTTTCACGGTGTGATCTGACTACATGTCAGTAAGTTCAAACTGGAGCTTGTCAGGTGCTGTGTCAATATCAGCAGTGATGGGATAGGAAAGGAAATTGAATTTATGGCCAATTTTCTTAAAATCTTGAAATCTTCTTGTAACCATGTCCTCCAAGCTCTGCAGGTGATCCCTAATCGTAGTAGAAACACCTTCAAGCACTGTCTGTTTTCCTAATAAAGGGAAATGACAAAAACTGCCTTCCCCCACTTGCCTTGCAAATAGACCTAGTTTTGCTTTAAATGATTTTAGATGCTTCCACATTTCATGTGCAAACAACCCCTTTCCCTCTAATGTCACATTCAATTCATTCAGTTTCTCAAATACATCAGCTGCAAACTTCGTATCATATCTCCACTCCTCACATCCTATTTTTGTAATAAAGTCCTGAGACATATGCTTCGAGTCCAGAAATTAGAGGATTTCATTCTGCAATGCTCAGACTCATTATTACGATACTGTTGTGGTAAATTACTATGGTAAATCATCTCACACTATTGTGGTAAATAACGTCTTCATACTCTGCATCCACATCCTTAAGAAAACATTTGAACTGCCGATGGTGAAGTATTCCTAGAAAAATATATGTTACAAAGGCTAAAAATCAATTAAAATAATCATGGAAACTACCGCTGCAAAATACATAAAAGATTTTCTAATACCTAATCTTTTATCGAACTGTGATTTCATCCTGTAAGGTATGTTATGTTAGTTAACAAATTTTTATAATTTAAACTTTTACTATGAATTCTTTCCGCGAGCCCTCCATAAGATGCAAATTAAGTAGATTATTCAAGACCAGGGTTCTGAATGTTTCAGATATAAATCTTACGACAGTGACACCTGCAGTTAACGTTTTACAGCCCAGCTCTGCCAATGAATATTTCGGCTTTAGCTATTTTATTAGCCGACGTCAAAACGCTCAATTAAAGGTTTTGAGCCATTTTAAGCAGACACAAATGTGCAGTCTCCGACTACGATACTTTAAAACTGAAAATTTAACCTTTGTTATTTTGGATACTCGCAAAAGTTTATACACGCAAGAAGTGCCTTCTGCTTAAAATTTAAGTTAAATAAAAAGATTATTTAAAACCTTCATAGACCTTGTTGTATTCATATTAAATGAAGCGATAACTCGCTTATCAGTCTACCTAGGGTTTGAAAGGCATTTTAGTTTTTGTTGTTGCTAATGCTCACTTGTCTGACCTATGGTCAGCACAAGCCCACGAAATTCCTCGTAGCAAGGAGCGCAAGTTTACGCTGTCGTTGGCAACAGCACCTTACAGGTGAAAGTGCGATTTAGCTCAGTTCCGCAGCCAAAATTTGATGGAGAGCATCCCGGGGAGACGGATCCGACAGTGTCCC